>VZQC01008136.1:1840187-2004000 GCA_009823505.1 Rhizomys pruinosus
GCAGCAGGGCCTTATCGCCTCTCTTCTTGCAGGTATCCCAGTTTAGAGGCAAGGAGCCTTTACCTTTTGTGGGGCCTTGGATCCCCTGGCCAACATCTCCCTGGTAGAATAATCCATTGCTGATGTCAGAGCTCCTGTATTAATATATTTTGCTTAAGTGCATAGCTTAAGGACTTTAGTATTATATTTGGTTCTGAACAGAGAATAATCCTTTTCACAGTTCTTATGTCTATTAGTCAATTAAAGAAGGCAGTTTTACCAGTTTTATAAGAGATTACCTCTATAATAGTTGTCTCCAATTTGCAGTTGGAGAGTGACCTCATCATTATCATATTTCTCCTTTTTCTATGGGGGGGGGAGGCAATTTAAATCTTAAAACTAACTATCGGAAAAGATTTGTATGTTCCCACAGGTCAAACTGTTACCAATTTAATGGCTGAGAAAGAAAAGATACAGCTTTTCATTATGTAGGATGTACCAGGAAGTGCCAAGCCTCAGACTGCTACAGGCATCAAACCCCTCTGTGGATCCTACTTGTAACAACTGTTTGTAATGAGTCCTAATGAAACTTACCTTCTAGGTGCCACAAAGTTTTAATACAAGAGACTTTCTTACTTCCCCTTCATAGAACAAGGAGGAATATGATGATGATGAGGTTGTTCTTTAACTGTAAATTGGATCCAACTGTTATAGAGGTAATCTCTTATAAAACTGGTAAAACTGCCTTCTTTAATTGACTAATAGACATAGGAACTGTGAAAAGGATTATTCTCTTTTCAGAACCAAATATAGTACTAAAGTCTCCTTAAGCTGTGCATTTAAGCAATATATATATATATATATTAATACAGGAGAGCTCTGATATCAGCAATTGATTATTCTACCAAGGAGATATTGGCCAGGGGATCCAAGCCTCCCCCCCCAAAAGGTAAAGTCTTCTTGCCTGAAACTGGGATACCTGCAAGAAGAGAGGCAATAAGGCCCTGCTGTTGAAGACCTGATGTAAGCATGGGAAAGATATATTGAGACTGCACTTTCAAGTGTACAGTTGGTCTCTGGAATACCAGAGACTGTTACCAAAGGCCACTAAACCGGTAAAGCAGATATATGTCTCCTTGAGTCAAACAAGACTCCTCCGTCAGCACCAGCTACACCTCACCTTCCTGGAAATACTGTGCAGCAGTGGCAGCCATATGTCTGTATATCCCAAATCTAATTGGCTATTAGCTCTCTCCTTGGAGGAATAACCCATGGCTGATGCCACAAGCTTACATCCTCTAGTGGTTAGGAGATGTTATAAGCCAGAGTAAGACCCTGCAATATTTTACAGAAAAAATAACATAATTCATGGATTAACATACCATCCAAACATCTGTGTGTATACCAAAGTAACCTACCATAACAATTAGTACTGTTTAGATACCTATATATCTAATTACTTGTGCTTCATTAGTAGGATTGAAAGGTTATTCCTGGACAAACTGTCAGCCCATGAAAGGAAACAACCAGAATTGACCAGAGTCCAAAACGACATCTCCAGAGAAAGTAGACTGCTTTGCTTCTCGTCCACCTGTGCCCCTTTTCTAAGCCTAGGGAACAATCTGTGGAAGAGGGGGCGTGGTAGAATGTAAGGGCTGTGATTGAGGTGAATGGTGAAACTACAGCAATATAGACTGGATACTTATTTGATCAACTTGATTGTACATACAAGCCTCCCCCCCCCCCAGCTGGATGGTGGGAGCCTTGGGCTGTGCGGGTTTGGGCACAACTGCTTGCAAATTGCTTTTACATAAAGGATGCTTGTCCTCATAAATTATTACTTATTGTTAAAAAATGAATAAAAAATAAAGAAGAAAAAAGAAATATATTGCCATTTTAATGAGGACCCCCCAAATAACAATAAAATAAATAATTTTTAAATGTTTAAAAAGTCACATATTTATGTAGAAATTGGGTCTGCCCATACCCCCAGAACAAACCTGTTATATAGCCAGTTTCAATACAAACTGTGAGATAAGAATGTTTTAGGCGCTGGAGAGATGGCCTAGAAGAGCGCTAACTGCTCCTGCAGAGGACCTGGGTTCGATCCCCAGCACCCACATTGTGGCTGAGAACCAACTTTGACTCCAGTTCCAGGGGAATCCGATGCTCTCTTCTGACCTCCGTGGCATTGCATGACATGGGTGCACAGACCTGCATGCAGACAGTACATTCATACACATAAAAAATAAAATAAAAAAGTCTCCTTTATAAAAAATGTTTTAAAACATCTTTTTAAGATGCTTCTCAGCCTTTCTCTTTTTAAAAATTTATTTTATTTTATTTATTTTTGTATGTGTATGAATGTACTGTCTGCATGTAGGTTTGTGCACCCGTGTCGTGCAATGCCACGGAGGTCAGAAGAGGGTCTCGGATTCCCCTGGAACTGGAGTTCTCCTGGAATTGGAGTTACAGACGGTTCTCAGCCGCCATGTGGGTGCTGGGGATCGAACCTGGGTCCTCTGCAAGAGCAGTCAGTGCTCTCAACCGCTAGGCCATCTCTCCAGCGCAGCCTTTCTCTTTAAATAGTTGTAATCTTTAATTTATTTATTGTATGTCCTTTTCTGAAAACAAAACTCTGTCTAACTCTCATTGCACACTGGCTTTGGGTGTCCGAAATGAACACTGGTCTTAGATGGATATTTGTTTTTGTTTTTGTTTTTGTTTTGTTTTGTTTAAATTTTCCTTCTGTTCTTAGACTTAGGCACTTAGGGTCAGCTCCTGACTCTGCTCCTGAGGACTATTGGATAGCTTCTTCCTGCCCATGTGTCTTTTATTATTCAGTAAGTACCCAAGCCTGTTCCCACAGCATCTGGTAGAGTTCTAAGAGGGTGAGCATAGTTCCACAAGGCCCCTTAGAGACAAGATTTCCAGGTGTCACAATACCACCTCCTCCATGGATTGAGGTAAGTCAAAATAGAGAGAGCAGAGATGAATGTTGATTTTACAAACATTCTCAAAATAAACCAAAGGCTTTGCCCAGTTTCCTTTCTGTTGATGGGATAAAATACCTTGACACAAAAAAGCCACAGTGGGGAGAAAGGATTTAATCAGCTAATAATTCCAGATTACAACCTATCATTTCAGAGATGTCAAGGCAGGAACTCAAGCAGCTAGTCTTAGCACACACGGGGTAAATAGCAAAGACAGAATAAATACATCTTTGTATTTTGCTTTTTCCTGTTTTATGTAGTTCAAGAACCCCTGCCTAGGGAATGATAATGCCCACAGTGGACTGTATTAGACATCAAATAACAATCAAGACACTCTCCCATAGACATGCCCCCAGGCCAATTTAATGTAGATAATTCCTCAGTTGAGACTCTCCTCTCAGGCAATTCCAGGTTGTGTCAAGTTGACAGTTAAAACTAATCAGCAGCAACCTGAACAACATTATTGTTATACATCTTTTTATCTGAAAGCAACTGTGTTGCTATAATGTGAATCTCTCAATGGGTTCTAGAATCCCTCTACCACTTATTTTCAGACTTGGTAATTACTGTATATGGGTGGAAGGTAAGTATTCATATTTTAAAGTAATATAAAATCAAAGGGGAAAATGTGAATTCCCTAAACATATTTTGGAATTAACACACAGATTATTCTCAGAGGTCATAATTTTGATTAATATGTGATGGATATATAGGCATATGTTGGAGCAATACAAAGGGGAGGGGGCAACAACAACATAAAGATTGGGTCAAAGAACTACTGATACAGTTAAACTCTGCCCAAAACAACAAGCCTCTGCAGTGAAAAACTTTGGAAAGACTGAGAGAAAAATGCAAGACGTGTATGGCAGAAGGCACGAACAGGGGTGGGGGGCAGTGAGAGGGGAACGTGTGTCTAAATTGGACTGAAAGATAATGTATGAAGTACTCAAATCATCAATAAAACTAATCAGCAAAGGCTTCATGAGAAGAGGAGCCTTTCCTGGACTCTTAATGAAGGAGAAGAGAGATCTGGGCCTCCTCCACCTTCCCTGCAGATGCCCCTGGATCTGACTCCCATTTCACTTTCACTTCCCATGCATCATGTGGTCCTTTATGTCTGGGATGTTTCTGGGACCCATTTTCCTAGGTCCTTCTGCACAAAGTCAGTCTCTTCTTTGTTTAATAGGGATCCTACCATCTCTATATCACACTTGGACATATAAACTCATGTCCTGCCTCAGAGGAATTAGGAGATGATGGATTGGTAAGTGTTTTAGTTAATTTTCCTATCATTGTGCTAAAAAGACATGACAAACGGAAATCAGAGGAAAACAATTTTCTTCCCTTGTTCCTTTTTTTGGATTCTTTCTTAGCATTTGACTAAGCTTGCTCTTTGAAGAAGAGAAATTGATCTAAGGACACAGTGCTCATTTTCAGGAGCTAGGAACTCTACAGCATCTCCTCACTTCCAGGCAAGGACTTCAGCCAAAGTACCCAATGGGGTGAGTTCAGGAGGCACCTTGAATTCAACATTGGAAAACTATTTATTATTATAAATGTTTGAAGAGACAAGAATAGCATAGCTTCATTTGATATTTAGACAACTAACTCTGTTGCTAGGTATAGATAGAGTTTGGAATATTGCTGAGAAAGGAATAGCAATTTTCTTAGCAAAGTTTAAACTATATGACTAGAAAGGGGTGGAGAAATTTGGATTCCTATCCATTAATGGAAATGCCAAGAGCTGACATGTCTCAAAGATGCAACTTGGAAAATGTAACTGAAACAATTTATCTTCCTAAAGTCCAGTCATCTATGTAACTCTGCAGTGCTTTAGTGGTGAGGATTCATAAAACTCTAAGAAAGCCAAATGTTGACTATATTTTCTCTTAAATTTGTATTTATGGGCAGGGGAAATTGTCATCCAGAGAGAATTGCCTTTGTTAAACATCATATTTAATATTAATATTTTTCTCCTCCTTCTATTGGCAGACCACTGGCTTGGTAAAAAGACTTGTGAATATTATTTCTAGCATAACACCTATCATGAACCCCTAGTCCTTGGCCTCTGTGCTACATGGTTTAATTGTTCTCTAAGCTTCCTTCCTTCTCTCACACAATGCCAACTTGCCCAACTCTTCTCTCTGCTCTATAATTCTAACCCTAGTTTGAATTTCTGCAAAGTTTCATTTTTGTATATTTTTTATTGATATTTTGTATATTTCATACAAAACATCTTGATCAACTTTATGCTCCCTTCCCCATCAGCAATCTGCCATAGC
This sequence comes from Rhizomys pruinosus, assembly GCA_009823505.1. Lineage (NCBI taxonomy): Eukaryota > Metazoa > Chordata > Mammalia > Rodentia > Spalacidae > Rhizomys > Rhizomys pruinosus. The sequence goes on from VZQC01008136.1 coordinate 1,845,442, forward strand.
CCCCACCCCCACTGGAAATCATACATTCTGTCATTTTGGTTAAGGCCTACCTCTATCATGTCAAGTTAGGGTCACCAGAGGTTCCTCAGTGCAAGGTCATCCACTGGGGTCTATCTACAGTCCCTTCCTTCCTCCTTTTAAGAAGACCAGCTCTTTCTCACTCAACAGTGATCAGATGTCCATAATTCTTCCACTAAGATTGGGGTCTGCTGCCCTGTGCTGGGTTTTTGTCTGCTTAAGTTTGGATGGGTCTTGTGCATGCTGACACCATTGCTGTAGGTTCATGTGGGCAAGGTCCCAGAAGCCTGTAGGACTCTATTACCATATATATGGTCACACACATCCTTCCTGACTCTTACAGTCTTTTCACATCCCCCCTTCTATAATAGTCCCTGAGCCATGGATGGATGAAGTTTCATATAGAAGTCCTGTTTAGGGACTCACACTCTTCAGACTCCTATTCTCCATGCTTTGGCCATTTGTGACCTTCTATGTTCTTGGCCCTCTGTTATATGAGGGGGCTTCATTCATGAGACTTGAAAGATTCATCAGTGTTCTCTTTATTCACTGTTCTATGTTCTGTGAGTCATAGGTGTAAAGGTTGCATCATAGATGTGCCACTTAGGCTTAGGAAATTCACAAATATCAGCATCCACAGTTTCCGCTCATAAACCAATTCATATGCTAGGAAAAAAAAGAGAAGCAATGAAAGTGCATATTTGGAGGAAGATCACTGGCGATTGTGGTGATTCTTCAAGTGAGTCCTAAGTCATTGTATAGCCTGTCTAGTCTGTTACCCACAAGACAAGTCCACAAGCATGTTTTCTATCCTTCAATAGCAAATACCCTGCTTCCAAGCTTCTGTTTTTTAATTTGGATGAATGAGTGAACTTGGCAGGAGGGATGCATTGTCAAAGCTGGTTTATGTTGTTGTCAATCCAAACTGCTTAGCTGTACAGTTGAAATCACCCTGACATACCTATTGTCCAGAGTTCAGAAAAACACCTTCTGTTCTATTATTCACCACAGACACTATACAGATTTCCTGGCTGTTGTTCTATGTCAAGCTTACCTAAAAGTGCTCTAAGCTTACATACAATAACATAAACTCCACTATATAGGTTTGTGGAAATCTCAAAGGGAAAGGAAAGAACAGCCTTACAAATGAACAACAGCATGTAGAAGGTGTTGTAAACAGAATATCAAAAAGCCTGAGTACCTAACACTAACCATTTGAGGTTTCATAGAATATACTCATTGGTAGAGATCAACTTTTACTATACACTGTGGTAAAATTCATTGAAACTATACTTCTCCTTTCTTAAAGAAGACACAGATAGGGTCCAGTCACACACAGGCAGAGAGAGAGAGAGAGAGAGAGAGAGAGAGAGAGAGAGAGAGAGAGAGAGAGATTATTACCTAGGTTTACTCTCAAATGTCTGACAAAAAGCAATTTAAGAAAGAACAATTTATTTTATCCTGTAGTTTGAGGGGATACAGCCCACATCTGTGATGGGTCATACTGCCTCAATTATTTAATCTAGAAAATACCTCACAGCCACACCCAGAACTGTGTTTCCTCTATTGTGCTTCTAAATCTGGCCAAATTGATAATGAAAACTGGCCAGAAACACTATATTCAAATTAGCTATATTAAAATTAGGATTGTGAGTAAAGTTTTACTTTTAAGTATATTGCTAACTATTGAGCTCAGAACACTGATTGCAGAGCAGTTGTGAAGACCTAAGATTAGTGGTCTGTACAGAAAAAGCCACTTTGGGAGATAGAAAGATTTTTGCATTAGAGAATATACCTGGCCCAGAGGGACATCTTCCTTAAGGCCAGGAGTCCCATAAGCACTCTGCCGCTGCTCTTCACATGTCTTATTTATAGGTCACAATGTGGCCAGAAACAACCAGGCCCACTGAAACAATAATGATGGCATATATATATATATATATATATATATATATATACTGTTGTAGCATCTATCATGGCTAATTACAGTCTGCAGTTTGTTTTCTTTTATTTAACAAAAAAATCTTTAAAAGTGCCATTCTAAAGGAACATATTTTTTGGTGGTATCAAGGACATAGAAAAAAATTTAATTTATTATAAACCCATTGATAGCACACCTAAAATTATTAAATCTGATCATATGTATATATATATACATATGATATATGATCATATATATATACATATGATCAGATTTAATAATTTTAATATATATAATTGTATATATATATATATATATATATATATATATAAAATGTTAGTTCTCTAAAATCTGATTTTGTGCGTACCTTAAGTATATCTCGACTTTGGACCAATCTAAAACTTGCTTAATTTAATTCACTGAAATTTTTCATATGAAAAAGTATTTCAAGTTGATAGGAAATGGTACTTATTTGGATATGGTTGGAACAGTGCAGGACAGTGATCTCCTAGGGCAAACAATACCAGCCAAAGAGAACGAGCTTAAATCACCTGCTTGCTCAAGTCTTCCAAGTTTATAGTATAGACTTGGTTGAAACAAATGGATTTCTTAGGACTTCCAGCTGCTATATCCTTAAGTTTATGAATAGAAAAAAAGTAATCGTTTACTGTTTATGTAGTCCATTTTCTCAGGAAATGGGTGCCTTCTAACTTCCTCCAAAGGAAAGGAAGATTAGAGAAATAGTAAAAATGAGAGCGACACAGAAACAGTTCCAGTTCTGTTAGCTTCTTTACTACCTCAGGTTCTTCCTCACCTTCAGAAATGTTGTTCTATGTTGTAGAAAGCTCTTTTATTTTTTTAAAGTTTTTTTAAAATTTTATTTATTTTTGTATGTGTATGAATGTACTGTCTGCATGCAGGTTTGTGCACCCGTGTCGTGCAATGCCACGGAAGTCAGAAGAGGGTGTCGGATTCCCCTGGAACTAGAGTTCTCCTGGAAATGGAGTTACAGACAGTTCTCAGCAGCCATGTGGGTGCTGGGGATCGAACCCGGGTCCGCTACAAGAGCAGACGGTGCTCTTAACCGCTAGGCTATCTCTCCAGCCCCAAGAAAGCTCTTTTCATTGCCTTTTACCTGCTTAGTCTTTGGCCTAGTTTCAACTACAATTTTACCAAAGAAAAGCCTCTCCTAAAGACACCCACTCCAACTCTAGTTACATCATGTTCCTGAGTGATAAAGGATTTGACTTTTTCTCAGGAGGAGGAACAAGGTAAATGTCTCTTTCTAGCCAGCATTAGATGAGAAAAGGATGTATAGAATGTAAGAAAGAAATAAAAGCCTGTTTACAGAAAAAAAAATATAAAAAAAAAAAAATTAAAAAAAAAAAAAAAAAAAAAAAAAAAAAAAGAATCCTTCTCCTGCAATAGATAACCAAATATAGCAGGATAGTTAGATACAACTTTAACAACAGAATATGGTAGTGATCTTGAATATCATCAATAAACAATTGAAAGTTGATTTTAATACAAAATATTGTTTACATTAACTGTAAAATTATGACACTTGCATAGGCAAAGATGTAACCAGACATGTACAGGCTCTGCATACAAAAATCCTACAAAACTGTAATAAAAATTCAAAGAAGATTAAAATAAATTGAGAGTTATTCAATGTTTATGAATTGTCATCCCTAATATAGTTGAGATTCAATTCTTCTCAACTGTATCCATGGGTTAGTTTTTCTTCTGTTGCTGGGATAGAATACTTTGACAACAATAAATTTAAAAGAGGAAAAGCTTATCCTGACTTATAGTTCCAGAAGTATACATTCCATCATGGCAGGGTGCCATGGCAACAGGATTGAGAGGCTGGCAAGCATGCAAGAAACAAACAAAGGGGAAACAGGAAGTGGGACCAAGCTATCCAAACTCTAAGCCTGCCCCAGTGATATACTTCCTCCTGCAAGGCTCCACCTAGTCAAGGTTCCACAGCTTTCCCAAACAGCAAAATTATTGGTGAATAAGTGCTCTAATGTTTGAGCTAGTGGGGATATTTCACATTCCACCCACAATAGTCCATAATGCCAATGAGATATCAGTAAAAATCTTATAAAGGTATTTATTTTAGGTAGTGACAAAATAAATCTAATGATCATTTAGCAAAAGCCCAGAGTCACCAACAGAGAGAGGAAGAGGAAGGACAATAGAAAAATGACACTACTTTTCATCAAGATTTAGCTGTAAGTTCAGCCACTCAGAGAGAGGTATATTGGAATGGAAATGATTAAATCAATTAAAAGAATAAACAGCCCAGAAGTAGATCCATGCAAATATAGCCATTTGATCTTTGAGGTTACAAAAATAATAGCAATTGATTGGAGAATATGTAACCATTTCAAAAAATAGTGCTGGGACAAATGAGCATTTGCTTGTAAAAAAAAAAAAATGAAACCTAGGTATAGGCCTTATATCTTGGACAGAAATAAACACAAAATAAATCAGAACCAAGTGCAAAATGAAACACTATGATACATTTAGAGGAAAATATATGTGATCTTGGGTTTGATAATGAGTTTTTAGTTACAGGACCAAAAGCAGAACCAATGAAAGAAAAATAAATTGATCTTACTATAAGTAAAAACTGTGCTCTGTGAAAAACAGACAGACAGATACACACACACACACACACACACACACACACGAGTATATATCTAAATTACACAAAGAAACTCAATATTCAACAGAAGATTAAAACTTGAATTGGCAAATGATTGGAACCAACACCTTGTTAGTGGAGATGCAAGGCCAGCCAGATGGCTCAGTGCATAAAGAAAGGCACCTGCTACCAAGCTTGAAGACCTGAGCTCCATCCCCAGGATCCATGTGGTAGAAACACATGACTGATTTTTATAAGTTGTCTGTTGATCTCCATCTGCAAACACACACACACACCACACACACACACACACAAACACACACACACACACACACACACACACGCACTCTTCACAGCCAGGTGTGTTATTTCACAGCTGTCTTTACCTTCAGTGGGGGAGGTGGCAGGAAATTTTTGAATTTGTGGCAAGCCTGGGCTGCGACAAAAGATTTCATCTCAAAGAAAAGAGAACAGTTTACATACAAATTATAATAGCATCAGCTCTACTCATCATCACCCCAAACTAAAAGTAATTAAGATATTCTAGTCCAGAGGTTAAAAGGACATTATCTTATATCTTATATCTTACGTTTAAGAAGTATTTACCAGAAAAGAAATGAACTAGCAGGTTTAAAAATTACATGGCTAAACCTTACCATACTTTTAAATCAAACACAAATAAGTGTAAAAGTTCTGCATAATCTTTAAGATAACAGTTTTATAATCAAAAAAGTCTTAAGAGAAAAAAAGGTAAGTTTATCTGGTGGGGGGAGCTTGATTATGTGAATACAGGGTTTTTACAACAATAAAACTATTCTGTTCTATACTGTCATGTTGTGCAAGAACATGAACTGGTCTAATCCCAAAGGCCATTCTAGCACAAAGCGAATCCTAATATATCCAGTATGGGTTTTGATTTTTTAAGAGATTGATGATTGATTGTATTATAACTGAACCAAGCAATCAATGTCCTCGAGCTCTGTGGGGGACAAAACAGAAGACTTTAGAAATGAATTCGTTCTGTAAGGTTAGTGGCTTCAGGTACTGGACATAAGCATTGTACTATAACTGCTATGATTGCTTCCCACAGGGATCACGCTGGTGATCCTTTAACACTGTGGCACAAGAGGCATCCATGTTTATTAGCATTGGACTGGGTGATTACCTATGAGTTAGAGAGGTAAAATAGAATGATTCACACCACAATAGAGTCAAGTTAGAGACATCAGTAGGAGCTCAGGCTTAGTACTGTCAAATGAAGAAATATTTGTGCATAGATTTTTTATACCCAGTTAATACACGGTCATATAGTTCTTTGTTATTTGAACTGAGAGGGTTTAAAAAGGAATGCTATTCTCTTAAGTGATGAATTAACTTTACAACCTGACTTTAGTTTTAGCATAATTCTCTAACAGAAGTTTCTAGGGATTCTTAAAGAAGTAGAAATTGTTGATTTTAGGAGTGGCACATGAAGTTTAATTGTTCTAGAACATTCTGTAGTACTGGGTAGTGAACAAAACAAAAATTTACAGAGCCAGTGATATTTAAAAGGGGCATCCCAGAAAAACATGCTCCAGTCTGAGCTACTAAATAAACGTACCCATATTGGATTATAACCCAAAGTAAAAAAAGTCAATATATTCAATGATACACATTGATTGAAAACATAGGTGAATAAATGAGGGAAAAGGACAAGTTTCACTCTTAGAATTCAAAATAATTTATGTAGATAGTCTGCCCTTAACCAGCCAGCCTTAGTTCTGAAATCTTCATCTGTGAGTTGTCACCATGGAATTCCTTCCAAAGAACACACTATTAGCAGAAAAAAGGAAGAGCCCCAAACATGATGTCAGACAATTGATGCAAGGATTATCAACCAGCATAAATCATGGAGGACATTTGTATCCTTGCAGTGATGTGTAAGGGCTGCATTGTGTCTCTGAGGTCTCCCTCTCCAAAGCTAAGAACACTATATCCTGGGATTGGTGTACGTCTGAGGAAAAGATGAGCACATTCTCACAGAGGAATGTCCTGCAAAATACTTGACCAATGCATCTTAAGATTGTCAATGCAACCTCCACACATGGGAAGAATGCATCTCTCCATTCTCACCAGAGAAGCTTCCTTATATGACAGATGGTAATAACCACAGAAACCCACAACTGGTCAATATGCAGAGAAGAGTCCCCAAAGTGCTTATCAATGAATGGAACACCAATTTCATAATTCTGCCTTGCAAGGCTCAGAGATCACTGGGGAGGAGGAGGTAGAAAGATTGTAAGAGGCAGAAGACATGGATGTCTATAAGCAAACATCTTCCAGACAGCTGGTCAGTCACTCCCACAGATACATAACAATGCTGACAGATGCCCAAGTCCTGTGCAAGCTCAAACCAGACAAACTCCAGCACAATCATGGGCAAGTGGGTAAGAAACCCCAACACAACGTTAGGAAATTTTGTCCATTGATGCCAGCTGAGAGGGGGAATCAGTGTCTTACAGGGATGAGAGTCTTGTTGGGCCCAATGGATAAACCCATGCCGAAGTACATGTAGGGATACAAATCAGATTCTATTAGCTGTAATATATAATGGATCCTGGGACAGTGAACAGATAATAGGAGAGGAGATCTAGACACTATCAAAGTACATCGCAAGAAAATAGCAAAAATTTAGTAAGAAATAAAATGAAATAAATACTACATTCACAGTTCTAAAAACTGGACTGTCCCTAAGGGTGGTGGTACACACATGTAATCCCAGGACTCAGGAAAGAGAGAGAGAGTCAGAATTGCCACATTGCTAGCTCTAGACTGGCCAGGACTACATACTAAGAGCCTATCTCAAAAAGTCCAAAACAGGGGCTGGCAAGATGGTTCGGGTGGTAAAGATGCTTGTAGCTAAGGCTGACCACCAAAGTTTGATCTTCAGGGTCCACATGGTAGAGGGAGAGAATCAATTTCTGCAAGCTCTCCTCTGACCTCCATATGCATGCTGTGACAGTACTACACACATACACATATATAAGTAAATGTTTTAAAAGTTTAAAAATAAAATAAAACATAAAAACAAAGGTTAAAGGAAACAGCGTATTATTTAACAAAACATTTTTCGGTGCATATAACATCCTCCTGAGGAACTTGTAGGACCTTTTGATTAGAACCTGGAACCATGTTATATTTGTCATGCCTTTAAAGCTGTTGAGTGACTGAGAGAAATGGGTAACTGTCTCCTGACATACAGGGAAATGTGTGGTCGAAAGTAGGGAAGGTATTCTCTGTCTATTGCTTAGTTGAATGCTTGCTAGGTCAGGAGAAATGTAGATCCACTTCTAGGTCTGAAGAAGAGATAGGAAGAGGTGGGCTAGGTTAACACAGGCACAGAGGGCAGCTGTGGGAAAATATATACATTTATCATGGGCCAAGTGAAGGCTGAACTTGAATCCGGTAGTCAAATTTACATCTCTCGTCTAGTTAGATTTGTGTTGCTTTATTTCATCTTTCACTTCCAAGGTACAGTCTATCTTTGAGGGAATTGAAGAGGAGCTGTAGCTTGGACTACAGAGCAATGTTGCCTACTGGTCTAACTGGTCTATGGAAAAATTAAATATTAGAAGGTAGTAGGTTGGTTTAAATATTCCCCATATAAATAAAATAATCTGAAACTGGGTTTCCTGACCATGGTGTCTCATTTTTTAATCCAAAATAACCTATCTTTTATCCCTTTTGAAAAAAAATAATATTTGATTCTGCTTTAAAATGTATCATGCTTTCATAACTGTATGTGTGAATAGAATAGAGTGTAAGCTCTAGCATGCTCCAAATTTTAATAACCATAGTCACAAAAAATGACATGGTCTGGACATTAATATGGACTTCAACCAAAGAGTAATTAAAAAAAGTTCCTCTACCTTTCAAATCCTACCAAGGTGAGTCTTTGATAAACTAGTTGCTGAATAAAAGATACTTAAGATGTGCTATATTTCTCATTCATCATTGGGTTTGTGACTTTGTGTCAGCTATGATAAAAGAAGATGCGGGAAGGAATCTAATGTTATTACTCCTGTAAAAAAGTCATTTTTCATGTTTCATCATGGCCATTGAACTTAATGTTGTCTACTTGCTAGCCATCTTCCTGTTTACAAAGCACACCAGGACACAGTCTCTAGCCTTGACAGACTTTCTCCCTAACATTTCACTCATCTAACTTTCTCTTCTATTAGTTTGCCTCTGAGTGAATATGGACACAGAGTAGTAGATCAAATTTAACATCTGGAACAGCTGCTGCAGCTGGGCACACAGATCTTCCATAGGCTCAGAGCTGCTCCACGAGTAAAAAACTGTAAGAACATGGTTTTCCCGAAGGAAAACTGCTGAAAACTTTTTAAAAAAATTTTATTTATTTCTGTATGTGTATGAATGTACTGTCTGCATGTAGGTTTGTGCACCTGTGTCGTGCAATGCTGCAGAGGTCAGAAGAGGGTGTCGGATTCCCCTGGAACTGGAGTTCTCCTGGAATTGTAGTTTTGGACGGTTTTCGGCCGCCATGTGGGTGCCGGGTCCTCTGTAAGAGCGGTTGGTGCTCTTAACTGCTAGGCCATCTGAAGAAAATGACACTACCACTTTCCAGAACCCAAACAGTAATTGTTCAGTGTCATAGAAGAAAACAGGAGGAACTAATATTGACATTGACTTGGTTGCCATTTAATTTTGATGAAAGGAAAAAGAAACACACAAGACCCAAAATATTTTTATTTAAATTAATTTATTTTTAACATGAGCATTTAGAATGCATTTTGAGCTATTCACCCCCATTACTTTCTTTTGTCTACCTCTCCCTACCACTGACTCCTTCTTCCCAGCTGATCAGAAACGTGTGTGTGTGTGTGAGTGTGTGTGTGTGTGTGTATGTGGCACCGAGAGAGTTTAACTAGGGTCGTTTGGATAGGAATTACCTACCCTGAAGGCGATGTAATCAAGGCACCCATGAACTCTCCACAGCTGTGCTTACCTGAACAACACCTACATTCTGACATGAAGCCCCATCCCTCCCTGTGGAGCTTTGGGAAGTTCACATTAATTTTTACAGTTTGAAATAATCACAAAAATTGTGCAAAAATGAAAATGATAAAAATAGTACAAGGGAGGGATTTCTATATTTTACTACTATTTATCCTATTGTGAATAATTTGCTCTCATAGCCTAGCATGGTGGCACATGCATTTAATCTCAGCACTTGAGAGTCAGAGGCAGGTGGATCTCTGTGTGATCTAGACAGTCTGTTCTCCATAGGGAGTTCCAGGCCAGCCGTGGCTACAAGGAGACCCCGTCTCAAAAAAAGACCCTCATAACTATATTTGTATGTTTTCTTTTTTCTGTACCATTTGAAAGTACATTGCATACATGATTGCTGCCTGCCTCTATTCCTTCAGGAATGTTTCTTAATGACAGTGATACTCTATCACACTCCACTGGTAGCACAGACATGTTCATAAATTACTCTATACTGTGCTCTGTCTAACTCACCATCTATTTCCTCTTTTGTCAGATGGTCAGATAATGTTTTATAGAATTTCCAAAAGAATAAAGTTCTTTGAAATAGGAGCTTCTGTATTAGAGAGTCTATTTGAACAACGATGCATAAGAAAATGTAGGGAATTGGTCTCTAATTCTCTAACCATTGTCAAGGGATATTGTGGACTGACACAGAAGCTATGTCACCTATAACTTGGGCCTTGATGCAAAACTGTTGTTAGGAGAAGGTGAGAGAAAAGAAAAACAGAAATCAAATAAATAAAGACATAGAAATGTAATTTTAGATAGTTTTCTGGTATCATCAATCTCCTAGGAGAGCTTCAGAGTAGTATATAATTATGAACACTTCTGGGTGTGTCTGTCCATGCATGAAGTCCTAGTAAAATCTGAATTTCTGTTTATTTTAAACACAGGGTACATTTCTGGTTTATGAATTTGACAACACAGAAGGTCAGTATGAGCTGGTTATTTTCTTTTTAAATTTTATTTATTTTATTGTATGAATGTTATCCCTGCATATATGTAAGTGCACCTGTGTTGAGAAACATCTACAAAGGACAGAAGGGGCATCAGATCCCCTGGAATTGGATTTAAGGATGGTTTTCAGCTGCCATGTGGGTGCCAGGAATCAAACCTGGGTCCTCGTCAAGAGTGGCCAGTGCCCTTAACCACTGAGCCATCTCTCCAGCCTCTTGCTGGCTATTTTCATCAGTTGACGTAATATCTTTTTCAGTATGCTTTTTGTGTATATGAATGACTTTGGCTGAGTGTGTTATATGCTCATATTGTATGTGGGAGTGTGTATGTGTGGACCTGCTTGCCTGTGTACAAAGCAGCCAATCATGTACATTTTTGAGGCATAGTCTAACTTTCTGAACTCAAAACTCATGTTTCTCTGCTAGGCTGGCATCAAACACGCACCAGTAATCCACCTGATCCTATCTCCCACATCTTTGTACTTACACGTATGTGTGAGACCACACTCAGTTTATTGCACGGGTGCTGGGATCTGAACTCAAGAACTCATGTTTATTCAGCAAGAACTCTTACCCACTGAGCCATCTCTCCAGCACCCTTTCCAATGCTTTTGAGAGAGAACATGAATGCAGAAACTTGCCTTAGCCACATAGGACATCATGGTACCACTGATTCAGGAGTAGGGATCTAATCTCAAATGTGCAGACCAGACTACAACAAAAACAGTTCCTGTGGTCTCCTACACGCCCATGCCCCTGTCCAGTGTGGCTTATATCTCCCATTGGCAGAAGGACAGCAGGTTTCATCACTTTCATTCTAGCAAATGTGACTTAAACGTGGATTTACTCTCATCTCTTCTTTGAAGCCCTGAAATCATCATACATTCTTTTCCCAGGCCTGTTATATTGAGCTATGATCCAGCTGAACTGTAATAACAGACATTTACTCTCTTAAACTCCTGTCTGCTTGAGACCTGAAACTGCCTTGCCAGAGGGCTTGGCTCTTCTGAGAGTGAGGAAGAGGACTTGGTCTTTTCCTAGGATCTGGCATTGCCAACAGTGTTTATTTCTCTGGAATGCTATGAACTTAATCTCTTCCTCTCCCTTTATGTTCTGTTCTCTCCACGTTATTGGGTGCATGCCTTCTTCCTTTCCTATATGAATACCAGTCATTGGATTGAGGGCGTGCATTCATCTACTATGGATTCAACATCATTAAATATATCTGTACAGAACCTATTTAGAAGTAAAGTAATAATAGGAATTTCCTGGTAGACCAAAATTTCCAAGAGTTGCTATTCCAGCCAATGTGCAGCAAAAGAAGCAGCCTGAGATAGCCTGATGGCAGGTAAGAGACTGAAAGGAGCCAGGTAATCTGTGCCCCATGAATCAACAGACTTCCAAAGCATCATATGAGCACATGAGGCCATCCTAGACAGGTCATACGACCACCACCCAGCCCCTCCATCACCTAAGTGTGAGAGGAAATACCAAGCAACTTTCAAATGTCACCCAAATAAAATTGTTGTTTGAAGCTGATATATTATGATACATTTGGTTTATTCCAAGGGAAAGCAGAGCTGGAGAGATGGAACAACAATTAACACTAGCACTTGCTCTTCTTGCAGAGGACCCACCCAGATTCAGTTTCCAGCACCCACCTGGAGGCTAACAGCCACCTATAACTCCAGTTCATGAGATCTAATATCCTCTTTGAGCCTCCTTAGGCATCTACACTCCCTTCCAAATATACACTCAAAGATACACACTTACATGCAATTAAAAATAAAATAGATCTTAGAAAACATATACATATGTAAATAAATTTGCACAAAAACATGATGTAATTTTAATTATCTTAGGATCAACTCTGATATAAAATCAACTCATCATACATACAATGCAAGTAAAGCTTGATTCACTTTATAGATCTGTGACCATTGTCCTTGTAGAGCTCAGTTGAGGAAAGGGACCCAGGAGGGCTCAAGGTACTCTACTGTTGCTCTCTGAAATTTATATAGTTATCTCATGGCAATATTTTAGTGTTCCTGAGCATATAATATCCCTAGTTAGGGTGTAGTCACCTGACCTGTGCCCATGAACTCTTCTAAATCAGAATCAATTTAACCCTAGATATTGACCCAATGACCACAACATCTTCCTTCTTGTTTTTAACTTTTGATGCCTTCCTTTAAAAATGAAAGTATAAATAGGAGGATATTGTTGCAGAACTAGTGTTAACATTAATTCATTAAGGTATTATTTCCACAATTGAAGACCCTCTTTCAGGGGCTGAAGAGATTGCTCAGTGGTTAAGAGCATTGGCTGTTCTTGGAGAGGAACTGGGTTTGGTTCCTGAACCCACACAGGTCTTTGATCCATCTGGAGTTGACTTTTGTACAGGGTGAGAGGTAGGGGTTTAATTTCATTCTTCTACAAGTGGTGATCCAGTTTTGCCAACACCACTTGCTGAAGATGCTGTCTTTTCTCCATTGTGTCTTCTTGGCCCCTTTGTCAAATATGAGATGGCTGAAATTGTGTGCTCAGATTTGGATCTTCGGTTTTGTTCCATTGGTCAACAGGTCTGTTTTTGTGCCAGTACCAGGCTGTTTTTATGACTATAGCCCTGTAGTATAGTTTAAAATCTGGTATAGAGATCCCTCCTGTGTAGCTCTTTTCACTCAGGATTGATTTGGCTATTCGGGGTCTTTTGTTTCTCCAAATGAATTTAAGAACTTTTGTTTCCAAGCCTGTGAAGAAACTCTTGGGGATTTTGATTGGGATTGCATTAAATCTATACAAGAGTTTTGGTAAAATGGACATTTTTACAATGTTAATTTTCCCAATCCATGAGCATGGGAGGTTTTTCCATCTTCTGAGGTCTTCTTCAATTTCTTTCTTTAAGGGTTTAAAATTTTTGTTGTAGAGGTCTTTGGTGTCTTTGGTTAGGTTTGTTCCTAGGTATCTTATTGTTTTTGAGGCTATTGTGAGTGGGAAGGTCTCTTTGAATTCTTTCTCCAGTTGCTTGTTCTTGGTGTAAAGAAAGGCCATTGATTTTCTAAGGTTAATTTTGTATCCTGCCACTTTGCTGAAGCTGTTAATCGTTTCTAGGAGTTTTCTGGTGGAGTTTTTTGCATCCCTTAAGTAAACAATCATATCATCAGCAAATAGGGATAGTTTGACTTCCTCTTTTCCAATTAGTACTCCTTTAATATCCTTTTCTTGCCTTATTGCTCTAGCAAGTGTTTCAAGCACTATATTGAAGAGGAGTGGTGATAGGGGGCAGCCTTGCCGAGTTCCTACCTTTAAAGGGAATGTTTCTGTCATTTCCCCATTTAGGATGATATTGGCTGTGGGTTTCCTGTATATGGCTTTGATTACATTGAGGAATGATCCCTCCAATCCAATTCCTTCTAGGACTTTAAGCATGAAGGGATGCTGGATTTTGTCAAAGGCTTTTTCAGCATCAATTGAGATGATGGTGTGGTTTTTGTCTTTGATTCCGTTTATGTGTTTGATGATGTTTATTGATTTTCGTATGTTGAACCATCCCTGCATCTCTGGTATGAATCCAACTTGGTCATGATGGATGATCTTCTTGATGTGGGTCTGTATGCGATTTGCCAGTATTCTGTTTAGAATTTTGGCATCTGTGTTCATGAGGGAGATGGGTCTATAATTCTCCTTTTTGGTTGTATCTTTGCCTGGTTTTGGTAATAGAGTGATGTTGGCTTCATAGAAGGAATTTGGGAGAATTCCCTCTGATTGTATACTTCTAAACAGTTTCAGAAATAATGGTTGTAGGTCTTTTTGAAATGTTTTATAGAATTCTGCTGTGAAACCGTCTGGGCCTGGGCTTTTTTTAGTTGGGAGGCTTCTTACTACATCCTCTATTTCTTCATATGTTATGGGTCTGTTTAAGCTGCTGGTCTCCTCTTGGCCAAGCTTTGGTGATTCCCAGGATTTCAGATATTCATCCATTTCTTCTAGATTTTCAAACTTGGTAGAATATAGGTTCTTGTAATATTCCCATATAATTTTCTTGATCTTTTCCTTGTCCGTTGTGATATTTCCCTTTTCATCACAGATTGTATTGATTTGGAGTTGTTCCTTCTTTCTTTTGGTTAACTGGGCTAGAGGTCTGTCTATCTTGTTTATTCTTTCAAAGAACCAACTTTTGGCTTCATTGATTTTTTGTATTGTTTTCTTTGTTTCTATTTCATTGATTTCTGCTCTGATTTTTGTTATTTCTTCCTGTCTGTTGCGTTTAGGGTTCATCTGTTGTTGCCTCTCAAGTGCTTTTAGCTGTAGTGTTAGATCATTCACTTGTGCTCTTTCTGTTTTTCTAATGTAGGCACCCAGGGCTATAAACTTCCCTCTTAGGACTGCTTTTAAGGTATCCCATAGGTTTTGTTGTGTTGTATTGTCATTGTCATTCAGTTCCAGGAATGGTTTTATTTCTTTCTTTATCTCTTCCTTGACCCATTCATTATTCAAGAGTGTGCTGTTTAGTCTCCATGTGTTCTTGTAGGCATTAGGGCTTATCCTGGTGTTGATGTTGAGCTTTATTGCACTGTGGTCTGATAGAATGCATGAAATTGTTTCAATCTTTTTGTATTTGTGGAGGATTCTTCTGTGTCCCAGTATGTGGTCTATTTTGGAGAATGTTCCGTGGGGTGCTGAGTCAAAGTGTATTCTCTGATATTAGGGTGGAATATTTGGTAGAGGTCTATGAGGTCCATTTGGTGTATCATATCATTCAGTTTATTCTTTGTCCTGTTGACCTACCCAAAGGACTCAGTGGGGTATTGAAATCCTCTGCTAAGAGTGTACTGGGGTTAGTATGTGACTTGTGGTCCTGGAGAATTGTCTTTATAAAGTTTGGTGCACCAGAGTTTGGGGCATATATATTCATAATTGTGAAGTCTTCTTGGTGAATTGTTCTTTTGATAAAAATGTAATGGCCTTCTTTGTCTCTTCTGATTTCTTTTACTTCGAAGTCTATTTTGTCTGATATTAAAATAGCAACACCTGCTTTCTTTTTGGTACCATTTTCTTGGAATATTTTTTTCCATCCTTTCACTTTAAGGTGGTGCCTGTCCTTGAAGGTAAGATGTGTTTCTTGTGGACAGCATATAGAAGGATTCTGTTTCCTCATCCACTCTCCCAGTCTATGTCTTTTGATTGGGGAATTTAGTCCATTAATATTTAAGGTTATGACTGATAGGTTTGTGTTGCTTCCTTTTGCCTTATTATCCATTTGTGGTTTGGGTTTAGGTTTCTATTTCTGCAGTTATGCTTTTATTGATTTCTCTTTCTAGGTGCCTGGGGTTGGTTGCTTCTTTCTTCTGTACTTTGAATTGCTTCAAGTATTCTCTGAAGGGTTGGTTTGCCGGACATGTATTCTTTCAACTTGTTTATGTCATGGAAGGTTTTTCTCTTTCCTTCAAGTATAATTGACATTTTTGCTGGGTATAGTAACCTGGGTTGGCATCTATTGTCCTTTAACACTGGGAATGCTTTGCTCCAGGTTCTTCTTGCTTTCATAGTTTGCGTTGAGAAGTCAGTTGTAATTCTGATAGGTTTGCCCTTATAGATCACTTGTTGTTTTTCTCTTGTGGCTTTAAGGATTTTGTCTTTGTTTTGGGTGTCTAGCATTTTAACTATGATGTGGCGTGGAGAATTTCTTTTCTGATCTTGTCTGTATGGAGTTCTATGTGCTTCTTGTATTTGTATTGGTTTGTCTTTTTTTAGTTTGGGGAAGTTTTCCTCTATTATTCTGTTGAAGAGCTGATCAATACCATTCTCTTGGGATTCTTCTCCTTCCTCTATTCCTATGATGAGGAGGTTTGATCTTTTCATAGTGTCCCACGTTCCTGGTTGTTCCACTTTTGTGTATTTTTAAATTTTTCATAATTTTTACTTGAGGTTTTTAGTTGTTCTGTGTTATCTTCCAGGTCTGATATTCTTTGTTCTGCTTCCTCCATTCTGCTTCTGAGGCTTTTCCCATTCCTTTCCTCTTGATTAGATGAGTGTTTGATTTCCCTTTTCATTTCCTCTTCTGATTTCTTTAGTATTTCTACTTCTTTTTGAAGCTTCTCAATCTCTTCCTGTAGCTCTTTGCTTTGCTGGTTGGTTTCCTTATCTTTTTCAGCATGAGATCTTTTCAGTGTTTCCACTTCCTTCTGGAGTTTGTCATTCTCTCTCTCAAGATCCTTCTTGAGTTCTTCATTCTCTTTTCTCAGTTCTTTGATTTGCTCTTTATAATCTTGTAGTTCTTTAAATGTGTTCCCAATTGTGTTTCTGATATCTGTGTCCTGGGGTATCCCCAGAGGGATCCCACTCTAGGAATCTTCCATAGAGTTGGTAGAGCTTGATGCAGGATTATCCTGTCCCTTTCCCATGTTGTCTCTTCTTCCTGTTCCTGGCATATGGGCTTCTCCTTGCCTGTATCCCAATGTGAGTCCTAAATGCCTCTTCACCGTGTTAAAGGCTTGCTTTGCTTGCCTCCTTCAGATGCCTTTTTAATCCCACTTGGGGGGGGGTCTGGTACCTGCTTCCACTGGTCTCAGGAGATCTCAGATCTCAAGACTTGCACAACCCTACCTGTAATAACAGGTGGGAGGATAACTCTGCCCCCACAGCCACAAAAACCAATTAAGCCAAAGACAGCTGGATTAATGGATTAGCTAGGTTAAGTCAATCAGCAATCAGCCTTGCTGAAGCACCCAGTTCCTACTGCCTTCCTGCACTTCTGCTGGTCTCAGTTGATCTCTGTAAAATAGCTTTATAAAAGACCCTTTTCGAGAACTTCAAATTTGTATTCAAATGATGAGTGTACTATATGAAAACAGAAAGCAAATAATAAAAAAATCCATAATAAACTTCATTTGTTAAAAACAATTTAAAATTATTTCATTTATTATTATTAATATGTATATGTGTGTTAATGTATGTGTGAATGTGTGCATGTGAATGTATGTGTGTGTGGGTGAATGTCTGAGTGAATGATATGTGTGGTTTGGTATGCATTCCATGAAGCATGTGTAGAGCTCAGAGGACAATATTGTGGAGTTGGTTTTCTTCTTCCACATGTATGTGGGTCCCAAGGACAAAACTCAGTTTGCCTGGATTGTACCGTAAGTGTCTTTACCTGTTAAGCCATCTCTCTTGACATTTTATTTATTTTTAGATTTTATTATTTCTAGGAGTATTTATGTGTGTATGTCACATGTGTGCAGGTGACTAAAGAGGCCAGAAGAAGGTATATGATAGATAGATCGATCGATCGATTGATCAATAGATAGATAGATAGATAGATAGATAGATAGATAGATGATAGGACAGATAGATTATATAGGCATATATTTGTGTGTGTGTGGGTGTGTGTATGTGTTCTGTCAATTCATTTGTCACAGACATCTTGGTCGAAGCACAATATTAAATGCCATTCAAAATGTCATTTATCAGTTGTGGGAAGGAGACTGCATCCTCCATACATCTCTTTGTTCCTTGCTGCTCTCCAGAATGTTTCTTGAACATGATCAAAGTGTGGTCATAAATTTCTTAGAGTATTTCTACCCATGGCTTCAAACTGGAAGCAGATTTTTGAAGCTACATGAACTTTTCCAAGGGAAATATAATTTGAGCATAAAGTATAATCATCAAAATAATCAGAGGAGTCTTGAATATGTGTGTGCATGATTAGTAACTGGAGCCAAGAGTGCATACCAAAAGGAATAATAAGAGAGATAAAGGAAACAATAAACCTAGGTCCTGGGGCAGAAACTTTAGGAGGCTCCCTATCTCTCTGTACAGTTTCCAGGCATCCCTGACAGGTGGCAGATCCATGGAATGGTGACCTCTGGAGGCCCCTTCCAGAGCTGCGAAGAAATGAAATAGAGAGAAAGCAGAGGTAATAGAGTAATTAATTCCTCCTCAGATTGTGTCTCCTTGGTTTCTCTCCCTAGATATTTAAAATAATTATATTAAAAGGGAGAGCAAGGAGATTTTAGAATAATTATCTCTATGTTTTGATTGGCTGTTCTTCAATACAAGAAGGAAAAAAAGACTCTTGTTCTTAAAAGAATGAATAAGAGAGATGTTATTAGAGTAATTAATTCATTGCTGTGATTGTTTCTTGTTCATTAGCACAAAATGTGGGGAGCAAAAAGTTCAAAAAATGAGTTCACTAGATTTTTGTTTCAGAATTGTATTTTACTAAGAAGCTTTTGAAAGCTGACCATAAAAGGGAAAAGTTTATGAATTTTTACAGTTTGATTTGTATTATAAAATAGAAAGTAAAAGATGGTGCCTACATTATATTCGGAAATTTCTGGTGAGTATTCATATTTGATGTTTCCGAAGTGCTTAAATTAGGTTAACCAAATGTTCATTTTGAATTTCTGTCTAACTTTTTCCTACAGGTTGGGAGAAGCACAAGATCTTATTTCTGCAGTGTAGATGTCTTTAAAGCAAGTGTACTTTAAGCTGTTAATAAGGTCAGGAATAAATTAAACCCTCTTTTTCAAATCCCTGAATTCTACCAAGATAGTAATCAAACCAGAATATACTGTGTTCTCTGTTAATATATAGCATAGTAAGAATGGAGAGGGAGGGAGGGAGGGAGGGAGAGAGAGAGAGAGAGAAAGAGAGAGAGAGAGAGAGAGAGAGAGAGAGAGAGAGAGAGAGAGAGAGAGAGAGAGAGAGAGAGAGAGAGAGAGAGAGAGAAAGAGAGAGAGAGAGAGAGAGAGAGAGAGAGAGAGAGAGAGAGAGAGAGAAAGGAGGAAGAAGGAAGGAAGGAAGGGAGGGAGGGAGGGAGGGAAACAAAGAGAAGCAAGCAAGCAGAATGAGAAACAATTTTCCACCATGCCGGACAAGACACAGATATGGAGTCACTTGTGGAAAGAAACAGACTCTTGAGACCATAATGTCCTGGGCTGGAGATGAGGCTTGGTTGGTAAAGCCCTTGCCTAGCACACAGGAGGTCCCGGCTTTGAGCTCAGGCAGTACATAAACTGAGCCTGTGGAACATACTCTAATCCCAGGCCTCAGGAGATAGAAGCAGGGGTTTTAGGAGTCAAGTTCGTCTTTTGCTACATGATGAGTTTGAAGCTAACTTGGGCTACACGAGAACTTATCTTTAAAAAAACTGCATGACACTCCAAATACAGTTCTCGGGGAAACAGATTTCCTTTGGAAAAGTCCTGGTTGTCCTGTTGCCGTGATCTGGATACGTTCCGAATGTTCCTCCTCATGGTTCCTGGATTGAGAGTCTGGTCTTCACTGCAGCCAAGATGGGACTATATGACACCTTTAGATGGTGAGGTATCCTGAGAAGTCATTATCCCATTGAACACTGTCCTTAGAAGGAATTGAGATGGTTCCCAAGGGAGTCTAAGAAATTACTTTAAACGAGTCAGTCCAGCCCTGTCAGGCTGCTCTGTGCCTTCTGTCTTCCTGAGCAATTTCCTGTCTTGCTCCTGTTCCTATCCTGTTACCCTCTGACCTGAGGTGACTCAACAAGAGCCCTTTCCAGAGCCAGTACTACTGAACCACGATATAGGAAATAGGGAGGGAGTGCTCCCAGGATTTAATCTATGAAAAAGGCAGCGACAGAGGAAGATGAGCTGGGCACAGGAAGAGACAGAACCTGTGTTGAAAATGCACATTGTGTAAATGACCCCATCGAAGATCACAAGCATCCCATCCCTCTGTCTTTGTGGCTTGGTGTCTTAGTCTAGGTGTGATGTAATTCCAATCTCATCTAATTTCACCTTTAATGAGCTAATTCATTTTGTGTATGGCCCACACCCTCTGAACTTGGATGGTCATCCACTGTGGATTCTGGGGCTCTCTCTCTCTCTCTCTCTCTCTCTCTCTCTCTCTATATATATATATATATATATATATAATATATATATATATATATATATATAGTGGTGGTTTGAATAATAATGTGCTGCCCCCCCACCAAAAAAAAAAGAATGTGCCCCAGAGGCTCCAAGTATTTGGACATTTGGTCCATGGCAGTTCGTGGCACAGTTTGGGGAGGGTCCTTAAAACTTTAGGATGTGTGGTCTGTCATGCTGGAGGAAGCACATCTGGGAGGGTCTTTGAGAGTTCTTACACCTTGCCAGATTTCCATTCTCACTCTGCTCCTGTGCCTGCTTGAAGACACCATCAGTGGGCTCTCTGTTCCCGTAGTATGCCTGCTCCACTATTAGTACTCCAACCCTTTGAACCATAAAGCACATAATTTTTTTCTTGCTATAAGTTCCCTTGGTCATGATGTTTTATCACAGCAACAGAAGGATAATATGTGTTTACTTTCTACATAAAACTAGAAGATTCCCTCTTGCTTTCTCCCTCCTGTCCTCTTCTTCTTCCTTCTTCATTCTTGGGAGAAGACTAGGAAATTTGTAAGGGCACTCTTATTTATGTCTAAAGATCTGAACTGAAGAACCATTATTAGGTTCCTCTAAGACCAAGCAAAAGAACTTGGCTCCAGTGTCATATGATGGCTTTGAACAAAGCTGAGGGTAAAAAAATAACCCATTCCAGTCAACAACTGGTATGACTCTGAGCATTCCAGTTGCCTCTCTTTTGTCTCTTGCTGCTCATTATAAATGCATTTGCTTTTAATATTTGAACAGGTGTTGAGGGGAAATCTTGGCCCATCCATGCAGTCTCTACCCTTTTCAAATTTTGAAATCCTCTTAAAAATTAGCAGCCGCTTGAGGCTACACCGTGACAGCAGCATCTGCAGAACCAAAGACAGCAGAGCCGAAGCACGTGGAATGCGGGTCAGAAGAAACTGCTGTCCAAGAAAAATCCATGATTGAGCCATAGCCTTTCACTTCAGATGGGGAGATGTTGTTGCCCCTCTCATGGTGTTGTGGTGTTATGAGAATTAAATGAGCTAATGATGCAGAAAGGATTTTGTAACTTAGATACCTTTTGAGAGCCATTGTTACTACTGTTTTGCTTGAAGATTTTCTTATTGAAGGGCTTAAAACCTTCTTATAGTCACATGTATTCATACTAGTTGAAGAAACCCCAAAGTTTACTTTTATGTAAATAATACTTGTTTACAAGACCATCGCTAAACATCTAACAGTCAGAAAGAAATGAACTGAAAAAGGATAATGTGCCAGCTAAGTAATGCAAGAAACATGTCACTGCAGGAGAATGTGGAGTTGGTGGTAAGGAAATGGCTCAGTGGGTATGAGTATTTGCCCTATGAGCATGAAGACCTGGGTTCAAATCACCAGCACTGTGTAAAAGCTGTTCATGGCTGTGAATACCTGGAACTTTGTAGTTCAGAGATAGGCAGATCCCAGAAGTTTGCTGCAGCCTAGCCAAACAGCAAGCTCTAGGATCAGTGATAAACGTTCTGTCAAAGAAATAATACAGAGAGTGATAGAGGAAGGTTCTCAAAGCCCTCATCTGTCCTCTGCATTCCTAAGGCAGGAGCATGCACACTCTCAGATACACACACGCATCACACACAAGCACATACACAATAAATAATAAATAAAAAGTAAAGATAAATAATGAACCTCATTAGGGAAACTTGTAAAGTGGCATAGTATCTATCAGCTGAAATTTTGC
The DNA here is from genome assembly GCA_009823505.1 of Rhizomys pruinosus. Taxonomy (NCBI): domain Eukaryota; kingdom Metazoa; phylum Chordata; class Mammalia; order Rodentia; family Spalacidae; genus Rhizomys; species Rhizomys pruinosus. The sequence goes on from VZQC01008136.1 coordinate 1,867,658, forward strand.
ATAGTGTAGAACTTTAGACTCAGGTTTGCAGATTTTAAAACAATACAGAAATTGAATGATGCAAACATCTCCAACAAGCCCTGGTATTTTCTGGGTCTTAATTGAGAAAGGAGAAGATGGCTTGCTGGAATTCCTCTGTCTACCAAATCTCATACACAATCATAGGAAAGAAGGAGGAAATAATCTATAAACTAGAGAAAGTCTTCCTATGTTTCCTTGGAGCCTTTTAGCATGGATGACCTGGTCTCGTGGCTATCCCCTGCCCCTCTGCTAGAGAAGCCCTGTGGAGCTCCCTCAACTAGGAAGCAACTAGACAGAAAGAATTGCTATAGGGAATGTTTTCAAGACCTGGCATCATAGTCACAGAGCCTGAAAGACACCTTAACAACTCATGTGTACACATGTATATGTACCTGAACAGAGAGAGAGAGAGAGAGAGAGAGAGAGAGAGAGAGAGAGAGAGAAACTGAATACAGAACACAGGTACCATTTTCATCCTGAACTGAAACTCATGTAGCTAGTAATCATCAATAAAGATGGCATCAAGGACTAGTAGCACTAGCGCACTGGAGAATTATGCAGCACAGGTGTCTGGTCTGTCTCTGCTAACGTAATATCTTCCCTTAGAGCCATGCTCCTCTGTCTTGAGGTTTGGCTCTCATGGCAGCCGCAGCATTGGAGAGCATAGAGAAGGCCACTTTGTTGCAATGGAGGTAAGGCCATGGTGAATAAACCCAAGGCCAAAGTCTTATTAGAGGATTGTAGGGAGGCACCATTCATATATTATCTTTGTGTTTCTTTTTTGACTTGAGAAATTATCTAGACTAACCCTGTGTGTTTCTTCTCTAGGGATCTTCAAATAGAGCTCATGGAATAATACCCTCATAGAAAGGATATTAGCTATTAAACATTTCTTACAACATTAGTTAGTTAGTATTTATGGCATGAGCATGAAGAATTAGAGATGGATATCAGGCACAATGAGATGTCCTGGACTTGTGTTTATTGATCTGACTAAACAATCCCATTAGACCACCATCTCCTCCCATTCCAAAATTCTATAAAATGAAAGGCTCATCTACATGGGCACTGGGTTTTAATACATGGCTGTTTTCCATTACATTTAGTTTGGGTATATTTTGATAGAATCTCACTCACGAGGATAGAAATATAATGAGAAAATTAAAGTATTTTGTAAATGAGTGTATCTGTATGGGTCTTGAGAGTTGATAATTCTCCACAACAAAGTCCTTCCAGTAGATACTCCCTCATTTTCCCAGCTCCCAGAAATGGAAGTGAAGGAGATTTAGAAAAATAATTTCACCCTAAGCATCCCAATACTAGTGATGTTTCCTGTCTTATTAGAGGATTCTGAAAAAAAAAAACCACATAGACCCAGACTGGCAAGGTACCCCAGTTCACAAGCAAGAACAAGAAAAGAAATCTCTTTGTATCAGTGTTTGGCAATACTCACAGCCTAGAAGATGAAATAATCGTTTGAGCTTCCCTCATGGGCTGGAGAGATGGCTTAGCAGTGAAAAGCAATGGATGCACTTGCAGAGTACCTGAGTTCAGTTCCCAGCACCCACATGACAGTTAGCAACCATTTGCAACTCTAGTTCCAGGGAATCATATGCCTCTGTACTCTGTTATGGGAGGAAGACCCAGCAGCAGGAGCATGAGTCTGCTGGCCACTTGACCCCCTCTGAATGCTCCTTCTCTGCTAACTTTTACATCTTGATTCATTTCAGGACCCCACCATAAGGAATGTGCTACCAACATTTAAGGTGGGTCTTCCCACCTCAATTAACCCAAGCAATTAACCCATAGGCAAGGCCAGAGGTTTGTTTCCATGGTGACAATCAACATTAACCAATTGTGTTGGATAGCTTCAGTTGTCAACTTGACACATCTGGGTTGAGAGACTCTCACTTGAGGAAATTCCTCCTTTGGATTGGCTTATGGCCATGACTGTGCGGCATTTTCTCAATTGTTGAGTGATGCGGGAGGGCCTCGTCCACTGTAGGCAGTATACTCCTGGGCAGGTGGTCCTTGGTTGAATAAGAAAGCAGGCTAGGCACAGGCCAGGGAAGGCAGCCAGTAAGTAGCGCTCATTAGGTCAAATCTTCTGGCAAGTATTTCCTCAAGGTCGTCACACAGATGCTGTGGTTCAAGTCGGAAGCAGGACTTGCTATCTACATGGTACTGGTTTTGAAGGCATGAAGAATTCATGGAGAAGAAATGAGCTTGGCATTGGGTAAAGGTGTAGCTTCTGTTGCAATGGGGACCCCGGCATACTGAGAATTCCGGGACCATGATATGACCACCAAGGGCAGCTGCATTGTGGAGTGGATCCAGTTCGAGGCTCTAACACAAGCTATCTGTGATGTGGATTCCAGAGCCAGAGAACTGGAGCTTCTCAAATACTTTGGAGCCCAGAAAATCATAAGTAAATCCCAGATGTCCAGCCTTGAACTACTTTGCTGGACATAGGTATTGCTTCACTGCATCCAAATCTTCTTTTGAAATAAAACAATACTTAACTTATTTTGGAGCCCATGGTTGAGAGACTTTTAAGAAAGTCTTTGAACTTTTTTTTTTTAATTTATTTTTATTGATGCTTTGTGTATTTCATACATCATTTTCCAATTCAGTTCAGGCATATATCCCCTTCCCTTCCCCCCCACCCCACCCCTACCCATCGCAGATCGTGCATTCTGCCGTAAGTTTTCTGCATCTTTCTCTGCTTTTTTGTTTTGTTTTGTTTTCATTTTTTTTTTAACAATAGGTGATAATTTGTGAGTACAAGCATCCTTCATGTAAAACCAATTTGCAAGCAGTTGTGCCCAAACCCACACAGCTCATGGGTCCCACCATCCAGCAGGGGGGGCTTGTATGTTCAATCAAGTTGATCAAATGAGTGTCCAGTCTATATTGTTGTAGTTTCACCATTAACCCCAATCGAAGCCCTTACATTCTACCATGCCCCCTCTTCCGCAGATTGTTCCCTAGGCTTAGAAAAGGGGCACAGGTGGATGAGAAGCAAAACACTCTACTTTCTCTGGAGCTGATGTCTTGGTCTCTAGTCAGTTCTGGCTGTTTTCTTTCATGGGCTGCCAGCTTGTCCAGGCTTAACCTTTCAATCCTACTAATGAAGCACATGCAATTAGATATTTAGGTATTTAAACAGTATAATATATAGACTTTCGATCTTTTAAAGTTTTTGAATTTTTCAGACTGAGGGACTTTTAAAGTTGTACTGTTTTGTGCTATAATATATTAATGTTAACATGAGATCTCCCCCCCCCAAAAAAATGGAAAGGCTATGATTTAAAGTGATGTGTTTGTGTGTCAAGTAGGTAAAGAGGTCAGTTGTGCTGGACAGCTTTAGTTGTCAACTTGACATATCTTGGCAGAGAGAATCTCAACTGAAGAATTTCTTCCACTGGATGAACCTGTGTCATGTCCATAGGGCATTTTCTTAATTGTTAGTCACGTCCACTGTGGGCAGTGGGACTTCTGGGGAGGTGGTCTATAGTTGTATAAGAAATCAGGCTGAGTACAGGCCAGAATATCAAGACAGTAAGCTGCATTCCTCCACAGTCTGTGCTCCAGGTTCCTGCCCTGAGTTCCTGCCTTAGTTTTCCCTGATGATGGACTCAAATAACACCTTTCCTCTCCATGTTGGTTTTGGCCAGTGCGTTTATCATAGGACTCCATAACAGTGTCTGATTGCTTCTCCCATCTCATCGGTGGTCTTAATTCTCATGTTACAGTTCCCAATGCATCATCCTATTTACCATTATTTCTAGTATAATATATTTCAGGCTTCTTCAAAACTAATTCATACACTATATAGTGCATAAATTTAAAGTATAAGTCAGTAATTTTTAGTGAGTATGGAGTCTCAGCAAAACACAATTTCAGAATATTTTCATGACTCCAAAAAAGAAAGCATATATATGTAAATATATATTCCTATATATATTGAAAACCAGGCTAGAAGGAGAAAAAGGACTCCTACAAGTTGGTACTCTGACATCTAATTTTGTGCTTGCACTCAAACACATACATCATGCACATACACACATGATAATAATATTAATAATGAATTTTTAATTAAAGAAGCAATTTGCCATGTCTGTAATAAAGACAGTAGATTTATATAGGGAATTTGTTGATTCTATAGATAATTTGGGGTACTTCCAACTTTTTTTGGTCTTTTTGAGACAGGGTCCCCCTTTAGTCCCAACTGGCCTGGAGCTAGCTCACTTTGTAGACCAGGCTGGCCTTGAACTCACAGAGATTTGCCTGCCTCTGCCTCCTGAGTGCTGGGATTAAAGGCGTGCACCACCATGCCTGGCCCAAGGGGTACTTCCATCTTATATGTCTTAAATTTTCTAGATTAATCTACAAACACGGAATCATTAATTTCCTTAACATTTTATAGTTATATAATTTAAAATTTGGACTACTTTGCAAAATAAATTCCTAAGTGTAATGAGCCTGTGGGTTCACACAGTTATTGTTTATCAAATGGAGGAAGCAGCTTCCTGTGTCAGATGGAGGAAGGCTATTCCTGTGTCTTGCTTGTGATGCTTCCTTTCCAATAGTGAAAGGGTATTGGGTCTTATCAAATTCATTTTTTGCATGTATTGGGATGTTTTTCTTTTCTTTTACCAATATGATGTATTAGACACATATACCTTAATAACTCATAGATTGACTGACTTTCGATGTGAAAACAACCTTGCATGTCTGGGATGAATGCCATTTGGTTATGGTACATAATTCTTTTATGTTCCTGTATTTGCTTGAGGAATTTTTACCCTTTATTCCTAATAGGTTTGGGTCTGCTGCTTTGTATGGTAGTGATTTGTCTTGTTCAGTATCGCAGTAACAATGGCCTCAGTGAATAAGCCTGGAAAGCATCCATTCTCATCTTCCTTTGAATGAATCCATGAAGAATTGCTAGTAATTAGCTTCTTTCTTTTCCTTGGACAAGCTAGCTAGCTAAACACTTAAAGCTTTGTCAATTTTGAAACTACTTTCAAAATCTTATTTTTATTTATTTCCTTGATAGGCTCTATGTTTCTAAATTCTCTCATTAATTTTCACTTTTTAATAATTTGCTTCTGTCTGTATCTGCTAGATTTAGTGTGCTTTTCATTTCCTTGTATCTTACAGTAGACAGCTATGTCATGTACTGGAGTGTGCTCTTATATTAGAGTGCTTTCTTGCTTGATAAACAATGCTTTAGTTGCATCTTTCAGGTTTTGTGTGTGTGTGTGTGTGTGTTTATAGATTTGAATTCCTTTCCCAAGTATATCTACATGGGCCAGGCAGCAGTGGCTTCCCTCAGCTTCCCTTATTAGTGAATGGTGTCACTTGGTTTACACATTTTTTTTATATTTTTCAAATTTATTTTCATATGTGTATGAATGTATTGTCTGCATGTAGGTTGTTGCACCCGTGTCATGCAATGCCGAGGAGGTCAGAAGAGAGTGTTGGATTCCCCTGGAACTGGAGTTAAAGATGGTTCTTAGCCGCCATGTGGGTGCTGGGGATCGAACCCGGGTCCTCTGCAAGTGCAATCGCTGCTCTTAACCACTAGGCTATCTCTCCAGCCCCTTATTTTTATTTTTATGTGTGTAATTGTTATGCCTGCATGTATGTGAGTGCACCAGTGTAGTGCAGTTTCCCACAGAGAACAAAAGAGGGTGTTGGATCCTCTGGAACTGAAGTTATGAAATTATGGGCAGTAGTTAACTGCTATATGCATACTAGGATTCAAACCCAAGTCTTCTGCAAGAATACCTAATGTTCTTAACTGATGACCCATCTCTCCAGCCCCACCAGACATATTTTAAGTCTTAGATTTTTGTTGTTGTGCTTTTGAGATAGAGCTTCATGGTGTACCCCAGACTGGCTTCAAACTCCAGGCAACCCTCAGCCTCAACCCTTGCCTCATGAATACAAGGATTACAAGTGTACACTACCACCCGTGGCTCCATTAAGTTTTCCTACGATCCTCCATCTGGTTTGTTGGAACACGTGTGACTGAACCACTTTCGGCATTGCTCAGGGATGATATACATTTCCTTCGCTGTTGTCCTGGGATTCCATGCAGGGCAGTGTGTTGCATTGCTCTTCTTGCTTTCTTAAGTCCTCACTAGCTCTGATAGTTACTCAGAAGTTCCTCACTTTTTGTGTCCTTCAACAAATACCCCCCAGATATGTCATGCCGTGGATGCCACTCTCTCTCAATTTGTCCGATGTTTAACTTATGATTACATTCTCGCCTGTGCCTCACTCATTGCAAGAGAACTTTTCCTGGAATGCAGTTTAAAAATAATTAAATCAGCCGGGCATGGTTGCACACGCCTTTAATCCTAGCACTCAGGAGGCAGAGGCAGACAGATTTTTGTGAGTCCAAGGCCAGCCTGGTCTACAGAGTGAGTACCAGGGTAGCTGAGGCTATAGGGAGACCCTGTCTCAAAAAAACAAAAAAAAAAAAATTAAATTTGATTAATTGACAGATTTTGTTTGTGTGTGCATATGTGTGTGTGTGTTTATATGCACACACCAGTCACACCATACTTACAGAAGTCAGAAGACAACTTTTCACAGGAGTTCCCTTCTTTCCTTCTGGCATGTGGAACTGGCGAATAGAACTCAGATGGGCAGACTTGGTAGCATGTGCCTGTACCCAGTGAACCATCTCCTCAGCTCCAGATAGCTGCTCCTGTCTTAGCATTCACCATTCTTCTTCTTCTTCCTGTACTTGCTTTGGTTTCAGTTATTTTGTCTTCTTCTAAGATTTTCCTTTTGCGTCTTTCCATAATTATCACATAGTTCCACTACTTGGATTGTATCTTCCTTTATTCCTCATCAATTAATTTTTCTCTTAGTATGGGAGGCCCTCTGCCATTCTTTCTTGAACATTCTCCTCATTTCTGTGTTGCTGTTGTCATTATTTATAGACTAAGAAAATTTGAGTCCTGATATGGCCGAGTTCCAAGTTCTATTCATTCCTTTTCATGACTACTTGACTTCCTTCATTCCAATTGCATAATCTCTATGGATGGCTTTGTAAATTCGCTAATTCTTTGTCACCTTTTCTAACTCAGTTTTTTTTTACAACTCTGATGTCTTCTTCATTTTAGCTGCATCACTTTTCAATCTCAACAGTTATATTTTTATTCTTTTATAATAATTGTAATGACTTCATTCTTGTTCTGTGTTTGATGAGCCATTGTCATGACATCTTCCTTTAATTCTTCTTTCTTCATTTTTTGACAGGGCCTCCATTAGGTAACCTATATTGGCCTTGAATTTGTAATCCTCCCACCTCAGGCTCCTGAATGTTGGGACTGAAGGGCATGTACCACAGACGAGAACAGCAGATAGAAATGGGACAGCTATTTACAGAGTCTCTGCAGTGTAGCAATGTTAAGTCAGCCTGCTTTCCCGAGTTACTCAGAAAAACATAACTTTTTATTTTTTTCTTTTTTTCATCAATTTTCTAAACCCTGGGCATGCTTTTGCTTCAGAAACTCTTGGCTTTTTTTCTCTCTTTCTCTGAAGCTCTGTACTCTCATGTGGATTTTTACTATGTGACTGGTTGATGACTGGCTGGATCCTAACTTAAAATGCTTGGCCTTCCTTTCTCTTCTCTGTCTGCTTGCTCCTAAGAGTTTATGAGAGGTACAATTTGCTTGCTCTGTTGTCTGTCTCCTCAACTCTAATAAAATTGTCCCAGAGGTTCCCTTCCATTGTTTTCTAAATTATTTTATTAGTGAGATTAAAAACCCCAAAGAGAACAGTTTTCCTGGCAACACTACCACACTGTGCTTCCTTTAATTTCCTCTCTCCCCACCCTCCTCACTAGATACAGACAGATGTATCTAGACATAAATAAATATCCAGACATAATTAGATAGGGAGGGAGGGACAGAAAGTATTTGTTACCTTTCTACTACTATGATTAAAAACATTGTAACCTAAAAAAAAAAAACTGTAACATAAAACAACTTGAAGTGGAAAGGGTTTACTACATCTTACACTTCCAAATCATAGTCCAACATTGAAGGAAGATGTGCAGGAACTCTCCCAGGGCAAGAACCTGGAGGCAGGGGCTGAATTAAAACCCTGGAGAAATACTGCTGACTGGCTTGCTTAGCCTTGGCTTCCTCAGCTCCTTTTTTCCAGGTAGCCCAGGCATATCTGCCCAGGGATAGTACCACCCAAGTTGGGCTGACCCTCCCGGATTCAACCAGTAATCAAGAAAATGCCCCACAGTGAGGCTCACGGGCCAGTCTGCTGGAGAAAATACCTCAGTTGAGGTTCTGTCTTCTTTGGTGCCTCTGGCTTATTGCAACCTGATAAGAACTAACCAGGATAGATAGATACTTTTTATGGTGCTGTAAACAGAACCCAGTTCCCACATATGGTAGATAAGAACTAACCAGGATAGATAGATACTTTTTTGTGGTGTTGTAAACAGAACCCAGTTCCTACATATGGTAGATAAGTACTCTTTAATTGATCTATAACCTCAGCCATAATTCTTGGATATATTTTTTGTTAGTTTTTCCGACACTATTAATAGCATTGATTTGATGGATTTTTTGACTATTAAACTATTGAATTCTGCTTCTAGGGTCTGGTATAGGATGAACCAGCCACTGTGGGCATCAACATTCCTTAGGGTTTGGGAATTCTAGATTGGATAAAAATGATGAAGTTTGCTGAGCAGTAGTGTGTGTGCATATTAACATATTGCTCTCTGCTTTTGATTGTGGAGGTGATATGTCCATTGGCTTCAAGTTCCTGCCACCTTGACTTTCTTGTAGTCAGGGATTGTCACCTGGAATGATCCAGCCAAGTTGCTAAGCAACAAGTGACAAAACTACCTATTTTAGTTCTTTTTGGATGCTGTGATAAAATAGCTGAAAAACCAACATAATAGATGGAGAAAGTTTATTCAGTTGACTAGACCAGGGAAGTTTGCCTGTGAATCTCTTGATGCCCCAGCCCTGAGCTTGCCAGGTCATAGTGCTTGCTCTCTCAGTACAAGTTCATCCACTGGAGTCTAGTCAGCTTATCTAGAGTCTATTCCCTAAAGATAAAAACACTCTCACTTGGCAGTAATTAGCTGCCGGTAGTTCCTTGGCTAAGATTGGGGCCTGCTGCCCATTTCTACAGTTCTATGCTTGGTTTTTGCCTGCTTGACTCTTGTGAATGCTGATACCATTACTGTAGGTTCATATGAGCAAAGTTCCAGGAGAGTGTAAGACTTGGTTTCCATATGTGGATGCACCTCTTCCCTTAGAACTTACAGTTTTCCCACCCAGTGGTTCCTGAAGCCTGGATGGGTGAAGTTTCATTCAAGAGTCCTGCCAGGAACCCACACTCTGCCGACTCTTATTCTCTATGCTTTAGCCATTTGTGACCTTTGTGTTCATTGCTCTCTGTTGCAGGAAAGAGCTTTATTGATGAGAATTGAGAGATTCATTATTATTCTCTGTACTTCTTGTTTCACTGTGTTCTATGAGCCTTAGGTGTAGAGGTTCCATGGTAGATGTGTCACTTAGGGTTGAGCATTTCACAGACACTTATTCTATGTGTGTGACCAGTTATAAAACTCTGTAGTAGTCTGTCTGTTGCAAAAAGAAGCTTCTTTGATGGTTGATGACTGGCATACTTGTCTGTAATTAGAAGTATTCATATTCAGTATGTAGTAAGAAATTCCATTTGTCTGGGATCTATGACCTAACCAGTTATGTGTAGTTGGCTGTATTTACAGAGTCACCCATTAATTCCCTCCCATTGAGAGGGCTTTAAGCCCAGTTAGATAGATGATAAAGGTGCCACTGCTGAGCCAATAGAGATAGTTTCCTGTGCCAGTAACTGTGGCTGTTAGGCTTTACAGCTGGGGTGGAGTACTGATTGACCTTCTTCCTTCGCAGCTTACAGAGTATCCTATAGAACTATGAGAGCTAGGCTTCAGGGAGGAAGCTTCTAGTTACAGCTCAATTACAGCTCCACTGCTCTAATCACTGGGTCTGAAATATGTTGTCTTCAGCAATAGGGGTGTTACATTAAAGCTCTTAGAGACAATCAAAGGCTGTGGCAATAGCCTGTGTTATTTTCAGAGTCTCTTGGACTATGGTAAGCAATGACTCAGAGGGAGATTTCTCCTTTCGGGCACTGTGCTTCTTGTTATATAGCCTTCAAGTATACATTTACACTCATGTTCAGATACGATATGTGTATTTTCAGGGGGCTTTTGAGTTAATACAATTTCTCTCTGGATTTTCACACTACCTAAGCTTTATCTCTCTGTCTTCCTGTATAACCTACCTCCTCCCTCCCCAGTTAAAGTACCCCCATTTTCTCTACTTTCCCTTTGATAATACCCATCTCCTATTATCCTCTCTCTCTTGAGTTCCTTCTTTTCCTTTAACCCATGGTTCCCTGTATATCCTTGCCCCCCCTTTCCCAGTTGAACACCCCCATTTTCTCCATTTCCACCCCCAAGATAACATCTGCTTCCTACTGCCCCCCTCTCTCAGGCTCTTTCTTTTCCTTTACTTCTGTGGTACATTTCTATTGAAAAGCTATTTCTGGTTTAATTCATCATATCTATTTTCTTCTGTCTTGGTTTAAATTTCAATATAAACTGCTGGATTTCTTTCAAATATTGCCCATAGGGGAAACCAAAATAAATAATTCCTACAAATGGCCTTTGTATCCCCTCTCTTCAACATACTTTTTTCTGTAAGGAGAAATCAAAGCCTTGTACATACAAATCCTCTCTCTCCATCGATCTTTTAAGGATTTTGCTCAATATTTGAAACCTGGAGAAGTCCACTTTTTGTTTTGTTTTCATTTCATTTATCTTCGCAAGCTTCGTGAAAATAAGAAGACATTGTAACATGTGTTTCACTTAGAATCTTAAAATCTGTGTACGACTTACAGAAATCAGCACAAGATAGATTAATATATGAAAAGTATTCCACTCAAAGCAGAAAGTTTATGGTGAACTATTTAATAAATTGTGCCATGCATTCATCCAGCTGATTGCCAAATTGAGGGGAAAAAATCAGATCATCCTGTTTCAGAGGCCCTTTTCATGCTAAAATAAAGAAAAATATAGGTTTAACAATACAACTGTTGAATAATTCATAATTTAAAAGGCATAAGTAACTACACGATACACAGATAATCAGGCAAATGAACTGAGATTCTATTATAGCTTTCGTCTAAATTGAGGCCAAATGAAAGGAAGTGGATTCTTGAGGGTGGGGGGCATTGAGTCAGGACGATATCCTTTCCACCTGACCTTTTCCCTCTCTTTCTTTGCTCTCTGGTGTCACGGAAGTGAGCAGTTTTTCTCTGACTTTTCACATAACTAAAAACAACAGAGCCACGTTGACCACCAAAGAAAAGCTCAGAAACCAGGAATCAACATAGATCTATATCCCCTTCAAGTTGATTTTTCTTAGTTATCATGACACACACCATGATGGAAAGCTAACATTAAATCAGATTTTCATATTGGGAAGGTTTAATAAGACACAATAATTCAATGAAAGCTGTATATATCATTGAAGTTGAGAACGATCATTATTTGCAGAAAATATAGCTGAATATAGTCATATTGTATAGTAATTGCCAAATTGCTGAACAGGACAATGTCAATTTAGTAACAACCGTATTCACTACTTTTGCATTTCTAGGATGAAATACCTGACAGAAAAATCAAAACTTATGGGAGCAAAGGTTTAATAGTGTTTTAGATATTTTATTTTTAATTATGTGTATGTCTGCATATGAGTTTGTAAATGTGAGTACCCTTGAGAGGGTGTTGGATCTCCTGGACCTGCAGTTTCAGGCATTTGTTGCTGCCTCATGTAGATGTTGAGAATCAAACTCGAATTCTGCACAGGAGCAGCAAGTGCTCATAATCACTGAGCCATATCCCTTAAAGCCAAAGAGTTATATTGGCTTCAGGGAGTTCGGTCCACCATAGCAGAGGGCATGTGGCCAACCAGAGCAGCTCACATCACGGCAGTCAGGAAGCAGAGAAAGGAAGTGCTGCACTTTCTGGCCTTCCTCCTTTTCCCTTTTACTTCACCCAGATCTCCAGCCTATAGGATAATACCAGACACATTCAGAGTGGAATTTCTGTCCCTTTGTTAATCTTCTGGAAACACCCACACAGACACATACACTTAGAGGGGAGCCTCAGTCTCCAAGGAGCATGTTGATGTGATAACATACTCTGAGAAAATAGTAATTTAGGAGGGAAAGTTTTTATTTCAGCTACAGTTCAGGGCAGCAGGGAAGTCAAGGGGGCTGTTCACATTACTACAGAGTCAGGAGAAGAGAGAATGAATGCACTCATGTGCCTTGCTTGTTTGTGATTGGCTGGAGTGCTCCACTGCTCTGCAGTTCAGAACCCATGCCTAAAGAATGACATGACTCATCTTGGCTGGGTTTTCCCATATCAATTAGCTCAATCCTTCACTGAAACTCTTCCCAGGTGATTCTATATTGCCTCAGGCTGACAATTGAAGCTACCCATCTCATTGTTTCTAAATCCTGCCAAATGGACAAGTCCATGTTAACAGGTCCATATTAATATTTTAGGTTAAATTTCCTAAGTATGAATCAGTTTAAGCATACAATTAAAAGTCCCATTTGCTCACCACCAACACCTCAGAATTCAGATTCTTACACACTCACACTCAAATTTGCCCTGAAAAGAATTGGGAAAAGAAAAATGTTGTTGACAGTGTTATCTATTTTCAATATATCAATTCTTACAAATGTAAAATAATTTAACAGTACTATATAATATTAATTATGATAAATTGTGAAAGTTAAGAAGGGATGTTGGGGAAAAAGATTTTAAAATGCTGCCAAAGAATATAAAATCCTATAAAATATGAGTAATAGGGGCCTAGTTACACTAAAATGTGAATAATGTTAAACACAACAAAATAGACTAATTAATTGGATTTAAGGGTTTAAAAAGTAGATACCAGTCTACATGGAAACTTAGAATATGTATTCTAAATCACTATGGTAAGGATTATGTTTAATTTAAAATGTAATAATAAAGGATTTATTCCTTAAGACAACTATACAAAGCTGAAAATTCTTACCAAAATCAGGTTCAGATAGCACCTGCATTTTAAATAAGAAAATACAGAATAGTAATCGTTTTGTTTGACCGTTTAGTTGTTGATTTGGTCTTTTATGATTTTGTCTTTTTTTTTCTGTGACAGGAACCAAACTCACAGCCTTGCAGTCTACCACTTCAGTGCCTAACCTCCAAAATATGGAACACATCCCAAGGAAATGAAATCAGTTTGTTGGAAAGACTGCTCCCATGTTCACCACAACACTCTTCACAGTACTAAAGAAATGGAAACAATTTAAATGTCTATCAACTAATAAATTGGTAAAGCAGTGTGGAATATAGGATCAATGGAGTACTGTTCAGTCATAGAAATAGGAGCCTGATATTTGTAACAGCATGGATGGAACACTTAGTACTGTGTTATGTAAAACAGACAGGGTAAGAAAGACAAGTGCTTCTTGAGTGCACTCATGTAGAATCTACAAACGTTCAGCTCCTAGAAGTTGAGATAAAGATGGTGGCTACCAGAGAGTGGGAGGACTGGAGAGAAGGAAAGAACGGAACTGCCTATCAATGGGCACTAAATTGCCTTGCATCCTAGTCAGAAGTCTTTCTGCTATGGAAGTTGAGTGAGGAGCGATTACATCAGGACTATTCAAAAGGTCGAAGCAAGGGAAGTGAATATTTCATGATAAAGAAATGATCAACATTTGAGAAAATAGACATGACAAACCAATTTAAACTTTTACAATGCATACATATGCATATCAAAATATTGTATACTCCCCATTAATATATAAAATTTTATGCTTTTAGGTATTGTTTAAAATACATAAATAAAACACTTGAAAATATGAAATATGCAGATATTTTTGAATAATTAAATAACGCCCAACATGACAATATTCACTACGCCTTTGAGCATATTGGCTAACCTAGAGGCTATATGAATATATGGAAACATTAGAATTCACATGATAAAAATGACCTTCCTGGGAAAAATAACACCACAATCAAAATCAAACACAGAGATAAAAGAGAAAGGAAAGGAGGCTTTTCGAAGAGGGTGGCTAACATGCTATTTGGAATAATCCTTTCAGATCATAATTCAGAATGTATGCCTGGACTTACCAAAGTAGAATTCAGATAATTATGTTAAATTGTCTTCCATGCAGGTATCAGCAGCTTTTAAATATAGAAAGCAAGCTTATTAAAACTTTTTAAAAGGTCAAAGTAGTACACATCTAAAATCTATTATGTTTTAGAGTGGGGTGTGATGTCTCATACCTTTAATCCCAGCACTCTGGAGGCAGAGACAAGAAGATCTCTATGAGATAGAGGCCAGCTTGGTCTACAAAGCAAGTTCCAGGTCATCTGGTGCTACAGGGAGAGTCCGTCTCAAAAAAAATATAAAAATATATCATTTTACAAAAAATTATAATTTAAAATTATAATGCCCAGTGGATTAAAATTGTAACAAAAAGAGCATTTTAAATTATACATCAGAATATGTGTCAGGGTGTAAATTGGAATAGTCCCTAAGGATAACAATGCTTATTATCAGTAATATCTTGAAAAAATTACCTGGTTTTGTCTAACTTTCAAATGTGTGGTTTAAAAATATTTCTCCCCCCCCCCCGTGGATGTATGTGTGTGTGTGTGTGTGTGCGTGCGTGCGTGCGTGTGTGTGTGTGTGTGTGTGTGTGTGTATGTGGTGATTAACATAGTGGAAACACAAGAAGTCCTTGTCATGCGTTCATGTTCTAAACTGGATGTGAGAAATGCTAAGAACTTGACATGAAGGGGCTTTCATAGGATAAGTCTGAGTCACACATAACAAAAAGAGGGCTATAGAGATGGCACAGCAGGTAAAAGCAAGTAGTGCTCTTGCAGAGGACCCAAGTGAAATTGATTCCTGTTACCCACATCAAATGACTCATAACTGCCAATTAAGTCCACTTTCAGCAGGTCTCTCACCCTCTTTTAGCCCCCATGGGCATCTGCTCTCATGTGTACAGACACACGTGTGGACACACACATACGTACATAAAATTAAAAAAAAAACTAAATCTTTTAAAAATAATTTAAAGCAGATGGGCATTCACTATAGTCAGGGAAAGTGGGAGGGACCAAGATGGAGCCTAGTCTCTGCATATAGATTTCACAGATTTGATGTTAGAATTGTGAAAAGGTAAGGTTTTCCATCAAACAAAAAAGTACTAAAAAATTAAAACAAATGTCAGATGAAATTAATGGAATTATGATTCTAAGAAAAAAATCAGATAAGGACAAGAGGATGAGTCAGTAAGGGATGTGACAACCTGAGGGACAGGTACTCACTTTCCGACTCTTACAGAGGTGGGAGAGGGAACCGGGTCGAAGGAGGGCCGGTGCTGAGGATCTTTGATAAATGATGATGTTAGTAAAACACAACGTTCTCAGGACATTGATTTGTGGGGAGCAGAACACAGGAGCCAGCTACATCCATGTTTCGGTTCATCTTTATAGAATTCTGATGTTTGGTTGAGAGAATCGCAATGACTACTGGGGCTGTATTAGGATCCTGTTAGTTATGACTTATCTTTGCTTATATAGCATTCCATAGGTAATTACACCACCATTCCAGGGTAGTAAAACCAAACCCTAAGGAGGCACAATGTAAAAGTTTTTATGATTTTATTATAATTAATATGTAATCTTTCTAATAACAATATTTCAAACTTTTGTCTAAGTATGTTAGTTTCTTTTCAGTTGCTATGACAAAAATCCCCTTAGAAAAAGCGACTTAGGGGAGGAAGAGTTTATTTTGGCTTCTAGTTTCAGAGGGCTGTGGGGAGTCATGGCGGAGAAGGCAGGGCAGCAGGGGGAGGAGGCCAGTTTGTCACTGTGCATCAGACAAACCTGCCCTTTCAAACCACCAGGATGCAGAGGAAGATGTGGGTGAAACATACACATTTTCTAATTTCTTTTTTCTGTATGTATATGAACGTATTGTCTGCATGCAGGTGTGTGCACCTGTGTCGTGCAGTGCCGCGGAGGTCAGAAGAGGGTGTTGGATTCCCCTGGAACTGGAGTTCTCCTGGAATTGGAGTTTCAGACGGTTCTCGGCCACCATGTGGGTGCTGGGGATCGAACCCGGGTCCTCTGTAAGAATGGTCGGTGCTCTTAACCACTAGGCCATCTCTCCAGCCTGAAACATACACATTTTCAATTGGACTTTTTATGCCATCCCTTGGCAATAACCATATTTCTGTATCGGAGACTTCCAGAATAGAAGTCTACCTGTCCCCTTGGGTGACTATAGGAACTTTAAACAGTACTTTACAAAGAAGTAGATATTTCTGGCAAGTGTGGGGTTGTGACCCTCCATAGTAATATGCTGATGCCAGCACAATCTTAGCTATTTTAACAAATCTAACACACTGTACCAGGTCCTACAGGAAAGACCACTACAAGAGGCAGCGTTTCCCTAGGTGTTCATACACCATGGTTATGTGTTTGTCTGCCTTGTCTTATCTCACCCTGTGACTGAGCTCAAGAGTGGCCTTTATGATTTGAGAACAAGTAGAGGCTTCCAAAATCCTGTTACTTCTAGTTATCTCAACAAGCATTAGGAGTACATAAGGTTCGCATCAGATATATTGATTAGTACTCACCGACTAGACAGAACAAAGTTATACCTAGGTCATGATTCATTAATTCTACATTAAGTTAATATTCCCATATAATTCCTAGTAGACAGCAAATAGATTATAGGTCCAGGCTATAAAACTCAAAGCCTTACTCCAGTGACTGGTTCTCCAGAACCACCTCCTTAAGGTTTCACAACCTTCCCAGTCATCACCAGCTGAGGAACAAATATTCAAAAACTTGAGCCTGAGGGGCAGAGTTTGCATTCAAATCACAGTGATGTCTTCATACAAATGGAGAAGCCACAAAATTCTGAACAGAAAAGAGAATGTACACAGCTGTGTGTTTTCTTGAATAATATCTCATTAGGAGAATTAGATTAAATTTTTTTCAATTTTCCTTGGGAAATTTCAGTATATATTGAAATTTGGGAGCTTCTATTAACCTTGTGTCTTTTTTGTTATTGAAAATCAGTGCAATATATTTGTATTCTAGTGACAGGTTGATTAATGGATTATCATTACATTTTTGAATTCATTAAATATACAGGGTATTCTTAATGAAGAGTTTACAGTGAGCTGACTGAACTTACACAGCCTGTGATGTGGAACACGATTTGGCTCAGCAGCAGACTGTCCCTGTGTGGTTTTCATTTATGTGCAAGAGAACTGATGTGCTGCTATTAGGTATCTGGGAGTGTTGGCAAGAGATGCTTTGGTTTTTGTTTTATTTTATGATATTTTTAATTTAAAATACATTTCTTCTAGTGTGTGTGTGTGTGTGTGTGTGTGTGTGTGTGTGTGCACTACAGCACATATTTGGCAGTCAGAGGACAACTTGCAGAATCTGTCCTTTCTCCCACCGTTGGGTCTCAGGGATCAAACTCCGGTTGTCAGGCTTAGCAGTGTGTGCCTTCACCTGTTAGCTATCTTGCTGGCTCCTACCTTGGATCCCTCCCTAGTGTTGAATAGTGAAGACAGGAAAAATTTCATTTCTCTGCTGTTCATCTGCTTTGTGATCTGTGTATGTGACAAAACAAAAGAAAAAAATGAAATATCTTACTGTTTAAAATTAATCTTTATCCTTCTCTCCTTAAGTGTATATCTTTATTATCTTCTGAGTAGTGCTGAGTCAGGCCAGTTCTTCCTGTCTGAGTTTATTTCCCATGGTTCTCAGGGCTAGCTACAATCTTACGGTCTTTACCCTCAAAGACTGGTACCTTCCATTCTAACTTTAGGAAATATCTTAAGCCTTATCCTCACCTTACTTCTTTGAAAGTCTTTATTTAAAAGCAACCTTCTTTTGAAGGATTTCACATGTGTCATATTATTTTCCTACCCAGAATTCATTTTCTTTTTTTCATTACATACTTGCTTTCTTTGTGTGTGTGTGTGTGTATGTGTGTGTGTGTGTGTGTGTGTGCATGTTCTTGTGTGAGCACATCTGTGTTTGTATATATGTATATATGTGTCCTCAAGTGTGTGAGACTAGAGGCTGATGATGGTGTTTTCCTTGACCATTCCCTACATTGATTGTTTGGTTGATTGATTGATTGATTGATGATTGATTGACTGATTTTCTTGAGGCAGAGTTCCTCACTGAACATAGAGCTCACTGATTGGCTACACTGGCTAGCCAGTATACCCCCAGGACCCTCCTGTCTCAAGTTCAGCTTCTACTTGGGTGCTAGAGATTTGAGTCCATGTTCTCCTGCCTATATGGCAAACTTGTTACTGAAAGAGCCGTCTCCATAGTGCTCCTGGCTACGTAGCCATTGGTCCTATTTTATTCATGACTTGTTTTGTGGTATGCTCTACAAAGAGAACACAAAGGCAGTTCTGAGTTTTCTGTAGCATGGTTGCTTAAAACCTGCTGTCTGAGCTGGAGAGATGGCTCAGCGGGTAAGAGCCCTGGCTGCTCTTGCAGAGAACTCCAGGTTCCGCTCTCAGCATCCACATGGGAGCTTTCCACCATCTTTCTGTAACTTCAGCTGTAGGAGATAGATCCAATGCCCATTTCTGGACTCTATGGGCACCAGGATATACATATGGTGCACATACATGTATACAACCAAGCACTCATATACTTAGAAATACACATAAAATAGATCTTATATATAAATCAATCAAACAGCTAATAACAGTTGATAAATTGAGAGGACTTTTCTCTTACTTTACAGCCTAGGATGCTTAAGGTCATGTTTTTGCAAATGTTACCTAAACCTTTACCAATTCATGCTATCTGCATGTTATAGCATCCCAAGGCATCTCTGTTTTCTCGTGCAACGATAAAAGCATGTTTAGCAATGAACAGATGATGGTTAACACCCTCATTTACAGACTTAAAAAAACATATTTTTGGTTAGTGAGCAATAAATTATTTCAATGTAGTCTTGAGTTTCAAGCCTTTTCATTAAAGAAAAAGGGCAGGCAATTTCAGAGCCTACTGCTTTTATGGGTAATGGATCTTTCTCTTAATGAACTCCGCATTACATGAACTGATCATTTGGGAAGTTCATATTTGCTTCTGTCTTTGAAAAATATTTAGAATTTAATAGCTTTGCAGGCTAGACTTTATAATCAGTCCTTATCTGAATTTTCTCTTTTTCGTTAATTAAGAGAGAAGCTGACTTTTCTACATCTGTCTTCAGAAAGTCCTAGAGCAGAACCCCACAGCAGGGTGTCACATCATCTAGGATCAGCCAATCCTCTGTTAAAGGGAATCAGGATACGTTGATAAAGATTCAGGAAAATGAGCTTTCATCACAATGACAGTCAAAGGCCAACCTTAGGGTGACCAGGCATCCTTGAAATGGCAAAGAGGGGTTTACATTTGCAGTTTCAGCAGACCTCACTCCTCCTCTCAGGTTGTTTGTCTATCCGGCCTGCAATCATTGGTAAACTGAGGAAGAGAGAAACTCTGAACCTGAGAGGTGAGAAGGAGAGCATAGTCATTCATAGTCATAGCTCTGGGATCTTCCTTTAAGCCCAGGACAGAGTTGAAGGTACTCATTGCTTTATTGAGATGTTTGAAACATCTTCCCATGCTGTTGTTAAAATGGAATCATCCAAAATCAAGTCTTATTGTGAGGATCTCAGTCACATTCAGGGCTGCCCCAACAAAGGAAAGTGCAAAAACAAGATCAATTAACCAATACGGTAATAGCAACAGAAGGTCTGAGGTCTCCATTATAATGGTGGTTGTGACCTTACACAAACCAGCAGTGAGAAACAGCATCCAGAGGACACTGCGAACTTCCTCCACCTCTTCCTTCAGCCAGGGAATTCTCTGAGCTTTAATGGGTTATAGATACACAAACATGTGTGAATGTTTGTCCAATAAAAGAAAAGCAGAAAGACAATGCATCTATTTGAGTTAGCTTTTGGGAGTGCTCCACCCATCCATAAACATGAAGCAAGGAACCGAGGGAAGCAAGTTCCTTTCCAACTGTAGTGTTGACATTTATTTGTGCCATCTGCACACTGCTTGTGATGATGAGGAAAAGACAGTAAAAGAATTCTTTGTCTGGTTTTTTCTTATATGTTTGAGTGTATTGCCTGCATGTTTGTAAGTGCACCATGTCATTCAATGCCAACAGAGGTCAAAAGAAGGCAACTATAGTTACCGATGGTTGTTAGCTGCCATGTGGGTACTGAGAATTTAACTTGGGTCCTCTGCAAGAGCACTCAGTGCTTTTGACTGCTGAGCCATCTGTCCAGTCCCTTTGGCTGCGTTTTCAATGTATAAACAAATTTTATTTATTCAAAACAACCCCTAATACTACCATTTCTACTATTTTTACTTTTACTATTGTTATCACTTATTCACAGTTTAATTAGAATGGGTGGATGAAGACTCATTCTCATTGCTATAGTTTTCAGTGTGTGGTTTTGAGGCATAACCTTCACTCAATAGTCACGAGTCCAGATGACCTACGTTGAGTTTTTGGCTCCCACATCAGGGAGCTCATGACTATCTGTAACTTCAAATCCAGTATTCTTTTTTTTTTTTTTTTTGGTCTTTTCGAGACAGGGTCTCCCTATAGTCCCAGCTGTCCTGGAACTCACTCTGTAGACCAGGCTGGCTTTGAACTCACAAAGATCCGCCTGCCTCTGCCCCCCAAGTGCTAGGATTAAAGGCGTGCTCCACCATGCCTGGCTTTTTTTTTTTTTTTTTTTTTTTTTCAAATCCAGTATTCTTACAGCCTTTGTGGGTAGTCCATCCAGGTGCTGCACATATGCACACTTGGGCCTCCACACATACACATAAAGTGAAAAAATAAAATATTTTTAAAATTATGAACCCATTTTCTCTTATGTACAAGACTGGAGTTAGAATGGGGAGTGTCAAATTTGACAAATACTGAGTTCTAGGAGACAATGGATGAGGAATCAGGACACTCTAGTTATGTCCGAGCTGGTTTATGAGTGGGCAGCACAGAGACCATGCTGGGACATGGATGCAGTGCCTCCCACCTTTGGGAAGGATGAGCGAAGGGATTCTAGAAGGGATGACAGAGCCAGTGTGGAAAAGGCAGTGGAAAGAAGTGCCAGATGGAGGGAGGGAGGCAGAGTTTCTCTTCTATGAAAGAAGCTTGATCTGGGAGTTTAGAAGAGAATACTTATGAGAGGGCTGCCTTCCTCCTTGCTGCTGTCAGACCTGCATTCATATTAGTTTCTTTTCTTATTCTGTGGCAAAATACCTGGCCAAAACAACTTAAGGAAAGAAGGGTTTCTTTTGATTCACAGCTCGAGAGAACAGTTTTCGTTATGACAGGGAAGTCAAGAAGACTGGGCCAGGAGGCAGCTGGTCATGATGTATCAGTTGTCAGGAGAAAGAGAAGGATGCTGGCTCTCAGCCTGCTTTGTTCTGTTTACAGTCCAGGAACCCAGTCTGGAGGACAATGCTGCCCCATTAAGGCCAGTCTTCCTTTCTCAGTTAATTCAGTCCAGAAACTCACTCACAGACATGCCCAGATTTTTCTCTCCTAGGAGATTCTAGATCCTTTCAAGGTGACAATCAATATTAACTACCAACTGGGGGCTACAGAGCCGGCTCAGTGGTTAAGAGCTCTGACTGCTCTCACAGAAGACTCAGGTTTTGTTCCCAACACCTACATAGCCATAGTGGCTCATAACCAATACCCTCTTCTGGCCTCCACAGTCATTGTGCAAACACTGTATACTTACATGCATGTAGACAAAACACTCATACAAATAAAGTAGTAATCAATTGGTTAAATATTTTTATATATTAACCACCACAGTAACCAAACCTCACAAATACCATAGAAAATTGGAAAAGTTATGCATAATATAAAAGGGGTATTAAAGGGATTATTCACTTGATTTGGCCCTCAACACATGTTACATTTTTATAAATTAGCTCTAAATATTATATTACATTTTTCTAAATTCACAGTGAAATGGTTGATCATGTGGGCACTTTAAGGACATGGCAGAAGTTTGGTATTGAATAGAAATGACACATTAGTTACTTATAATTATAAAACTCAGTGGATTGAGTGATACAACTCCAGCCGGCTTGGAAATTGAAAGTTAGAAGGTGCCAGAATTCTGAGCTGGCTCCCGGGACAACTTTCCATGGGTCTACTTGGAAAAGACTCTTTCTGCCACATATCATGAGTTCTGTTTGTCCTCCTTTTGACTTTGAATCCTGCTATGTGTTGGTTTTCAAGAACTAGCTTTTATGTGATCAAACTGCTCCTTTTTGATTCTGGATTCAAAGCTTTTGTAATTATGTTCAGAGAATCATTTCGAAAAAAAAGATAAAAATGCATCTTTAGTGTATGGAGATTAGGAGCCCAAAAGCCCAGAGAAGGCCTCAGCAGCAAGCAGAGATGGTGTGCAGGAGGTCAGAGGAACTGTGGGAAGGAATAGAAATTAGATCCTGTCAGAGAAGGGAGAGAGAATCAGATGCAGCTTTCCAAGAGCTGGTGAAGGCAAATTTGCCAATGTGGCTCCTTGTTTCTGGAGGTAAAATGTTAGATGCTTCCTTCTCCCAGATTTTATTTTTATTTTTTAATTGCATGTATGCATCTGTGTATGTCTGTGCACATGAATGCAGATGCCCGAGAGGCAAGATTCATTGTGTCACCCTGGAGCTAGAGTCACAGGCAGCTGTGAGCCACCCAGAGCAGGTGGTAGAATTGAACATGAGTATTCTAGAAGCAGGAAGTGGTTTTTTTTTTGGGGGGGGGCTCTTTCCTAGACAGGGTCCCCCTGTAGCCCCAGCTATCCTGGAACTCACTATGTAGACCAGGCTGGCCTTGAACTCTCAGAGATCAGCCTGCCCCTGCCTCTGAATGCTGGGATTAAAGGCATGTGCCTCCACGTCAGGCTTTAGAAAGTGTTCTTAACCATCAAGCAAAGTCTCTGCCCCAGAAGTACATATAAGGCAATTTATGTATTGAAATTTAGCAAATAGAAAAGTAGTCTTATTTTTCTTTCTTTGCTTCATTTCTGTATGCTGTGTGCATCTACATCTATGTAAGGGCACCCATGTCATGCAATGGCCTCAGAGGACAGATGGGAATCCCCTGGAACTGGAGTTATGGATGGTTGCTATCCACCATGTGGGTGCTGGGATTCAAACCCAGACCTTCTCTAAAAACAGCCAGTGCTCTTAATCCTCTTAATCGCTGAGCCACCCTTGCAGTACCAATAGTCGAAATTTTAAGGATTTGTTTTATTTTAATTATGTATGAATGTAAGTTTCTGATGGGTTTTTAGGCACCTGCAGAGGTCATAAAATACCATGTGATCTCCTGGATCCAGAGTTCAGGTGCTTGTGAGCTGTCACACATGGGAACTGGGAAACAAACTTTGTTCCTCTGCAGAAAAAGAATGTGCTTTTAACTGGGGAGCCATTTCTCTAGCCTGTTAAAAAAGAAAACTTCTAATTCTGCTTTATGGTGTGAAAATCAATTTGTCTCTCAGAGAAGATATTTTGAAACAATTGCATTTCACATTTAATGAATTTTTTGAGGATTTCTCAAATCTGTTTTTTTTTAGTAAGCCCTTTGGCTTATAGTCATTTCCTAGGAAAGTAAAATGATGCCATAACTAATAAAATTTCACCTTATCAACTCAGGAGAAGCCTGGCCACCTACCTCTTATAATTTTCTCATAACGTTTCTGCACAGTGTCTGGTGCTGTTTGGAGTGGCTCACTGCAAACGTCTCTTCTTGGTCCATAAATGACAAGCAATTAACGGTGAACGCTTTAGCTTACACTTTTATAGGCAAGCTTTACTTTTCACTTTATTTATTTTATGTGAATGGGGAAGAGGATATGTTAGTTGCATGTAGAGGTCAGAGAACGACTTGAGGGAGTCAGTTGTTTTGTTTCACCCTGTACGTCCCAGGGAATCAAACTCAGATTATCTGTCTTGGGGGCAACTGTCTCTACCCACTGAGAAATCTAGCCTTCTCTGTAGATGGGTTTTAAATAGTTCAGTGTGGTCAGATTATTTTCAGGTGAAGATGATATTTTATTTGTGATGGAAAACTTTGTCTAGCAAAAGTATAAAAACCTGTTCAAATGTCTAAATTATCCATATTTGTGTTCATGTCAAATTTGTGTTCATGTCAAATATTGTTTTACAGATTTTCTTTCTTAAAATAAAATAGTCCACTATCAGGGTTAATCAGATAGAGTTATGCAGTCCAAAAGACAATTTTTGTGATTTTCAAACATTATAGGTTAACTAATTTGGTAAAGAAACCCATGGTCTAATAGCCTAGGCACGCACTTGCAGTCTTAGGACATTGGGCACCAGTTCTGAGGATGCAGACATTCAGACTGTCAGCCAGATAGATGATCTTGGTCTATCACCACTGTTCAGCATTCACAGTGTTTTGCAGCCATAACCAACTTCTTATTTGTAACTCCTTTTTTGACAATTATTTTAACTGTATGTTTTGCAAATCTATATTTTGATCATATTTAGACCTTCTTCACTATCTGCACCCTTTTCTAACCAATCCCACCAGATTTCGTGTCCTCTGTCATAAATATTAGAGAGTATCTAGACCAATTTGTGTCCCAAAATGTCCTTTGGTGTGCTCCATCCACTGTAGCCTGGCTTACCTACCTAGTGACTCTTAAAAAAAAAAAAAAAACTGACTCTCTGGCTGGAGAGATGGCTCAGTGGTTGAGAGCACTGGCTGCTCTTGCGGAGGACCCAGGTTCTATTCCCAGTACCCACAGGGCAGCTGACAACCATCTATAACTCCAGTTTCAGTCAATACATCACCCTCTTCTTACCTCCGCAGGCATTTCAGGACATAGGTTCACTTACATACATGCAAGAAATACACTATAATAGATGCAAAATAAAAATAATGAATAAATTTTTTTTAAAAAAGAAACTACCTCTCAGTCTCACAGCAGGTATCAGTTGCCAACAGTTCCTCAGATAGTTCCTCAGATAAGGTGGGAGTTTCTTCTCCACTTCCCCATCACTGTGTGCAGGAGTTTTGTCTGGTTTGAGCTTTCATGGTACTTGTGCAAGCTACTGTCATTGGTGTGAGTTCATATGAGTACATTCCTAGTTACTCATATGTCTGGAAATCTCTATGTCTCTGTGGTTATCTGCTATCCCTGGGTCTTACAAACTGTCCTTTCCCTCTTCCACACATTTCATGTGGCTTGGGCAACAGAGATTTGATATAGGTGTCTTATTCAATGATAAACACTCTAAAGTCTTTTACTCTGTGGACTTTGGCCAGTTGAGGCTTTCTGGGTTACTCACCATCTGTTACATGAAGAAGCTTCACTGGTGAGAGTTGAGAGATACTTTTGCTGCCCCCTGTTCTACTATGTTCCCTGAGCTTTAGGTGCATTGTAGATATGTCACTCAGGGTTGGACATGCCACAGACACAAATTTTCTACATTTGACTATATGCGGAATTTTGTAATAGTCTCCATCTGTTGTAAAAATGGGCTTCTTGATGGCCGTTGTTTTGCTGAGTCTGTGTTACTTCGTTTAACTGAAAATGTTTCTAGTTCCACCAATTTATCTGAAAATACCATGGTTTATATTTTTCTTTACCACATAATAGAACTCCATTACATAAACATACCACATTTTTATTATCCAGTCATTATTTGAGGAGCATTTAGATAGTTTCAATGTCTTACATATTGTGAAAAAAGCAACAACAAATAAGGTGAGCAAGTGTCTTTGTAGTAGGATATTGAACTTAGGTCTATACCAAGGAGAGATATAACTAAATCCTATGTAACATTTATTTTTAACTTTTAAGATGTCTCCAGACTGATTTCCCCAGTGGTTTTACCAATACACAACACCAACAGTAGTGAACAAATGTTTCCCTTTCCCTGCATCCTTGCTAGCCTTTGGTGTGATTTATTTTCTTGATCTTAGCTATTCTGACTGGGATGAGATGAAATCTTATGATAGCTTTTGGTAGGATGGTCATTTTCACCATATTGATTCTACCAATCCGTGAGAACCAGAGGTCTTTCCATTTCCTTGTGCCATCCTCAATCTCTTTTCTCATAGCTTTAGCTTTCCTTAAATAGCTCTTTAATGACTCTACTTATGTATATCCTTAGATAATTTTTGAGGCTATTGTGAATGAAACATTTCTCTAAACTCTCTGATTGCTTGTTATTGTTTTTGTGGATTGATTTTGTAGCATCCCACCTTACTGAATGTGTTGATCATTGTTAGAAGTTTTCTGGTGGAATTTTTGGGATATATTATGTATAATATCATATTGTCTGAAAATATAAATTGAACTCTTCTTTTGCAAGTAGTAACCCCTTTAACTTCCTTTTCTTGTCTTATTGCTCTAGCTAGAGTTTCAAGTACTAAAGTGAAAAGGAACGGGAATTGTGGATAGCCTTGCAAAGCAGAAAGAATACAAATAAATGATTCAATACACAACTCAGAATGAGGAAATCAAGGACAAACCAAACCCAAACCCAGAAGATGAGAGGAAATAAAATGCAGAGCAGAACCCAGTGAAATAGAAACAAAGAAAATAATTTAAAGAGTCAATTTATCTATGACCTGCTTCTTTGAAAAGATAAACAAAATAGACACCCTAACTAACCAAAAGAAAGAAAGAACAAATTGAAATCAACAAAACCAGAGAAAAAAGAGGAAATATTACAACAGGCAACAAAGGAAACCAGAACATTATAAAAGAATGTTGTACAACCTAACAGTCTATTAAATTAGAAAATTTTAAAGAGATGGAAAAATTTCTAAATTCAATCAAACCACCAACATTAAACCCAGAAGAGGTCAACAACTTAAAAAGACCCATAGCAAATTAGGAAATTGAAAAAGTAATACAAACCCTCCCCATTAAAAGAAAGCCCAGATCCAGATGGGTTCATAACACAATTCTGCCAGACCTTCAAAAAGATCTACACCAATGCTGCTTAAACTATTTGAAAAGACAGAAGCAGAGGAAAACTGCCCAAGCTCTTTCTATAAAGCCAGTGCTACTCTAATTCCAAAACCAGGTAAAGACAAAACAAGAAAAGAAAACTGTAAGCCCATAACCCTAATAAACATAGATGCAAAAATTCTCACAAACTACTTACAAATCTCATCGTTTTATTATTTCATAATTTTATTTTTTATTATTACTCATATTACAAATATCATACATACAAATCACACATCAAAAGGTTCATCCACCATGATCAGTTAGGCTGTATTCTAGATATGCAGAGATGGTTCAATAAATGTAAGTTCAATAAATGTAGCAAATCAGGACTGGAGAGATGGCTCAAATGTTAAGAACACTGGTTGCTCTGCAGAGGACCTGAGTTTGACTCCCAGCGCCCACATGACAGTTGACAGCCTTCCATAACCCCAGTTCAAGGGGAATCCAATGCCTTCTTCTGACCTCCACAGACATTGCACAGCATAGGGGCATGCAGGCAATGCACTCATACACATAGAATAAAAATAATAAAGTAAATAAATATAATAAATCATACAAATAGACTTAAGGACAAAAGTTACATAATCATGTCAATAGATATAGAAGAGGCCTTTGACAAAATCCAGCATGCATTCATGATAAAAATCCTAAAGGTGGGGGGGGGGGGCTGGAGAGATGGCCTAGCGGTTAAGAGCGCCGACCGCTCTTACAGAGGACCCGGGTTCGATCCCCAGCACCCACATGGCGGCTGAGAACCGTCTGAAACTCCAATTCCAGGAGAACTCCAGTTCCAGGGGAATCCGAGACCCTCTTCTGACCTCCGCGGCATTGCACGACAGGGGTGCACAAACTTGCATGCAGACAGTACATTCATACACATACAGAAGAATAAATAAAAAAAATAAAAAAATTAAAAACCTAAAGGGACTAGGACTGGAGGGAACCTACCTCAACGTAATTAAGGCTGTATACAACAAACTCACAACCAATATCATTCCAAATCGAGAAAACCCAAAGCATTGTCATTAAAATCAGAAACAAGGGTAACTTCTCTTATGACTATTCTTTCCAAAAAAAAAAAAAAAAAAAAAAAAACCGTGGAAAAGTTTCTGTGATTTAAGGTAGGGAAGACTAGTGTTTAACTCATTCAACTATCCAGGAAGGTTATCCAGGTCCCCTGGGACTAGTTCCCATCACAATGTCTTTTCTTTGACAGAATATTTACTAAAGTGGAAACACATTTCCTGTTCCAGAATCCCAGCTGCTCCTTGGAAGATTCATTAGGAAGTTAGAGNTTTTTTGGTCTTTTCAAGACAGGGTTTTCCTGTAGCCCCATTTGTCCTGGAACTCACTCTGTAGACCAGGCTGGCCTTGAACTCACAAAGATCTGCCTGCCTCTGCCTCCTGAGTGCTAGGATTAAAGGCGTGCGCCACCACGCCCGGCAAATATCATGTTTTCTATAGAGCCTTCTTGTCCTCTATTAGTTAGACACTCAGCTACGTAAATAAAAAAGCAATGTAAAAAATAAGCAGAATCACTGGACAAAATAACAATGAAGGCAAGAGAAGAAAGTGCCCTTACTAGCTCTTGAATACCTACTGTGTGTGATGCGTTCGTATAAATATGTATGACCTGAAACATCTTTCATTGTAGCTAGATACTAATGACTCCCAAATTACAAATGAAGCACACTCAGAAAGCCTCCATGAACTGCCCAGTGCTCTACATCTGGAAACTGAACAGCTGGAATGCAAACCTAGACCGGAGGTGGGGAGATTACAGTCCCATCGCTATCTCATTTCATGCTTTTATTAACATACAAACAAGCAACTCTGACTTGAAGGGGAGAGGAAATGAAAGAAAATGAATTTTCAAAATATGAAATGTACTAAAAATAAAATCTGAATGACTCCTCTAGTAAGACCATGATACATATAAAAATAGAGAATTTAGGATGTCTTCTCAGAAATTCAAAATTACTGACAGAAACATTGAGTAATACACCTAGCTGGCATTCAGATAATCAGAATATAAGAGCATTTTTTGTTTTCCATTTATTATAAAAAATAAATATTTCTATAATAAATGGAATATATACCACAAGGGAGTAAAATATATACCAAAATAATATATACCACAAAGGAATAAAAATAGGTGTTTTGTTTTTTATTAAATTCTTCAGAAGTATAGACTGCTAATGGGAGCAAAAGCCCAAACCCGGGCAGCATCAGTAAGTTTCAAGCTAGCTGCAGAAATTTAATAAGCAGTGAAATCAAAACAACAGACCAAATAGCACGTTTTAATTCAAGGTGGCCATGCTACCTCCCTATAGCACTCTTTATCCTTTTCTCCTAAAAATTAGTGGTAAGTTTAATTTAAATAAGAATACTTTTAAAATTCAACCAGTTCAGGTATTAACTTTTCAGATAAAAAACTAAAATAAAGAGGGATGATGAGGAGCCAAGTGACATATATTTTCCCTTAAGATCTTGTTGATAAATATATTAAAAATAAATTTATCACACGGAGACACAAGGATGTCTATGACAGCTGTGAAGAAAGGGTTAATGTAAATGAGATTTTTTTTCCAAAATTCCCAGTGGGAAGAGAAAGCCCCAAGAAAATAAGTCCACTAATGAATGAGAAAGAGCATGAAATTAATGATGACTTTAAAATGGCTGAGTTATTGAACTCATTTTTTAAAATCTCCCTTTAACAAGAGAAATGAAGCAAAAAAATATAGATAATTAGGGAGTAATGAAGACGTTGCAGAAATCATTCTTGCCAACAGGAAGATGAGGGAATTCCTTACTTGGCAAGCATGGAAGACTCACATCACTAGAGTTGTTCAGGGGATTATACATGTGGACTGCACATTTGTTCTTAGAAAATGAAAGAATGTTTACTGTATTGGAGAATATAGAAGTAAGATACTCTTTCAGGGGCTGTAAATTATTTTGCGATTTTTTTTTTTTTCAGAAGAGACTTGGTGACCAGACTATCTTCTCACCCCAGCTAGGATACCGACAATAGAAACAAGCCATTTCATGATAGTGTGCCTTGGAAACCAGTGTGCTTAACTGGGATTATTTACAGAAGCATGAGCACCTTGTGCATGTTTATTCCACTGAAGGAAAGTCTCTCTTCAGCCAACATTAACCCTCTAAATTTTCTTGTTCCACAAGTAACTGATAACTGCCTATAAATCTTGGAGAAAGGTAGGGAATCCTCCTAACCCTCTCCCCTAGTAACTATTTTTTTTTTTTTTTTTTTGGTCTTTTCAAGACAGGGTCTTCTTGTAGCCCCAGCTGTCCTGGAACTCACTCTGTAGACCAGGCTGGCCTTGAACACACAAAGATTCGCCTGCCTCTGCCTCCCAAGTGCTAGGATTAAAGGCATGCACCACCATACCCAGCTCCCCTACTAACTATTAACTGTCTATAAATCCTTGGGGAAGGGCTTTTTGAGCCCCTTACTTACCCCTTCCAGGATGAAAGGTTAAACTGAGCCCTGTCTTACAGAGTTCTCCTTTAAGTAATACCAGCTCCTGATAGTTCAAGAGAACAGAGGCCACGGCATACCCTGAGAACAGCATTCACAACAGAAAGATCTGCCCAGAAAGATGCCCATGGGTCGAGGGTAATGTGTGGTACCCTAGAGAAGGTTAAAAATTGGAACTAGAGTGACCTCAGTACCAATAAAGCAGGTCTTATGAACAGCATTGTGCCACTTTTCTCTACGACAAATTCACAAGGAAATTAAAAGGAAAATACCAAAATGCGACAGCTAGACAGATCATTTTTGATGTTGTGAACCACCGGACTGTGCAGCGCAAATTTAATCAGAGTGACTCAAAGGCATATGACTTAATCAGGGTTTTAGGAACAGGTTAAAGATGGCCATGAGAAATGGAAATGTGTGGCAATTTATAAAAATGAGTAATAGGCACGGTCTGGGCTGATACTGATCCTGGTTTGTTTAAAGGTTTTCCTATGATTAGCATCATGATTAATGGTTGTTTAAAAGACTTTATAATGGGGCTGCTGAGATGGCTCAGAAAATATAGGCACATGCCACCAAGCCTGATAACCTGAGTTTCATCCCTGGCACCCACCTGGTAGAAGGAGAGAAACAACACACAGTTGTCTTCTGAAAGCCACATATATTAACACATGTACACACACACATACACACACACACACAACCCAAACAATCAAATAAATAAATGTGATTTAAAAAATTAAACATTAAACATGATTTCTTAGAATTAAGGAAAATCAGGGGCTGGAGAGATGGCTCAGCAGTTAAGAGTGCTGACTGCTCTTACAGAGGACCAGGGTTCGATTCCTAGCACCCACATGGTGGTTAAGGATCATCTTAACTCCAGTTCCAGGGGAATCCAACATTCTCTTCTGACCTCCATGGCATTGCATGACACGGGTGCACCAACCTACATGCAGAGAGTACACATAAAATAATAATAAATAAAAAATAAAAAAGAATTAAGGAAAATCTACACCTATCAGAGGACAATGGATCCAAAAGTGTGATGGTGCACACCTTTAAGCCCAGCCCTGGGCAGTAGAGGGAGGAGAATCTGTGTGAGTTCCAGGAAAAAGAAGGAACAGAATATATTTTGCTTAACTTCTCTTTTAAGGATAATTTTCCATTTGATCCTCCATTTGGTCCAGAGGTGTTACCCGTTCTCTCAGGAGGGTATGTGCTGGGTGGAGGAGCATTATGCATGGAACTTCTCACAAAACACGGCTGGACCAGTGCCTCCTCCATAGACTCGGTCATCATGCAAATAAATGCAACCTTAGTGAAGGGAAAAGCCAGAGTGCAGTCTGGAGCAAATGAGAATAAATATAACCTAGCATGAGCTCAAAAGTCCTACAATTCCATTGTGCAGATACATGAAAAATATGAATGGTATACTCCTCCAAAGGAAGACGGTTAAATATAGTGACATGTGTCTGGACCAGTGCTGCTTTAAATAAACTCATTCCAACATGCAGACATAAGCTTTGAGTGCCCCATAACAGCAATACCAAAGATGTAAGCAAATAGATCTTTTTTAATTTTATTTATTTCTGTATGTGTATGAATCTACTGTCTGCATGCAGGTCTGTGCACCCATGTCGTGCAATGCCGCGGAGGTCAGAAGAGGGTCTTGGATTCCCCTGGAACTGGAGTTCTCCTGGAATTGGAGTTTCAGAAGGTTCTTGGCCGCCATGTGGTGCTGGGCATCGAACCCGGGTCCTCGGTAAGAGCAGTTGACGCTCTTAACCGCTAAGCCATCTCTCCGTGGGGATAGCGCAGCCGTTAAAGGCTGAGGCTAAGAACCGCAAAATATAAATCTTTTTTAAATAATTACATCTTTTCATTTTTGCTCACTTTAGGAATCAGACAGAGCAGTGGGCCCTTACTGTATTTTCCCTGATAAATACACATACTGGCCACTCTTAATCACCTCTTCTTGAAAAATGAAGTCTTTTAAGCAGGGAAGTCAGCCTCAGTTTACTGTAGTTGTTTTATAGCAACCTTCCTATGTTGAGTCTATGGGATATGAAGATTTGCAATATTCTTTTCCTTTAGAACCAATAAAATTTTAATGGATGGTCAATACTGATTTAGAAATTTTAGGCTTTCTAAACCACCAGCCTTTCAGGTCTGAAGCCATTTATTGCCAAATTTTAACAAAAGCCCTATTCATCAAATTGTAAAAAAAAAAAAATATTGAGAACTTTTCTCAAAATAAAGTTAGGAAAAGGACTGTGAGATGACTCAGAGGATAAACACACTTGCTGCAGTCACAGGCCTGATGACCTGAATTCTATCCTTAGAACTCACATAAAGGAGGAGGGAGAGACGAGACTCTACAACTTTCCTGCCTACTTCCACACCAATACCAATACGGTACCTCGTTCACAAATAAAAGATAAAGAACTAAAATAGAATAAGGGGAGAGATCATAAAAGATTTCCTAAGAACCCAATGATTTCATTTTGACAGCCAGGCAGCCTCGATGGCCCTTACCATTCAAAGTAAACGGAAGTTCAGCAAGGTAAGAGGCTCCGTGAGAAGCCACCCGAGGTGTCAAACACTTCATACTCTCACAGTGAGAAAGGGACTGGGAGGAAACTTCTCCAATAGTAGCAGAATGAGAACAAATGTGTTGTGGGTTGGAGAGATGGCTCAGCAATTGAGAGCATTGGCTGATCTTGCAGAGGAACCTGGTCCAGTTCTCAGCTCTCATTAGGTGGCTAACAACCATCTGTAACTCCAGCCCCAGGGAATCTGATGCCCTCTTCTGACCGCTGCAGGCATTGCATGACACTGGAGCATTTACATACATTCAGGCAATACACTCATACACATAAAATAAAAACATAAATAAAAAATTAAAGAAATACTGTGCCCTAAATAACATATATTCATATCTGCATCATGAGAAGTACTTTATTCTAAGCCACACACATTCATAGCTAAGTCATGAGTAAGCAAAGGCAGAAATGGACCCAATGTGTTCCAATGATAAGGAGAAGGCAATGTCCAAACTTCAGATGGCCATGAATACTTCAGCTAGCTCTGAGATTGTGGCTTCTTCTAAAATTTTCAAAGGTGCTAAAATCTGAAAGCACTAAGACCAGAGAGAGGGGGAACAGATGAAAACATCATCAGGGACAAGAGCCTGTGGCCAATTGGGTCAAAGGCTACTGGGGAGAGCCTACCTCTATTATTCTGCTAAGTAGACACAGTATTAAACTGACTCCTATTGGATAATTTTTATACCCATAGATAAGTGCATCTCTCAACTCTCACCAGAGAAGCTTCTTGCAGCAGGGGGCAGTTAACACAAAGACTCACAACTAGTCATCCTGGAGAGTAAGAGACTGTGCAGGGCTCCGCCCTAAATGGAATGCCAATATCCAACCTCAGTGTCCAAGGCTTGGGGATCATTGAGATAGAGGAGCAGAAGGACTGTATGACCTAGAGACAGTGGAGGAATATAAGGAAACCCTGTTATTTGGACATAATAAGCCACACAATAATCCAGCATGTGTGGCAGAAGATGGGCAAGAAGTTGCAACTCAAGTTGAGGAGCTATTGGCGTTTGATTGTTGCTGACGAAAGGAAATTCAGTTTTCGTTAAGGTGGCAAT
Organism: Rhizomys pruinosus; assembly: GCA_009823505.1. Lineage (NCBI taxonomy): Eukaryota > Metazoa > Chordata > Mammalia > Rodentia > Spalacidae > Rhizomys > Rhizomys pruinosus. Next base: position 1,902,058 of record VZQC01008136.1, read on the forward strand.
GCCTGCTAGGTTGACCAGTCTCCAAAGTATAGAATACATAAGAACATTTGGGGAAAAAAAATTAGACTCGTGGGCCTTGAAAAAAGAGAAAATAATAATAAGGATCATGAAATCAGGGAGAGGGTGTTAAAGTAGAGGTCAAGAGGGAAGAGGAGGTCCACAGATGATCAAATGCACATGGTATGGAATTCTAAAAGAATTGATCTTTTAAATTTTTCATAAGGTTTATACCAAAATATTAATTTATAGAGAAAGATGAAATTGCAATATGTGGGGTGATCAAAAGAATGGAGCTGGAGACTACGATTTAACAATCACACTGTATGTGGGAGGAGACTGTAGCAAAGGAAGTCTAGGCAGAGCCCTTAGTGCCTTAAGCTGAGAGTCTTGGGGGGGGGGACCTTTGGTGTTCGCGATGCTCAACTATAATTGTCAACTTCTCACAGCCAGGAATTACTGTGCGTGTCAGGGAGGTCTGTGGTACAGCTGTGGGGGTGGTCCTGACTGCCTAGTCTCAGTGAGGGCCTGTGCGTGTCAGGGGGGTCTGTGGTAAAGCTGGGGGGGGGTGCTCTTGACTGCCTTAACTGAGGTGGGCAGATCTGCTCTAATCATGGGCCTTACCTCCCAGCAGCCCGAGTTAAAGGACGTGGGAAAAGGAAAGCCATTGTTGGACCACTATGACAGTATTGTTTAAGCCAATTAAATAAAACCTCTCTTTTTAATTAATATATGGTCTGTGGTATGGTGTGTGTGGTAGTGGCGGTGGTGATGGTGGTGGTGGTGGTGGTGGTGGTGGTGGTGGTGGTGTGTGTGTGCCACAGCAATTGTGTGTACCATGTGGATTCTGGGGCATCACTCAGGTCCTCAGTCTTGGAGGCAGGGATCTGACCATCTCCCAGCTCCAAACCTTTGCGTTTTATTTGTGGGATGGTAAAGAAGGAAAATACAAAGGAGGGGAATTTCCAGATGTTAACGGAGGTCAGAGAAAGACTGGCAGCCATGAGTCTACCCAAGTATCTCTAGTGGCTGGGATGAGGCTGTCCCCCATAGGCTCCAGTAGATGGACATTTTGTTTCCATTGGTGGCGCTGTTTGGGAGGTTTAAGAAGTGCGGCCTTGCTGGAGGAAGGACATCACTGGGAGTGGGTGTTAAGTTCTGTGGACTAAGCAGCTAAGGGGATTTCAGCCTCTTCAGAGTATAGACAGCCATTGTTGGACTACCCAGGCCAACAATGGTATCATGGAGGATAGTGCAGGGGGATCAAGACAGGATGCTTACTTACTGGATTTCATTTGGGGGACCATGGGAGGAAAAGACCCCAGTGTGGAGCACAAGGGCAGGATTGATGGTTGTTTGGGCTTGCCAAGGAGGAACCTTCAAGCACTTCCTTAAGAAAAACATGACATTTTTTTATTTATTATTTTTTATGTGTATGAATGTACTGTCTACATGTAGGTTGGTGCACCTGTGTCATGCAATGCCACAGAGGTCAGAAGAGGGCGTTGGATTCCCCTGGAACTGGAGTTAAAGACGGTTCTTAGCCACCATGTGGGTGCTGGGAATTGAACCCGGGTCCTCTACAAGAGCAGTCAGTGCTCTTAACTGCTGAGCCATCTCTCCAGCCCCCTGTTTTTAAAAATTTATTAATTATTATTTATTTTTAAGAAAAACATGACAATTTTTAGCAAAAATCCTCCAATTCAGTTGATATGTGTATGTATTTATGTATGTATGTATATATTTATGTATATATAACTATGTATATATATTGAAGTAATACAAGTTAGAAAGAAGAACAACAACAAAAGAACTGGAAAAAACACTCTGGAAAGACTCAGAAAAAGATGCAAGACATGTATGGCAGAGTGCAGGGACTCAGGTGGGGTGGGGGCATGGAAAGGAAAGTGACTCCAAATTCGATTGAGAAATGATGTATGATTTATGGAAAAAGCTTAATAACAATAAAAAGAAAAAAAAATGCCATATTTCCTGTCTAGCTTTGTTTCCAGACATTGCTTAAAAAGATGTGATCACTCAGCTTTCTGCCTCCGCCCCCTTCTGCCCCCACGCCCAACGTGTTGTTATGGCATTTCCTTTGGAACTGCAAGCTCAAATAAAATCTTCCTTTCTAAGTTCCCTTGGTTACAGTGTCTCATCACAGCTACAGAAAGGTAACTAATACAATTTCCTTCAGCCAAGAGACGTTTGGAAAAGCCTGAGCATGTCAGGAACCTGAGGGTGTCCAGTACTAAGGCAGCAACTCAAAAAGCCCACTCAGAACCTCACCTCAGACCCGCTCTCCCTTCCTGTCCGCTGAAGCAGGGTGACACACCTCCAGCAGCCCGTCCCTCCCTCTTGACACTTCCCTACAACTATCCACGTCTTTCTGTACACTTCACTGTAAAATGACACAAGAACTTGGCAATGCCATCCTCTGCCCTCCAGGCTCACATCCACGCCTATCATACATAGTCATCATCTGCTTCCTACTTCCTGCTTTTGAAGTCTCTGCTATCGACAGACAGCCAAGCTCCAGTTGTATAAGCATGCAATATGCATGTTCTTCTGTTACATGTGAATGAGCTGTCCTTATGTTAAGAGTTCTGCCCGATGGAACTTCTGTCATGTCAAATATGTCTTTGTCCCCCAAAGATGGGCAATGGCTTCACAATTATAAAAAGCAACAAAGTTTAAGTAACGGTTTTAGTGTACACAGAACAGAGCTAATGAGGTTGAACAACAAAGTCCGACTCCTCTCAGTTCTCCACAGCAACACAGGCTTAAAAAGTGTTATATTCTGCCTTAGCCTTTTCACTAAAGTGTGACTTCAGTGTTCTTGGAATTGTCTTTAACTGAAATGAATAAAAAGAGGGGAGACTGGGTCAGAACCACTCTGGAACAGCCCAAAGCAAATGGTAGACAGACCATCAAACTTCCTCTGTTGAACCAGCAAGATCACTCAGTGAGTAAAGGCCCTTGTGGCCAAACCTGATGACCCAAGTTCTATTCCTGGCACCACATAGTGGAAAAGAAGATTGACTTTTGAAAATTGTCATTTTACCTCCAAAATTGTACCATGCTTCACACACACACACACACACACACATTTGTACACACATTTATTTGTGTGTACAAATAAATATTTTAAAAAACTCTTGAAATGACTGTTCACGCTCCTAGGGAGGCCCTTGGTGACATGCTCCTTAGTTGAGGTGTGTTCAGTAGTTTGCCTGTCCCTCCTTGGGCAAGGGAGCAAGACAACTGAGTTTTCCTGAATGATGGTAAGTGAGAAGGATGAGGGAGGTTTCATGTAGTTCCTCTTCGTGGCAAGCCTATGTGCAAGGTGTAACACACCACCACAGCAGCTCCTCGGTGACTGAGCTCAAATTCTTGACCCAGGATTCTAGAATCTAGGCCACATGTCCAATTGTTTCCAATCACTCGGAATATCTGTTGATGACAACATAGATGCTCATTATATTCCATAGAAAAACAATGTATTCCTGAATATATCTATAAGAGATATTTCAAAAGAGTGTTGGTAAAAGATTAATGTTAATTAACCAAGTATTCATTTATTCATTCATTCATTCATTCATTCATTCATTCATACTCTTGTACATAGTTTCAGGGAACCAGTCTGCAAACATATGCTAAGTTTCTATACCAGAAACAGAAACACAGGCTAGGGCTGGAGTGATGGCTCAGTAGTCAAGAGCACTGGCTGTTCTTGCAGAGGAACTGGCTTTATCCTAGCATACACATAGTGGCTAACAACTGCCTATAACTCCAGTTCCAGGGGATCTGATTCCCTCTTCTGGCCTCTGTTGGTTTTCTCATGTATGATACACTTATATTCAAGCTATCAAAACACTAATATGAATAACAGTAGGTAAGCTAGTTAGAAACAGAAGGCAAGAAAGCAATCCACACTGTATGACCTCATCCTCTACTAAACTGTGAGGTGTAAGATGGGGGCTCCTTGCTATTTGTCAGAACATAAACTTTGGAACTGGGAAATTAGATCAGTTGATAAAGTTTATGCCACTCAAGCATGAAGAACTGAGCTCAGATGTCCAGCACTCACATAGGAAAACCAGGCGTGGAGGTGCACATCTGTAACCCCAGCCTAGGAGCGTGAAGATAGGGAGGTTGGATCCCTAGAGCTCCTTCCCCAGTCAGCCTAGCCAGTTGGTTAGTGCTGAGTTCAGTGACAGGATGAGTCTCAAAAGAATAAAATGAAGAGCTACAAAGGAGGACATTTGGGGTTGATTTTGACCTCTGGTCTCCACATGCAAGTGCACGTATGTAGACTTGTATCTACATGCATATGTGTACACCCAGAGATATGTATAGATATACATATAATCACACATAAAAATACAAAGCAACACCAAAGTTTGAATAGAGTTACCTATTATATAAAATAAATTTAAAGTTTTCCTTTTAATTATATAATTTTCAGCCCATTGGTTTCCAATATAGAATCATGGACTTTTTCTTTGAACAGTAAGAAATGGTTTGTAACATTGAGCATTGCCTTATATGTGTGTTACATAAGTGAAACTGATGGTTAACCCAGGAAGAAAATTATTGAAAAGACAAGTTCCAGGGAACAAATCTATGTGGATGACACTCCAAGGTCAGTCAGTATTTTATGCTAAAACCTTATGGCACACAAAGCAGTGTAGGCAGAATTTCCTATAGAAGATGAAATTCGAAGGTCTATCGAGAAGGGATCAGTTTGGGGAGCCCCAGCAGAGCAGCGGCTCAGGGCAGGGAAACTGACTGATGTTGTGAACAGAGGCTACAGCTTGTCTGAACAAGAACAGAGTCTGTCACTACGCACTTTGAGAAGGTACAGTTGGAAGCTTTCTGAAGACATCTTAAAAGCATGCCAAGGAGATTGTGGACTATATAGTACTTATTGACAATACCTGACATAACACAGGAAAGCCAAAGACCCCATCTTTTATATGATGCTCCTTTGCATTCTTCAGCCCCTTAATAGAGTTATCTGCAGAATACAGAATATATAACAAATACATTCTCAGAGCAAAGGTATTTTGTAACATATATACTAGGCATCCAAAAACCATGGAAGAAATGAAAGGATAACAACTTTTGGCATAGCAATTAGCCATTCAGTAAATACTTGAAGAATAAGAGAAAAAAATGAATAAAGTGCAGTTTTAGCATTTTTTTTCTTTAATTAGCAATCTAGCTCTCCTGCTCTCCTTCTGAAGACATGGATCAGCAGGTAAGAGCACTCGGTGCTCTTGCAGGGAACCAGAGATTGATTCCCAGCGTCCTTGTTCACAACCACCTGTAACTCTGGTTTCAGGGTTGTATGCCTCTCTGTCCTTGTCAGGCGGCTGCACCATGTCAATATACACTTAGACCACATGCATGCACATAATTAAATATACAATAAATAGGAAAAAGAGAATCCTTACTGCATATATACTCCATATTTTAAGAGCTTGTTAGTAAAGATTTGCTTGTTTCTTTCTAAGGAATTTAAATCCAACTAAACAATTGTCAATAATGCCTTTAAGTTACTTTTCCTTTTTAATTATTTTATTTATTCTTTTATGTGTCTGTGTATGTTGTCTGCATGTCGTGCAAGGCCCAAGGAGTCAGAAGAAAGTGTCAGATCCCTGGAACTGGAGTTACGGATGGTTGTTAGCCACCATGTGGGTGCTGGGAATCAAGCCCAGGTCCTCTGCAAGACCAGCTTATTCTGTTAACTGCTGGGGCATCTCTCCAGACCTGCCCTTCAGTTATTTTTCATTAAAATTTTCCTATTGTATGCACATATGCAGTAAGTGGTTGCTGATGGGGGTGGAAGTTGACCATTGCTCTGTCTCTGTGGAGAGTAAGGCTGGGGTACTGACCAGCTTCAAATCCCCTGCAAGCCTGGGATTAGAACAAAATTCTGTTGATATACAGGGTGTTATGTAAGCTCTATCATATGCAAGAACTTCCCTAGGAAATATTTTCTCTGATTGTGAGGTTTTTTTTAATTCAGGAAGAAATGGCCCATGGAAAGAACTATATTTGTTTTAAGTTAGATCTTCTAGTCCAACAAATTAATTCATCTTAAAGATAGAAGAAATATTCTAGATAGAAAGAGGATACCTGAGTGATCTCCATTTACTATGAATACCAGGTTTTCTCTTCTGAGTTCAGAGTGTGTCACCTCTATGTGAATGACTCACTGATAAGTTTTGTATATTTGATGCAATGTGAATTATATTAGTACATTATCATGTGCTCACTGAGAAACTGGCTGTGGATACAGGGTTCCTCTCCCCAACTTCAGATGTAAGCATGTCTGTCTCAAAGTGCCAGGGAAGCCCCCTTGTCTAGGGATAGGATAGTCCCCCTAACTCTGACAGGGATGGAGAAAGAGAGCAAAACCATCCAAGAGTGAAAACACTGTACCATGAAGACGAGGTAGAAGGTGAGCTATTTCCAACAGAGGTTACTGTTTATCTCATGATATAAAAAAATCCCTGGTGTGGGGGTGAAAAAAATCTCTGCAGTGGAAAAGAGAAGCCTGAATTTCAGCCATGGAAAACTCAGCTGTGGAGAGAAAGTTCAACTGGGAATGCGAGCTGACCCCCTCTCTTCCCCAGTTGGTCTCAGCACGACATTTTGAGTGTCCAAGTCAATGTTGTTACTCTGTTGCCGTTTGTTCTTTTACTTGGAATCCTTACCCAAGGGAGATCTGCTCTTTCCAGAACTCTTGAAAACTCCAGCTGACTGCTTAGCATGGCTTTCTCAGTGAGTTTCAGCTGGACCTTTTGAGCATCTGATTAAATGATGTCTTGCTACCATCTATCTACTATCTATTATTTGCTCTTTTCCACTGGCTTGATATATTCTTAATAAACTAGCACATGGAAGCTGAAAAGAAGGATATCATAGATTATTCTCCAGACTACATCGATTTGCCAAACATTGTTGGCTAAGTAAACAATGTTGTAAATGAATTTATAAGTTGTCTCCATCATCATTGCAGACAAAACAACAAAGAAAACAACATATAAGCAATGTGTGTGACAATTAATAGGAGTAACACAAGTCTGAAAGCTGTGGTACGTTTGATTGTCATTGTTTCTAAATTAAGTATAATTTTCCATTTCAACCAGGAACCATTTACAACTTTGTCCTAACTATATATCCCAGTCAGGCCCCATCTTGCTGTGGTGGAATGCAAACTTTAAGCCCTTTCTTGTTTGGGAATTATTTTATGAATAACATTGATGTTCTCCTACTACAGGCCATATTTATCTCCAGGAACTTTACAGAGCTTCTAGAATAACATGCAGAAATCAGATCTTTTTCTGAATCAACAGAAATTTAATGATGCCATTATGTGTGACTATAAAGTATGACTGAACTCTAGGATGACGGCAAGTTTCTCAGATGTCAAGGTGAGACAAACTGAAATATTTCATGAGACACTTTATGAGTCTGCCTTGGTCACCAAATCAAGACACAGTTCAGAGCAACAACCTAACCACCATTGGAATCCATGAGCATCACCAGGCTTCCTTCCCCAGATATACTTGTAACAGGCACATGTCTGCCATAGCTATTCTCACATTCAAGGCTGGAGAGATGACTCAGGGGTTGATAGCACTGGCTTCTCTTACAAGGGACCCAGGTTCTATTCCCAGAACCAGCATGACAGCTAACAACCATACCCAACTCCAGTTCCAGGGGATCTGATGCACTCTTCTGGCCTTTATAAGCATTGTATGTGTGGTATACATATGTACAAACCAGTAACACACACACACATACACACACACATGTACACACACACACACACACACACACATATATATATATATATATATATACATAATTTTTTTTTTTTTTTTTTTTTTTTTTTTTTTTTGCTTCTTTTTTTTTTTTTGTTTTTTTATTTAACATTTTTTTATATTGATGCTTGTGCATTTCAACATCATTCTCAATTCAGTTCTGGCTATATTTCCCTTTCCCTTCCCCCCCACCCCCACCCCCAACCGAGATCATGCATTCTGCCATGACTGTCCTGCATATTTCTTTCAGTTTTTTTTTTCCATTTGTTAACTATAAGTGATAATCCTGATACAAGCATCCTTCATGTAAAACCAATTTGCAGGCTGTTGTGCCTAAACCCCACACCCCAACCCCATTCCCCGCGTGGGGTGAGGGTTGTTTGTTCAATCAGGTTAATCAAAATGAGGGTCCAGACTACATTGCTGTAGTTTCACCATTCACCTCAATCACAGCCCTTACATTCTACCACGCCCCTCTTTCCAGATTATTCCCTGGGCTTAGAAAAGGGGCATAGGTGGATGAGAAGTAGAACAGTCCACTCTCTCGGGAGCTGTTGTCTTGGATTCTGGTCAATCTGGCTGTTTCCTTTCATGGGCTGACAGTTTGTCCAGGAATAACCTTCGATCCTACTAATGAAGCACAAAGCAATTAGATATATAGGTATTTAAACAGCATTAATAGTTATGGTAGGTTACTTGTATAGACACTATTTTAGATGATATGTTGATCTGATAATTACATTTTTTCTGTTAAATATGACAGGGTCTTATGTGGCTTATAACATCTTCTAACCTGTAGAGGATGTAAGCTTGTGGCATCAGCCAGGGGTATCCTCCAAGGAGAGAGCCAATAGCCAATTAGATTTGGGATATACAGGATATGGCTGCCCCTGCACAGTATTTCCAGGCAGTTGAGGTGTAGCTGTGTTGACAGTGAGTCTTGCTTGACTCAAGGAGACCCGTATTTGCTTTATTGGTTTAGTGGACTTGGTAACACTCTCTGGTGTTCCAGAGGCCATCTGTACACTTGCATGATGTGGTCTCAATGCATCTTTCCCATGTTAACGTCAGGTCTTCAGACTCATGGGTTAAAAAAAAGGGGGGGGGGAACAGATAACATGAAACCTTCTCGTCAAAAACTTTGCAATCAAATCTTAAAACTAAACTATGGGAAAAGATTTGTGTGTTCAACAGGAACAAAATGTCACCAACTTAATGGCTGAGAAAGAAAAAAAAAATACAGCTTTGCATTGAGAAGGATGTACCAGAAAGTGCAACTGAAAGGTTGACCCGTCTGAAACATCGAAAGGAAGAAAAGCCTCAGATTGCCATAAACATCGAACCCCTCTGAGGCCCCTACATGTAACAACTATTATAACGAGTCCTAATGAAACTTACCTTCTAGGTGCACGCAAATTTTGATATGAGAGACTTTCTTGCCTCCCCCCCCAGAACAAGGAGAAATATGACGATGATGAGGGTTCGGCTCTCAAATGGTAAATTGGAGACAACTATTATAGAGGTAATCTCTTATAAAACTGGTAAAACTGCCTTCTTTAATTGACTAATAGACATAAGAACTGTGAAAAGGATTATTCTCTGTTCAGAACCAAATATAATACTAAAGTCCTTAAACTATGCGCTTAAGCAAAATATATCAAAACAGGAGCTCTGACATCAGTAATGGATTATTCCACCAGGGAGATGTTGGCCAGGGGATCTAAGGCCCCACAAAAGGTAAAGGCTCCTTGCCTCTAAACTGGGATACCTGCAAGAAGAGAGGCGAAAAGTTCTCTTCTTAAAGGATAAAGATCTTTAAAGTCTTTGGTCAGGTTTGTTCTGAGATTTTTATTTTATTTATTTTATTTTATTTTTTATTTTTTATTTTTGAGGTTATTGTGAATAGGAAGGTTTCCATGTATTCTTTCTGTGATTGCTTTTTGTTGGCATAAAGAAAGGCTGTTGATTTGTGTAGAATAATTTTGTAATCTGCCACTTTACTAAAACTGTTAATCATTTCTAGGAGTTTTCTGGTGGAATTTTTGGCATCCCTTAGGTAAACTATCATGTCATCTGTAAAAAGAGATAGTCTGATCTCTTATTTTCCAGTTAGTACTTCTTTACTCTCTTTCTTGTACCTTATTGCTCTAGCAAGAGTTTCAAGCACTGTATTGAAAAGGAGTAGAGATAGTGGGCAGCCTCTCAGGTTTCCTGACTTTAAGGGGAATGCTTCTAATTTTTCTCCATTTAGAATGTTGTTGGCTGTAGGTTTGTTGTATATAGCTTTAATTATGTTGAGGAATATTCCCCTCCAGTCCAGTTCCTTCTGGGACCTTAAACATAAAGTGATGTGGAATTTTATCAAAGGCCTTTTCTGCATCGATTGGGATGACCATGTGGTTTTTGTTTTCAGTCTATTTATGTGCTTTATAAAATTTGTGGATTTACATATGTTGAACGATGCCTGAATCTCTAGAATAAATTGGACTTGATCACGGTAGATGGAATCCTTGATGAAGGAGATTGAGGAAGACACCAGAACATGGAACATCTTCTCATGCTCATGGATTGGAAGAATTAATATAATAAAATGGCCATGCTACCCAAAGTAATACATAGATTCAATGCAATCACAATCAAAATCCCCATGACTTTTTTCACAGAATTTGGAAAAAAATCCTCAAAGCAAAAGACCCCAGATAAACAAAGCAACCCTGAACAAAAAGAGTGATTACTATACCTGATTTCAAACTATATTACAGTGCCATAGTTATAAAAACAGCATGACCTTAAACAAAAATAGACCTGCAGATCAATGGAACAAAACTGAAGACCTAAACTTGAGTACACATAAATTCAATTCGGCCCCCTGATATTTGAAAAAGGGGCCAAGAACACTCAATGGAGAAAAGACAGTATCTTCATCAAATGGTGCTGGCAAAACTGGATCCCCACTTGTAGAAGAATGACACTAAACCCCTACCTTTCACCTTGTACAAAAGGCAACTCCACTCCTGAGTGCTGGGATTACAAGCATGAGCCTGCGCACCATGTCCAGAGTGATAATATTTTTAAGTGATTAGACTAAGTAATAGCATACTTGACATTTTGCCAAAAATAAACGTCTTTGTTTCTCTAAACAGAAAGAAAAGAAAAGCCTCCCCTGTCCTTGACTTCATTGTGTTTGGTTTCTGCAAGGAGTGGAGCAGGTCACTCCAAGGTGGAGTCCCAGGCTACCTGGGCTCACATTGTGTATGTGACATTGAGAGCAGTGGCTGTAGGTCCCAGGGCCAGGGTGCTAAGGTGCTCTCCTGGAGCTCCGTGTTCTTGGCTTGTCTCTCTTCTCTCCAGAGTAGGGCTGGCAGGCTTCCACATTCATATACAGAGTAAAACATGCAGCACAGTGAGTCAGTCATCCAAAAACCTGATGTTTTGTCCCTGGCTCTGTCCCTTGATAGCAAGAGTCAGGATGTCTGGATGTCTTTGACTTTCTTACATCTCAATTCCTTCATTGCTAGTTGTCATTAATGATATCTACTGTCTCAACATGCTTCCCAGAATAAGAAGTGAAAGTGTTCAGAAAAGAATAAGGCACTGTGGAAATGTGAAAAGCATGCTGGATCTGAAACTTATTATAGTCCCAGCACGTCTCTAATGCCCCCCACACTTGTAGGCCACTTGTAAAACCTTTTGCTGTGGTTTTTGGCTCTCTCACTATCTTCCCACCCTCCTTTTTACAGGCATATATTCATTGTACAAAATAATGGGCTTCATGATGACATTTACATACATGTATGTCATATACTTTGGTCATATTTACTTCCATTATGCTCTCTTGCCTACTTCCCACTGCCCCCCCACTTCTTCCCAAATAGTCTCCCTTCAACTTCCATGTCATATGAGAACATATGAGAAAAATAAGCTGTTTATCTTTCAGAGTCTGGATTATTTGGTTAACATGATAATCTCTAGTTCCATTTGCTTTCATGCAAATTACATAATTTTGTTCTTCTTCTAAAACTCATATGAGTTTTATTCATATATATATATATATATATATATATATATATATATATATTCATCAAGTATCTATTGTTGGATACCTAGACTGATTCCTAACTCAGTTATTGTGACTAATCCTGCAATAAACAGGTGTGCAGATTAAAAACAAAAAGACAACTTCAAAAGGATCAAAGATGTGAAACCTGAAACTCTGAAAATGTTAAGAGAAAGATTTGGTAGTAACTACAAGATACAGATGTAGGAAAAAGCCTTCTAAATCAGACAGCAGCTGGACAGGAAATAAGATCCACAATCAACAAGTGGGACCTCATTAAACAAAAAAGCTTTGGTACAGTGAAAGAAACAATCAAATAAGCGAAGAGAAAACCCATAGAGTGAGAGGAGATCTTCACCAGTGACACATCTGACAGAAAATTAACATCCAGAGTATATAAATTACTCAAAGACCAAAGGACCAATAAAACAAATAAGCCAATCAAAAGATAGAGTAAAGATCTTAACAGAGACTTCTCATGAGAAGAAATTAAGATGCTGAGAATCATCTTAAAAAGTGTTCAACACCCTTAGTAATTAAAGAAATGCAAATTAAAACCACTTTAAGATTTCATCTGACCCTGGTAGGATTGTTTATGATCAAGAAAACAAATGATACCAAATGCTAGAGAGGTTGTGGGGAAAGGGGAATACTCATTGATGGCTGGTGGGACTGAAAACTCATGCAACCCCTATGGAAGGCAGGGTAGAGACCTCTTAAAAGACTAAAAAATGAACCTACAATTTGATCCAGTCATACCATTCCTGGGTGTATACCCATAGGATTCCTCCTATAGCAGAGATATGTGCAAAACCATGTTTATTGCTGCTCTTTTCACAATAGCGAAGAGCCGGAAGCAAGCCAAATGTCCCTCAACTGATGAGTGGATAATGAAAATTTGGTACATTTACATAACGGAGTTCTATGCTGGAGTAAAGAAAGACTACATCACAAAATTTCCAGGTAAATGGGTGGAACAAGAAGCTATTATGCTAAGTGAAGTAACGCAGTCTCAGAAAAACAAAGGATGCATGGCGTTCCTAATTAATGTATCCTAACACCAAATCCTTATATGTAAATCCTTATATGTAAATCCTTATATGTAAATTATTAGTAAAAATACTACTACATTGGCTGATATTACTATAAATATAGCTCAAAGTTTATGTCTCTATTTTCATCAATCCTAAGATTTATGAGAAAGAATAAAGCTCTTTTTTTAAAAAAAGTACATCAAAACATATATCAACATGCTATGTATTTTAAGAATGTAAAGTTAAATGTCTTTTCACCTGCATGCAATCTCACTGCTAAACTGTGAATCTCTAAATGTTTTGGAATTAACCTGTAATTTATTTTCAGACTTTGTAAACTTGGTATATATGTGGAGTATATAGATGTATATTTTGCAATAATATAAAATTAAATGGAAAAGGAAACCATACATCAACTTGCTATGTAACTCAGGAATGTAAAGTTTACAGTTAATTTGCATGCAAATTAACTTTTAAAATGTGAATCCCTAAATGTGCTCTGGAATTAACCTATAGTTTATTTTCAGACTTTGTGATTTTGTGATTTTGGTGTATGTGTGGGAGATAATATATATAAGATATATATAGATATATATATATATATATATATATATATTTATGATTTTGGACTAATATGTAATTACTCTGAGGATCATGTGTGTTGATCCAAAGGTTGTGACCATTGTTCTGAGCAATGAGAACCCACTGGAAGAATTTTTTTCTCAGAATCTTTTCATTAATTCTTCAGGTTAATTCATACAACTTAAAACTAGCCATTTTAAAATTAATAACAGTGAAATTCAGTCCCTCCACACTAGAGTTCAACTACCTTCTGTATCTGGTTCCAAAACATTTTCCTCATTCAATAAGGCTGGAGAATGGCTCAGAGGTTAAGTGGGCTTGCTGCACTTGCAGAGGGCCTGAGTTCAATGCTCGGCACCCACACCTGACCGTTCACATCTGCCTATAACTCCAGCTCCAGGGGATCCAGTGCCCTCTTCTGGGCTCCCTGGGCATTAGCACATACAAACATATACCCACAGAGACACATGGACACCAAAGACACACACACACACACACACACACACACACACATACACACATAAATGAAAATAAATCTTTAAAAATTCATTTTCATCACTTAAAAGAGTATGCATATCAGTTAGTACTTGCCTTCCCTCTACTCCCAGAGAAGTAAAGAAAAACTTGAGTGTAGCCTTTATGGATTACCTGTAGAATACATGGAGTATTCTAAGCAAATTAATATTATTTGACCTTTGGTGACATATTTTATGCAGCATACTCCTGTTTTTGATGTAGCATGTGTCAAACCTTTAGGAAGTTTTCGTGGCTTAAAATCTTTCCATTGGATAGACAGACCAAAAATTACTTATCCATTCATCATTCATCTATTGATTGACCTTTGCCTTATTTCCACCCTTTGGCAATTGTGAATGTTGCTGTTATGAACATTTGTATTGTGCTGGTTAATTTTAATTGTCAACTTGACACAACCTAGAAGCACCTAAGAAGAGAGTGTTACTGAGGAATTGTCTAGACCTGGTTGCCCTGTGGGCATGTGGGGGAATGTCTTGACACTTATCTGACGTGGGAAGACCCACCCTGAATGTGGCAGATTCCATTTCCTGGGCTGGGCGCCACACTGTGAAGACCAAAGAAAGCTAGGTGAGAATGTGTAAGGATTCAGGCAACAGGATGAATGCATTTATTTCTCTCTGCTCTTGATTGTGGATATTATGTAACTTGCCACTGATGAGTTCCTGCCTGGACTTCCCCTCAATGAGGGACTATCATTTGGAACCGCAAGCCAATAAACTGTTTTCTCAGCATGATCCCTTTTGATCATGGTATTTTATCTACGCAGCATAAATAAAACTAAACAATGGGTAGTTCTTGTTCCAATATCTATTTTCAAATATTTGGGATATATAATTAAGAGGACAATTGCTGTGACATATGACAATTGCATGTTTAACTTTGAGAGGAAACACTGAACTGCTTCTTCCATTCAATGATTTTTCTTCAGAGAAATGAGATGATGTCATTTATGACTTAAAAGTTGTTGCTGTGAGGATAGGAGACTGCAAAGGATAAAAATAGAAGGAAAAATCAACTTAGGAGTGAGTTGCAATAATCTATCTGATGATAATGTCAGGAGCTTGAATATAAGAAAAGAAGAGGAAAGAAAAGAAAAGAAAGAAAAGAAAAGAAAAAAGAAAAGAAAAGAAAAGAAAAGAAAAGAAAAGAAAAGAAAAGAAAAGAAAAAAAAAAGCAGTGAGAAACGGCTCGCCATATGATAGAAGGCAGTCCTGACTTCTATCAAGACGGCCTGGAAGAGAAAGGAAGAGTTTGTAAGGATGACTGTCAGGAGATTTTGTTATTGTTTAGTGTTATGTAGCTCTGTGTGTGTGTGTGTGTGTGTGTGTGTGTGTGTGTGTATGTGCGCGCGGGCAAACGCACATACCTCTGTACATGGTATATAGATGCGAGCATGTAGATGTATGCGTATGTATGTGTGTGCATGCAAGTTCATGTGTGTGTATCCATGCATGTGGATTTTGTAAAGTCCTATGCCTAGGAGCTAAAAAGCAAGAGCTCATTTTTGTATATGTAAAATTTGTGTAATTAGGGGACCAACTATTGCAACAGTGTTCAACATCTGTATCTCTTGAAATTTACTATGTCATAAGCCACTACAATATTCTTCATCTGTCTTTCTCGCTATGTAGCAAGCTCCCACTTTGTTAATCAGCATATATATCCCTTATCAGTGCTTATACATTATGCTTCTTAGATATTATTCAAAGCCGGGTGTGGTGGCGCTCGCCTTTAATCCTAGCACTTGGGAGGCAGAGGCAGGCAGATCTTTGTGAGTTCAAGGCCAGCCTGGTCTACAGAGTGAGTTCCAGGACAGCTGGGGCTACAGGGAGACCCTGTCTTGAAAAAACCCAAAAAAAAAAAAAAGTAGATATTTTTCAACATATATAAAATATATATAAAACATCTATTCCTATGTAGTCAACCACTATGGAACTTGCCAGCCTACTTGGCCATGAACCTCTACCAGCATTTGAGCTGAACCCAGTTTGTCATTCTGCCAGTCATGAGACATCCCATGGGACTTGGCCATGTGACCTGGAATCACGTGGTTCTGGAAGACCGGCAGGTCAGTCAGAGGTTGGTGGATCTGCAGGAAGGCCAACGGGATGAGCACCTCTCTTCTTTGTGACTAGCCTTTCTTTTTTTAAAATTTTTTTTAATTTATTTATTTTCATATGTGTATGAATGTACTGTCTGCATGCTGGTTTGTGCACCCGTGTTGTGCAATGCTGCAGAGGTCAGAAGAGGTTGTCAGATTCCCCTGGAACTGGAGTTAAAGACTGTTCTGTTCTCAGCCGCCCTGTGGGTGCTGGGGATTGAATCTGAGTCCTCTGCAAGAGCAGTCGGCGCTCTTAACCGCTAGGCCATCTCTCCAGCCCATGACTATCCTTTCCAACAGGCTAACCTAGGTTATTTTTAATGAGGTTTTAAAAGATTTATTTAGTTATTTTTTCAGTGTGTGTGTGTGTGTGTGTGTGTGTGTGTGTGTGTGTGTGTAGGCATGTGCATGTGAGTGCAGGTGCCTCAGGAGGCCAGCAGTATCAGACATCCTTGGAGCTAAAGTTCTGAGCTGATGTGGGTGCTGGGAACTGAAATTGGAAGAGCAGCACAGGCTCTTTCTGAGACGTTTTTTAGCCCCTAGTCAAGGTTAATTTTTCCAAAGTTTTCTTAATGGGGGGCTGGAGAGATGGCTCAGAGGTTAAGAGCAATGGCTGCTCTTGCAGAGGATCAGGGATCAATTCCTAGCACCCACATGACAACTAACAACCGTTCCTTAAGTCCAGTCCCAGGGGATTCAACATCCTTTTCTGACCTCCATGGGCATTGCAGGACATAAGTGTTCTTACATGCATGGAGGCAGTACACTCATACACATAAAATAAAAATAATAAAAGAATAAAATATAAAAAGAGAAAGTTGCTTTAATGGAATTTTCAGAGTGGTATGAGAGAAAGAGACCTAATACTCCGAGGGCTTTTGACTCCTTGGTTTACAACTCATTGCTTTTAATGGGTATAATCCAATGACATAAACAGCCAGCTAGATTCTTGATAGGAATTTCTGTATGGGAACATGACATAGCAAAGGAGATTCCAAAGCCAGGGCATTTGCCTGCCTTAAATTTTTCTTTTTTTTCTTTCTTTTTTTGTCTTTTTCAATTTTCGAGACAGGGTCTCCCTGTAGCCCAACCTGTCCTGGAACTCACTCTGTAGACCAGGCTGGCCTTGAACTCACAAAGATCTGCCTGCCTCTGCCTCCCGAGTGCTAGGATTAAAGGTGTGCACCACCACACCCTTTAAATTTTTCTTTTTAATAATTTACCTCACCAATAAAGTATAGCTATTGAGAATATATTCAGTGTTGTATGCTTCAAGTCCAGTACAGAAGACTGGTCTTAATAGAGAACTGATGGAGAAAGGAGATTTTCAAAGATTAAGCCAGTTTTATCTACAATTTAAAACCAGTGTGATATAGAGGAAATAGAAAAGCAAATTAGATGGATCTGTCTGTCGATGGAAGATAGGTGGTGGGAGAAGATGGAGAATTTTGTCCGAGAATTTAAACATGAGTATGAAAATAGGCCAAAATGACTGTACTCTTGTAGCGTGCAGTAATTAACCCATTTGATGGCTTTTCTGACTATTAAGTGTTTTGAAGTGATCCAGTCAGTTTGTAATAGTGCCTGTTTTCTCTTACCCCTAGGCTAAGAGAGGGGCAGTGGTTTATTTGAATACCAAAATTATTCCTATTTTAAGCTCATTAAAAGATCTGAACTTCCATTAATATCCAGGAAAAGTAGGCCAGAAGCACTCTGCAATACTAATGGGAGCCGTGTATTTGAGTTTCCACTGAAGTAACAAAGCCATGTGTTTTAAATTCTAGTAAAGCTCAATGGTGAGGGCAAATGAAAGACAATCACTTTCTACCATGTTGAAAAGGATAATGTGGCTGGGGGCTGGAGGGATGGATCAGCAGTTAAGCCGGTGTGCCACTCCCATAGAGGACCCCAGGTCAGTTCCTAGCACTTAAAATCAGGTGGCTCACAACTGCAAGTTCCTCCAGTTCTAGGGGGGCCAATGGCTCTGGCCTCTCAGGGTGCCTGCACTGACATGTCCACACCCCCCACATGCATAACCATAATTTCATATATTTCCAGATACATAATTAATTAGAAGGGTTTGGTGATATGACTCATTGGGTAAAGGCACTTGCTTACAATTCTAATCACTTGAGTTCAATCCCTAGGTCCCACATTCCTACATGGTAGAAAGAACTGACTCCCTGAAGCTGCCCACTATCCTACACACACACACACACACACACACACACACACACACACACACACACATTGTCGCATGTGCCCTCACCTCCCAGGCACAAAGAAAATGTAATAAAAATTAATGAAACCATGAGCATCTTCCTATATATAAAATCCTTCTAGGTCTAAACAAATACTCAAAGTTTAAGGAAGCATTTGACCTTGCTTTTCAAGCACATTGTGCTGTATATAAGAAAGTTAAAAATAAATGTTTCATATGCTAATGAGAAGTGCAATCACCCTTTCCCATACATAAGCAGAACCTGGGAAGTCATATTTAACAATAGAATTCATAAGAGAATATATTCAAAAGTTGTCAGAAATCAGATTTAAGGAGCCAGTACAAAATTCCAACAACCTAGTCATGCTCAAATAAAATCTCAATCTAGTAACAATTCCAATTGCAATTTATAGTTTTCAGAAAATCCCAAGCATGGGGTTTCTAAAGGTCTATGTATTACCTGACTTAGTCATCACCTCCACCAAGGAAGAATGAGACATCTTTTCAGCTTGTGCCATATTTGGTTGGGGCATGAATTTTCAGTGCACGCTGCCAGCCCCTCTGCAACCGTACCTACTACTACCTTTGTGTTGTTTCCTGGAGCATATTGGCAGCCTTAGAAAACCAGGCAGCCTGCCTGTAGAAGCAATCCTACAGGGGCAGAGGCAGGAGGTGGTAGGTACATCCCCCATCTTTGTTTTCATTGCAAGTGTGACAGAAGAGGAGTGCAGAGATTAAAATAAAAACTAGCCAGTGCATGCAGCCAGTTTGCAGAAAGGAGAAAATGGCCTACACATCACACAGGGAGCCCAAGCCCATAAAAGGGCATGCTATGGAATTAACTGCATAGAACTCAGTCCTCTGGGCACAGAACCCACTGAACTTCTAGCCTTTCTCCCAGGTCTGGTGTACCTCACCTTTGAGGACCCTTAAACAAATTGCTTCTGCTGTCACTTTCCATGTGTCATTAGCTTTTTTTCTGGGACTTAATGATAGCAGCTGGACCCAGATTAAGACCCTCGGAGGACAACGGAGGAGGACACCTTTCTCATGGTCAGATTTGGACTCCATGTCTGGTTTCCCTAGTAACATTAGAAAGGTAAACATTGGCTTTTACTTCCCTTATGATTTAGAATGCCGTATGAAAATGTAGAGATATCAGAAATTGTTGAGGCCCATTAAGGGAAAGCTTCCTTCTGATCAAAAGAAGGGAAACTATTTCTGGCTCTGGGTGGAGACTGGTGTGCTGATCTGTCCCAAAGATTAGAACATTACATACTACAGTCTTCTCCCTTAAGAGTTAATGGAGAGATGGCCTAGCGGTTAAGAGCTCCGACCGCTCTTGCAGAAGACCCGGGTTCGATCCCCAGCACCCACATGGCGGCTGAGAACCGTCTGAAACTCCAATTCCAGGAGAACTCCAGCTCCAGGGGAATCCGACACCCACTTCTGACCTCCAAGGCATTGCACGACACGGGTGCACAGACCTGCATGCAGACAGTACATTCGTACACATACAGAAATAAATAAAAATTAATTAAAAAAAAAAAAAAAGAGTTAATGCAGTTGGGCCTCTTAATCCCCTGGCCAGGAACCCACCCACCAGGAAACAAGCTAGAGCTGGGAACAATAGCTACTCCCTTATGGAGATAATGTCCATATCCTCCCACACACCCTGCTCCTGCTCAGTCATTTGTGGAGCTTTTGCCCTGGGGCTCTGCTAACCTACCCTTTCAGCTGCATGACAATCCCCAGAGGAGCGAGTTTGGGTTGTTGTAGGTGGATGCCAACTCAGGGACGCTCCAAGGCCTTTTCTTCCTTTGCCGAATCTGGGTTACTCGGAAAAGGGCAACTTTTCTTTTCCCTTCTTTCTACTTATCTTTCTTTCAGGTAATGTCCAGAGCAACATGATTTCCCCACACTCCGGGCTTTCTCGCCGGTTCTCTGAAGCTCCCGCATGCTGCCTCGTTCTGCCATGCTAAACTTGCCTACCATGCAGCTTGGGGACCACCATTGCGGAACACACCCTCTTTCTTGGAGCCTAATTCAAAAGTCGGGGCATTTGCTCACCCTCTTCATCATCACTTATCTCCTGACATCTGGGCGGATGTTTATGGCTTGCATGCTTTTTGCTTTTCTAACTTTAAAAAAATTGTCCTTAAGGTTTCTTTCCTGTTTGCTTCTGAATTAGTTACTTTTCTGTTGCTGTGATCAAATACCATGACCAAGGAAACTTAAAGAAGGAAGTGTTTATTGGGTTTATGTTTTCAGAAGCATGAGAGTCCACCATGGCAGGACAGGCAGGGCATCAGAAAGATGAGAGCTCCCAGTTTCAAGCACCTGAAGGAAGCAGAGTGAGACAAACTGTGAGTGAGACAGGCTGTGAACTCTCAAAGCCAACCCCAGTGATGTACGTTAGCAGACCACACCTCCTAAACCTCGGCAGACCCCACCAATTGGGGACAAAGTGATAGAATACTTAAAGGCCATGCTGAATTATGTTCTTTCTAAATAACTTTTAAATTTACTTTATGTATATCAATGTTTTGCCTGCATATATGGAAGTGCACCCATGTTGAATAATGCCTGCGGGTATCAGCAAAGGACTTCAGATCCTCTGGAACCGGAGTTATATAGACTCTTGTCAGCCATCATATGGTTCTTGGCAAGAGCAGCCAGTGTTCTTACTGCTGATCCACCTTTCCATCCCCACATGGTAGACATTTTCATGCAAATCGTCACAGTTTCTAAATTCTTTACTGAGTCTGCAAAGATGGCTAAGAGGTTAAGAGTACTGGGCACTTGCAGAGAGCCAGGAATCAGTGCTCAGAACCACATGGTGGTGAACATCCATCTATAACTCTAGTTCCAGGGGCTCTTTTGTGTTTTTCTGACCTCTGTGAGCACTGCATTCATGTGGTACACTTACATACATGCGGGCAAAACAGTCTTTCACAAAAATAAAAATAAATACATGAAAAATTTAAATCTTTTATTAATGAGACTAAGCACTCTAAAGAGGGAACCCCCAATTTCATAAGTAACAAGAACCCGGAAATCATGGTAGGAGACACCAGATCATAGATCCACTAATAATACAATAGATCATGTTGAGATGAAGTCTACCCAATCCCCCATGAACTGACCTTTGGCTGTCATCCACAATTATCTGCTCAGGGATGCTCTAATGCCTCTTCCTCATTCTCTGTATCATCTTCCCAACAATTATTTCTGTACACACCTCTCCAATGCACTAACTACCCCAATATCTATGCAACTCTTGCTAGAGATCTCAAAATAAATCAGGAACAAATTATTCAACACTTTAATACTTCGATTTTTTTAACAACATGTGTAGGGAGTATGAGTGCAACTGTGTGTGTGTAGATGCATACCACATCATGTGTGTAGATGCATACCACGTCATGTGTGTAGATGCATACCACATCATGTGTGTAGATGCATACCACATCATGTGTGTAGAGGTCAGAGGATAACTTTCTAGAGTCAGTTCTCTCCTTCCTTCCTGTGAATCCTAGGAAATGAATTCAGATCATCAGTCTTGGTGGTAATTACCTTTACCTGGCCAAATTGTTCAACATCTTAGCAGATATTTTTTGTAAGTAACAAACATTTCAGAGATTAATGAAAGTCACCTATAGAATTCACACTGACCCCTTATCCTCCAGCATCAATAAATTATGAATATCTCAGCCTCAATGTTTTTATTATGTAATTATTATAAATAAATTAAAAGTGTACAGACATAATTATTTTTTTTTTTCTTTTGGTCTTTTTGAGACAAGGTCTCCCTGTAGCCCCAGCTGTCCTGGAACTCACTCTGTAGACCAGGCTGGCCTTGAACTCACAAAGATTCACCTGTCTCTGCCTCCCAAGTGCTAGGATTAAAGGCATGTGCCACCACGCCCAGCCAGACATAAATATTAAATTGTCTAATTTGTCATTTCTTATGCATGAATGAGATAAATATTTCCTCCATAAAACTTTCCTACCTGAAGACATTGAGGCATGAAAGCTCTCATCTTGCTCCATGATTCTCAAAACACATTTAGTGAATGGAGGTCTTCATATTTAATTCTCTATTTTACTTCAAGAGATGATGTATTGAAAGATCTTAGTTTTCATGATGTATCAAAACGGTGTTCTTTGTGTTCTCTAATTCTTAGGTGAGGACCTTACAGATTTATGAAGCTCTAGTATGACAAGCACAGCTTACATGTGCACAGTGTTTTATTGCTTAGAGGACTCGAACACCTGTGACTTCATTTAACTATTACAAGAATGTAAGAAGATACACAGAGCCATTGCACATATGAGACATTCAGCTGCAGGGACTGCATCTTATCACCACTAAGGCACCTGTCAAGTGCAGAGGTGATTAATCTAAGTCTTCTTGTCAATCCAGGACAGGCTTATATGACGTCTTCCCTGCCTCTGGCAAAGCCAAGGCCAAGGAAAGTAATAGAGGAGGAGATGCCTGGAAAGACCTTTATGGAGGTGGATCAGAGTCAGGACAACCCCTGAACTTACAGATTCTTGTGTCCTGGTATAATGAACCAGGCCAGAGACATATCAGTAGTGATAAGAATAAGAGATAGTTTATTAAGGAAGATAAAGCCACTCCAGAAGTGGGAGTAAGCTAGACAGCTAGGACAGGACCCAGAAAGTCACACCTCCAACCAAGGCAGGAGCTGACTCAGTTCCTTCCTCCATTTTTGTGACCAAAAAAAAAACATGTAACAGAGTAGATTAAAAAGAATTAGAGAAAGAAAAAAAAAAATCTAGAAAATAGCCATATTTTACCAGGAGGAAATAGCCTATTCTTTTTTTACTTTTTAAAAATTTTATTTATTTTTTTATGTGTATGAATGTACTGTCTGCATGCAGGTTTGTGCACCCGTGTCATGCAATGCCGCGGAGGTCAGAAGAGGGTGTGGATTCCCCTGGAACTGGAGTTAAAGATGGTTCTCAGCCTCCATGTGTATGCTGGGGATCGAACCCAGGTCCTCTGTAAAAGCAGTTGGCGCTCTTAACCGCTAGGCTATCTCTCCAGCCCCAGAAATAGCCTCCTCTAAAGGGGCCTCTACAAAGCTCTGCTTCCTCCACTTTCCTTCCTCTCATGTGAAGCTCTTTCCCTCCCCTGACAAGGCCTTTTAGATTCTAACAGTAGCAACTCTAAGAACCTTTTCTTTTAACATTCACTCACAGTCATTTGCATAGTTAGTTAGCAGGGACACAGGAAGCTGATTGTGAGGAAAGGTCCACCTCCAATGACCTTTGAACCCAATTTCTAACTAACTGAATGACATCCTAACGCCCAGTTTGCTTACCTTTGATTCACATATCTACATCAGATAATGAGGCAAATTAAATTGACCTTAAAACATAAAATTTTTGAGTAACAAATTGCTGTGCTGTTAGTATTGCCAGAAATTTTGAGCAAGCCTACTTGGGGTACCACATATTACAAAGGATATTGGAGTTCCCTCTTGGGGTCTTAGTCTCATTAATAAAAGAATTTAAGAACACTACTCCATCCATGTTCCCTCACTTCCTCTCAGTTTCTTGTCCCCTTCCTTTATTATTGTTAGACAATGCATGCATGCATTTATCTATATCTATATCTATCTATCTATCTATCTATCTATCTATCTATCTATCTGTCTGTCTTTATATCTATCTATAGCTACCTATTATAATCATATATATATATATATATATATATATAAGGTATATATATAGTATGCTGTGAGCATATCATGGTGATGCTCCTGTGTATCCATATTTAGAGCTACTCACTGGGAACTAGATAACCTCTCAAGGAGCTAGGCCAAAGAAAAAACTTATTTTCCTTCCCCGACTTCCTTTGATTGCTTATAGCTCTTCATCTTGAGGTGGGACCCCTTGAACTTGCCCCCATCCACCTTTGTGAATCAACAGGCTTTGTCATTACATGCAGATCTTTTTATATGTCATCTGTGAAGATTTCATTAGTGTAGCTTCCCTATCATGCTTAGACCACCCTAAGTAGCAGCAGGTATCTTGTCTCTCTGGCTCTCATGCTCTTTCTGCCCTTTCTTCCATGATGTTCCCTGAGCCTTGGTGCAGATGTCACATTGTAACTGTCATTTAAGGCTGGCCACCTCACAAATACACACTTTCTGTGTTTCACCAGTGTAGAACTTTGTAATGGGCTCCACTTGTTCCAAAAAGAAGTTTCTTTGATGAGTGGTGAGAAGCACACATGTCTGTAAGCATAAGAATATGTATTTTGAATACAATAAGAAATTACATTATTCTAGGAATGTGGCACATGTAGGATTTTCTCTAGGATCTATGCCATATCAAGCCACGTGTGCTTGGCTATGTTTACAGTATTATACATGAATATTCTCCCACTGTGTGGCCCTTAATTGCAATTAGACAGCTGTCGATTGTCCCTAAGGTGAAGTTGCTAATATTGCACCAATGGCGATTATTTTATGAGATTGTCATCGTTATTGTTCATAGACTTTATAGGTGGGTAGGATTAATTTGTTTTCTCCCTTGGCAGCTGGCGTAGTATCTTCAGGGAGGAGGTTTCCATGTTAGTTCCAACTAGATTGCTCCAAGTCCTGTGTCAGATTTATGTCCTGTCTTCAGTGTTAGGGTTTAACTCTAAGAGAGGAGGCAGTGGTGTCTCCGGATCCAGATGTAGATTCAATTGTTGTGATCAGAAGGAAACAGTTTTCCCTTAGTGGGCTACTGGGACATTAGCTTTTCTTTTTTTATTTTTATTTTTTTATTTATTTATGTATGTGTATGAATGTACTGTCTGCATGCAAGTCTGTGCACCCATGTCGTGCAATGCCGCGGAGGACATTAGCTTTTCTAATTCAAGGTACAGTCTCTCTACAAACTTGAAAATGGAAAGAAGAGAATCCATGTAGGAACATTTATTCTTTTTACTTTCTTGTAAGTCTGGGAAAACATGGTAGTTCAATTAGTCTTTGATCCAACTAGTTGTAGAGGGCAAGATTTTCTTTCGATGGTCTCCGTCTTTTCACCCATTAGAGGAGCATCAAATCCTCTAAATCCAAGTGACATGTTTGTGTTATCTTAACTAGTCAAATACAGCTTTCCTACGAGAGTCCCAAGGTCCGGGCATTTGTTGCCCTCTGGCATCACCTCACCTTCCTCTTCACAAGCCATTTATCCTTTTGTGGGGAAGCTCCATCAAGATTCATGTAAAGAGGACAGTTGACATAGGAAGATTCTTGTAAAGAGGACAGTTGACATAGGAAGATTCTTGTAAAGAGGGCAGTTGACATAGGAAGATTCATGTAAAGAGGACAGTTGACATAGGAAGATTCATGTAAAGAGGACAGTTGACATAGGAAGATTCATGTAAAGAGGGCAGTTGACATAGTAAGAGTCATGTAAAGAGGGCAGTTGACATAGGAAGATTCTTATAAAGAGGACAGTTGATATAGGAAGATTCATGTAAAGAGGGCAGTTGACATAGTAAGAGTCATGTAAAGAGGGCAGTTGACATAGTAAGATTCTTGTAAAGAGGACAGTTGACATAGGAAGATTCATGTAAAGAGGGCAGTTGACATAGGAAGATTCTTGTAAAGAGGACAGTTGACATAGGAAGATTCATGTAAAGAGGGCAGTTGACATAGGAAGATTCTTGTAAAGAGGACAGTTGACATAGGAAGATTCATGTAAAGAGGGCAGTTGACATAGTAAGAGTCATGTAAAGAGGGCAGTTGACATAGGAAGATTCTTATAAAGAGGACAGTTGACATAGGAAGATTCATGTAAAGAGGGCAGTTGACATAGGAAGATTCTTGTAAAGAGGACAGTTGATGTAGGAAGATTCACGTAAAGAGGACAGCTCACTTAGGAAGATTCACGTAAAGAGGACAGCTCACATAGGAAGATTCACGTAAAGAGGACAGCTCACATAGGAAGATTCACGTAAAGAGGACAGCTCACTTAGGAAGATTCACGTAAAGAGGACAGCTCACATAGGAAGATTCTTGTAATGAGGGCAGTTGACATAGGAAGATTCATGTAAAGAGGACAGTTGGCATAGGAAGATTCATGTAAAGAGGACAGTTGACATAGGAAGATTCATGTAAAGAGGATAGTTGAGATAGGAAGATTCATGGATAGTTGACATAGGAAGATTCATGTAAATAGGACAGTTGACATAGGAAGATCCATGTAAAGAGGATAGTTGACATAGGAAGATTCATGTAAATAGGATGGTTGACATAGGAAGATTCATGTAAATAGGACAGTTGGCATAGGAAGATTCTTGTAAAGAGGACAGTTGGCATAGGAAGATTCTTGTAAAGAGGACAGTTGGCATAAGAGTCATGTAAAGAGACAGTTGACATAGGAAGATTCATGTAAAGAGGACAGTTGACATAGGAAGATTCATGTAAAGAGGACAGTTGACATAGGAAGATTCATGTAAAGAGGACAGTTGACATAGGAAGATTCGTGTAAAAAGGTCAATTGACATAGGAAGATTCATGTAAAGAGGGCAATTGACATAGAAGATTCATGTAAAGAGGACAGTTGACATAGGAAGGCCGGAAACCCTTCTGCCTGGGCTTCAGACAACAAATGGACCTCATTTAAGAACCCCTTGGTTATGTAAGCTCTGCAAACTCTGGCAAGGCAAGACCTTTGTGAAGCTCCTACAAGGTTATGTGGCTTCTTGTCTAACAGCTTTGGAACCCATGGTTTTCTCAGCTCAGCAGCCCACTCCTATTCTGGGGAGTGCTTTTACTTTTTTCTTTAAAATCTTTACTATATTTTTGTGTAGTGTGTGTGTGTATGTGTGTGTGTGTGTGTGTGTGTGTGTGTGTGTGTGAGAGAGAGAGAGAGAGAGAGAGAGAGAGAGAGAGAGAGATCCTTCAACTATCTCCTTATGGCCACTTGAGAACAGAAGGCCATACTGGCCAGTTTATGTCTAGACAACATGGCACTGATAAGGGTAACTGGTTTGAGCCAGCTAAAAACATAGTGGGAAGGGTCAGCACAAAATGGCTGACATTGGATGTCTGGGGACCCCAGAGTCAAAAATAATGTAATCTGTTACATAACAATTTTTGATCAAGTGCCACTTTTGTATGGGTTCTGCATTAGTATGGCCGTGAGGTCAGAAGCCAGAGCCTTTGCCTACGTCAGTCTTCATGCCTGTCTAGAGGCATGTGTGCTTACTTCCCTGTGGCCCGGGTGTGCTGGTGTGTGCCTAGGTGCCTCTGGCCCCTGCCTGCCTGGCCGTCTACACCGTGTGATAACGTCTCGCAGCCTGCAGCCTCCTGTCACTCTAGGGCCCTCGTCTATTCCTGCCACCGAAGCTCAGATCTCACAGACATGAGGAGCTAACGCAGGTCTCAGAGTTGGCCACACCCCCCTTCACCCAGTAACTCATAAGTCATCTGGGCCTCTTTGCTTTTCCGTTTGTTTGTTTGTTTGTTTGTTTGTTTGTTTGTTTGTTTTGGCAGCCCTGGTTGTCCTGGAATTTGCTGTGCAAATCAGCCTGGTCTAGATCATAGAGATCCTCTTGGTTCTGCTCCCTCCTGAGTGCTGGGATTAAAGACATGGGCCACTTTTCCCATCCCTACTTTCGCTTTTTTTTTTTTTTTTGGTCCTTTCGAGACAGGGTCTCCCTGTAGCCCCAGCTGTCCTGGAACTCACTCTGTAGACCAGGCTGGCCTTGAACTCACAAAGATCCACCTGCCCTGCCTCCCAAGTGCTAGGATGAGGATTAAAGGCATGCGCCACCACACCCGGCTTCGCTTTCTTAATAAACTGTCTCTGTTACTATTTCTAAACATGTACACCTGATCCAATTCATTGCCTTCAGATACAGGAACTTGTATACATTGAGAGGTGTCCCTCAGACATCTCAGCAGGTGTCCTCTGAACTCAGATCCTAATATGGAACTCTTTTATCTCTTATTGTAGTAAAATGTATAATATAAAATTTATCATCTTAGCCATTAAACTATGTCATCCAGAAGTGTTGAGTGCATCTACATTATTCAATAACAGATGTCCAGAATTATTTTCCATCTTGAAAAACTGAAAATGTACACTCATTGGACAGCCCTCTCCTTTTACTCTACCCAAGCCCCAGAAGTGGTCACCAAAGACTCAAGACACTTCCCATAGATGGCATTAACCTGAACCTACCTTTCTATCACTAAGCTGGTTCCTTTGGAAAAATATCCTCAAGGTTTTGGAACAATATGAACAAAACTACTTGGAAATGGGATGGGAAGACAGACCTTTTGGGATGTTGATTCTGTCTCACTAGATACAAATAAAGCACAATTTAAAGATCCAACTCCTGTCTTTGTTTGTTGACAGGCATTTGTGGTGACCAGCATCCTGGACTTGGATATTTTAGTTACAATACATGTCAGAATTTCACTACTGTTTAAGTGGCATTCTACAGTACACATACAACATGTTTACATGTCTAGTCACCTATAGTGAACACTTTTACTTGGGATATTTTTGCTATCTGAATTTTTAGAGTAAAAGCCTGGGATCTGGCAGTGCTAACATGCTAGGTTCAGCCACCCATCTTTAATGTGCCTATTAAAGATACACATAAAAGTGAAGTACAAAAAAAGTGAAGTACAGAAAGGTATTTATTCAATGCGGCCATGTTGGAAAGAGCAACAAGAAAGAGGCACGCTGACTCCACGTTTGTCTTTGGAGTACAGAAGTGAGGTTCAGGTTTAAATAGAGAGCAAGGGTGTGCATAACTAAGCAGTTCTGGTTAAGGTATGGTGCCCACCCCTATCTCTGAACCACCCAACTTTATCTCAGCTCAAGTCTCTCCTGCAATGTGCGCTAAAAAATGTGAGAACTGTATGGAATCTTTTCCTGGTAAGCAAGTTCCTTTTCTGGCAGGGACCAGGGCTTCATTTTTTTTTTCTTTGTCCCAGCATGAAACACCTGAGGAAGTTCCAGTTCCCTGGGAACTGTGGCTTCCTTAGTTTGTTAGGCAAAACTATGGGCACTAGTGTCTCTCTTTAGAGCATCTTCAATCTTGTGATGACAGCTCGATGACTACAGTTAGAGAAACAGAGGTGTACAGACATCTTCTCAAGAGCTTATTTTTAAAGTATATTCCCAGAAGTGGAATTGCTGGGTCTTATATTAGTTACTTTTTATTTCATGAGGAATCACAGTGTCATTAATAAATGGCTACATCATTTTTCAATCCTACCAGTATAGACAAGTGTATTAATTTTGGCATCTCACCAACACTAGTTATTTTTTGTCTGTCCTGTGCATTCTAAGGTGATATTTCATTGTGATTTTGATTTGCATTTCCATAACAAGAGAGATGTATTGGATCTATTCACATGCTTGAAGATGATGTGCTTCTTGTCAGTGGCCTTGGGAGTGTGTGAACTCCCACTACACATAGAGAGAGAAAATAATGAAGGGGGCATATAGCGGACAATAAAGAGAGAGATACCAGCACTCTGAACCCCAGAGAAAAGCCTGACCCCCTAACCAGAAGGGCAAAGCCAAACACGGAACAGGTCTTTGGAGAAAAGTCCATTCCAATATTCTAGTCCTATATCCAGTTTTGCAAACGAAGGACCCTTCATGAATTTGTATGTAGCTTCCAGGAAGAGTGTGCTAACCGGCATCTTCCTAATTTGAGCATCCATGGTGTTGATCCTGAACAAGTTTCACTATTCCAGTAGCACACCGTTCTCTTTTCAACAACTATCCTTTCCTCCAGCAAACACTGATATTATAAAGTTCCCCATTAGAGGCATAGAAGAGAATTTGAATAGATTCCAAGAACATATTTCTCACTCAACTCTTCCACTTGCTCCAAAAGCAATAATCCCCAAGTCTTTGATTTTGTTTTGTTCATGCTTTTTTTGTGTGTGTCCAAGTTTGAAAGACTTTAAGATTAGTTTTGCCTTAGGCAGCCCAACAGAGGTGACAGTGGCTGAGGAGCAACATCCAGACCTTCTATCTGAGGGAGATATGTATCTTGTTCTTTTCTCATTTTAATCATAAGTTCCTAATTTTCTCACTATTGATGTAGAAATCATTTATACCCATGCCACAGCCAACAGAATCATTCATACACCCAAAATTGTGAGCAGCCATTTTCAGTAGCTCTGTCTTGTCAGAGACAGGATCGAGTGGAAAGAATGCAGCTTATGGACGATGATGTGTGCAGCCGGGCAGCCAGGGAGTCCTCTCCCAAAATCATCTTCTTCCCTCCAACAAGTCAGGTCTGCTTTGTGTTTTCAGCACCAGGCAAGCTCTTTCTCTCTGTAAGAACATTACAGATATTCCTTTTTATCACTCACCAGATCACTTGTTCAGAAAGACCACCCCTGGCTATAACCTAAGTCTGTTCCTGTCTCCTGAGAGTTTCTTTATAAACCATTCCATCTGCTTTCATTCACAGCAGGCTTACACTCTGAGATATTACCATTACTTATTTATTTCCCATCAGCCCCGCCATGCCTGTACAGGCTTACTTCTCTCTTCTCACCTCCACATTCTCATAACTAAGTCTTTAGCTTGCTACTTCTACACCAAGCATACAGTGTAAACTCAACCTTGCATCAAGGTACACTCAGTTATTGATCTAACTGGAATATTTACCTACCAATTTTGTTACTAATTTAAAATTAAAAGATAAATTTGGAATAACTTTCAAAGATTTATTCTATTTTAATTTAGAAAATTATCCATTTGTCTCTACGTGTGTATACACGTGTGCATGTGGGCACCTGCAGAAGCCAGAAGAGAGTGCCCAGCATTGAATCTCCTAGAGTTACAGGTGTTTGTAGGCCACCCAACTTGGGTCCTGGGAACTGAACTAAAGTCCTTTAAAGGAGCAGCATATGCAGTTAACCACTAAACCACCTCTCTAGCCTCTGAATTGACTTTTATAATAATTAAGGTAAAATTACAAAGAAGTTCTAGAATTTCTTCATGGTTTTCTTCCTCTTCCTTGCTCAAAAGTATTGATGAGAAGAGTAACCTTGACATTTCAAATAAAATCTATTGTTGAGGGATAATCTTCAGTGCCTAGTGGTGTTTCTCATGCTTGTGTATACATCAGAATTGCTGAGATTGCTGGGATACATTCTAAGACACTGGCATCATGAGTCTGGCATGGTGAGACTGAGAACTTTGGGTCCAGTTTCAGGAGAAGCTGATTCTAATACTGGTGATAGAGGATTAAAAGTAGAGATGAGAGTGACCAGACAGGAACATGTGTTGAGATGCAACTGAGGTTCATGGTGAGAACTGAAAGACTGGATGGGGTAAATCTAGATAAAATTAGAGAGCAAAAGAAATGGAGCTATCCGGAAGTAAAAAGAATTGCAGAACAACCAGGCATGGAGGAAAGAAGGAAGGAAGGAAGGAAGGAAGGAAGGAGGGAAGGAAGGAAGGAAGGAAGGAAGGAAGGAAGGAAGGAAGGAAGGAAGGAAGGAAGGAAGGAAGGAAGGAAGGAAGGAAGAAAGGAAAGAAGGAAGGAAGGAGGGAGGGAGGAAGGGAGGGAGAGAAGGAAGGAAGGAAGGAAGGAGGGAGGGAGGGAGGAAGGGAGGGAGAGAAGGAAGGAAGGAAGGAAGGAAGGAAGGAAGGTAGCTATGTAAGCTTGATGTCACAGGGACCTGGGTGAAGGTGAGGTTCATTTGTTTTAGTACAGTATTAGAAGAGCAGCCTCAAAGGAAAGACCACTAGTTCTCCTTATAAATTTTATGCCACAACCAATCAACTGGGACTTTCTAGGCATCCTGGGAGAATAACAACAAGCTTAAGAACATGATCTGGGACAAAGTTATACACTTCATGAGCCATCAGGACAAGGATAATCTCTAGTTTGACATAACTAAATGAACTTCATTATTTAATATGAGTATTAAAGTAGGTGACCAAGAAGATTCAGTACTTAACAATAATTTATTTTCAACATGAGTTTTGACAATATATTTCATGATGTGGTAGTGGATAAAATGAACTCTTCATGTTAACAGGGAAAGAGGTTGATGCCCAGTGTCACATGATGCCTGACAGTGTCTCCATGCTCTCTTTCCTCAACTACATCCCATTAACCAAAATATAGAGGAGACAAAATAATATTTTTCTTGTGAATTAAGATAATTATTTTACTCATGATAACAATGAAAGAAAGTTTAAATCGTAAGCCTTACTTGAATGAATCAAAAATAACTTAGATTTCTAGTTTCATCCATTTACCTGCAAAGTTCATGATGTCATCTTTACCACTGTATCAAACTGTGTAGATGTACCACATCTTCTTTATCCACTCATTGGTTGAGGGACACTTGGGTTGCTTTCAGGTCTTTGCTATTGTGAAGAGAGCTGCAGTAAACGTGGTTTTGCATGTTTCTCTGGGACAGGTTGAGTCTTGTGGGAATATACCTAGAAGTGGTATGACTGGTTCAGGTTATGGGTTTATTTTGGGTTTAAGTATTCTCCACACTGCTTTCCTAAGGAGGCACAAGTTTGCATTCCCACCAGCAGTGAATGAGTGTTCTTCCCCTTTCCTTACAACCTCTCCAGCATTTGGTGTCAATTGTTTTCCTAATCTTAGCCAGTCTTACTGGGATAAGACGAAATATTAAGCTGGTTTTAATTTGCATATCCTTAAGGTATTAGCAACGTTGAACACTTTCTAAGATGTTTCTCAGCCATCGTAACTTCTTCATTTGTGAAGTGTCTGTTCAGCACTATACTCCATCTTTTGATTGAGTCATTTGTTTTCTTGCTCCTTTTTTTGAGTAATTTATTTGTTTTGGATGTTAAGCCTCTGTTAGATGTAAAGTGAAGTAACACAGTCCCAGAAAAACAAACAACTGATGGTATCCCTCATTGTGGATGCTAGCACCAAATCCCTAGGTGTAAGGCAAACTGGGCAATGTTAATGTTATATTTTATTTTATCTGAAAGCACCTGTACTGTTAAAATGTGAATCCCTTAATAGGCTCTAGAATGAACTTACCACTCATTTTCAGACTTTGTATTTTTGGTATATGGGTGGAGGGTATGTATGCATATTTTAGAGTAATATAAAATTAAGGGGATAATGTGAATTCCTAAACATGTTTTGGAATTAACTTATAGTTTATTTTCAGATGTCATAATATAGGTATCTCTCTCTCTCTCTCTCTCTCGAGATGTATATATATATATATATATATATATATATATATATATAGATATATATATATATATATATAGATATATATATATATATATATATATATATATCTAGATATATATATCTCGAGAGAGAGAGAGAGAGAGAGAGAGAGATAGAGAGAGATATATATAGAGAGAGATATATCTATCTATCTATCTATATATATATATATATATATATATAGAGAGAGAGAGAGAGAGAGAGAGAGGTATATTTTGGAGCAATACAATTGGAAGAAACAATAGCAAATGGACTGGGTCAAAGAACTGACTGAAACAGTACACTTCTGCCCAAGTCAGTAAACCCCTACATAGAAAAGCTTTAAAAGGACAGAAAAAAAAGATTCAAGTCAGGTATGGCAGAATGCATGAACCTGGGTGGGGTGGGGGGGCATGGAAGGGGGAATGAGTCTAAATTGGATTGAGAAATTTGTATAAAATTCCCAAAACTTCAATAAAATATTTTAAAAATCTGAGATTTCAGTCCAAAAAAAAAAAAAGAAGATAAGGAAGTAAGGAAGAGAAATAATGGATTGCTCTAGGAGATATCACAAGTGGAGAGCATGAAGGCAGCACTTTTTATAATTTCATTAAGTGAAAGTGGTGCAAATCTTCTAAGTAAAAGGGGGCAGAGAGCTTTAGAGTGTATTAATAAAAGGAGAGCCATTGAGCTAAGGGTGTAGATCAGTAGTAAAACACTTGTACAACATATGTGAGAACTTGAGCTCTGTCCTCCACACTACAAAGAAAAATAAAAACCTGAAAAATATTTACATGAAAAATTGAAGATAAAATAAAGAAAAAATTGTGCATTTTCAGAACTCATGAGGAACCCTCTATGACAATGCACATCTTATGAGAAGAACAATTAAAATTGAGTTGGATATTCCACAGAGACAGGAAGGATACTTCATTTATATCAGTTAAAAAGTTCACCCAGGCATATTTAGTAAAAACTGTCAGAATCAAAGGGGAAAATAGAAAAATTCACAATTAAAACTACTAGATATATGATTCAATAAGTAGAATACATTAATCAGCTTGAATTATTTATTTGTAAAGTACAAAGTTTTAGGTATAAGGCAGCAAATCTCTCAGAGGTGAGGGCATTTCACTTTCATTCTCTCAGGCACACCAGTAATTATCACTGGGGCATGTGTCCTCCTGGGATTGGACACTATTTGAACCTCACTGAGGTATTTTATAAGGCTCGTGAAACAAACTAAAACAAACACAGAACTTGTAGGTGAGGGTTAGGGTTGTTTGTTAACTTAATTTTTTTTCCAAATCTTAGCAGATTTCTGTTGTGGTTTAGGTGGGGAATGTCCTCTGAAATGCTCAGGTATTCAAGGCTTGATCCTCAGCTGATGGTGCAATTGAGAGCAGACTGAATCATGAGGGTACCCACCAGTGAGTTAGCCAGGGATGAGTTCACAGCTGAAGGGTGTATTAGTAGATGCGGCCTGATTAGAGGATGTAGGCCCCTTTGAGCATACCCTTGATTGGGTTAACTGCCTCCTCTCTGCTTCCTAGGCTCCACAATGTGAGCAGCCTCTCTACCATATTCTCCCTGTCTCCTTGCCATGATATTCTGTCTCAGCACCAGTGGACAGTTCAATGGACCATAGATTGAAACCATAGAATCCATTACCCAAAATTAAATCCTTCCTTCCTTTACATGATTTTTTTTCAAGTGTTCTGTCACAGCAACAGAGTGATATGTGGGGATTGTGATCTATTTATTTCTAGTCAGTATCATAGATCTAGAATGGTACCTAAAATGATTTGGGGAAGAATCCTTAGGTTGTCTTTTATTTTCTTTCTTCTTGGCTGTGAAAACTTGACTCATCTTAACAGTTGCTATGGCAAAGAGATGAAGTCTGAATATGATCACTGTATTAAGTAAGAATCTTCTCTAATGTCTGAATAAATGGAGAGTAAAGTTCCATCTGTTGCTATTTGGGGTCTAGAAGCTTTGGGTTTGTTTCCCTCCTAGAAATCCCAAGTATTCGCATCTCTGTCTTTGTGCTTTTGCTCCTTCTCTGCTTTTCCTCCCTGCTATTTGTTGCCAATAGCTCCCAAGATAAACAACATATATTAAAATGCTTTCCCTTAATGTTTTTTATCTGGGCTCAGTAACTTTGTAAACATTTGATTTATCTTCCAAATTATTGTAGACAAGAGATATATTAAGCAGTTTGCATTTGAATGATATTTGGGTTTTAAGCTGTAGGGCAAGCCTGCACAAAAAAAAAAATTTTTTTTTTTGCAATGACAATCTGGTGTTTGTTTGGGTTATTGCTTTAATGTTTTATTTTTAAAAATGTAAAAAAAAAACATTTACTTATATATGTGTTTGTGCATGTGTGTGGTGCCTATGCCTCACCAGCTTGTAGGAGTTGATTCTCTCCTTCTACCATGGGGCACGAGTCATCAAGCTTGGCCACAAGCATCTTTATCACCTGAACCATCTTGCCAGCCCCGGATTTTGGCTTTTTGAGATGGGATCTTAGTGTGTAGGCCTGGCCAGCTTAGAACTAGCTATGTAGGTCTGCCTGGCAGTTGTGACAGTTCTACCCTTGTCTCCTGAATAGCTGGAGTTACAGGTATGCACCACCACCCCAGTAGCATTCTAGTTTTTATGTCCATAAATATAGTATTTATTTTATTTAACTTTTTTTTATTTAATTTTTGCTATTTTCTTTCTATGTAGTTTGATGGCACCTAGATCCCCTCGCCGATCCTCACCTCTCTTCTCTTTCTCCACTGCTCCACCATCAATGCACCTGAAAGAATCTGACTTGGGTCCCCAAATACCCTTCAGTGTGAGTCCATCCACTAGGCCCACCAAGAGTCCCATCCCTATAAGGCACGGTCTTTCCTCCTCCAAGCAGCCATCAATGGTCAAAAGTCCTTTCGGCTGAGTTGTGATTTCTTACCTCCTTCCCTGTGTCTATGCTGGGATTGTATGCGATTTGCTCTTGCATGGGGCTTTTGCATGCTGTCACCACAACTATGAATTCATATGAATAACTGCCCAGCTGTCTGGACTCTGCTTCCTCTTCGTCATCCACCTCTTCTGGCTCTTACAGTCTGTGTACCTCCTGTTCCTCCAAGATGCCTGATACTTGAGAGGCAGAGGTCTGATCAGGGATGAGCACTCTGCAGCCTTCTGCTCTCTGAACATTGACCAATTGCGGATCTGTGATAATCACCATCTGCTGCATAAGGAGACTTCTGTGGTGAGAGTTGTATGTTAAAGATGTATCATGTAGAGTTAAACATATCGCAGACACTGCCTCTGTGTTTCATCAGCTCTGGATCTCTGTAATAATCTCCATCCCAGCCAGTCAGGCACTCTGATGGAAGCTTCAGGACAGAGCCAAGGCCCAAGGAAAGCCAATAGGAACAGGATCTATAATATTATTTTATATAAATTAACATATATTATATATTGAAAATATATAATCTATAAATTGTCCCTAATAATTATAAATAATACAGATTGACTAATGTGTTGATACAAAAAAGTATAAGTCATACTGTCTGCTAAAACAAACAAACAGAATCTCAGTAAACAGATGAGGTTAGCCTATGTCTGTGTCATTGACCAGAACATATTAGTGACAGCAGAGAGGGTGCAGTTCTCAGAATCTCAGAGCAATTCTGGGACCATGCTCCTTTTATGATGTGAGTCCATTACATTCACCATGTGGATTGAAAATCACCCTTTGGAATCTACCTGAAAGATGTCAGGGTGGGGAGGAGACTGGCAATGTCTTGGGTCAGAAAAAGAAACAGGGCAGGAATGGCAGGGTACACAAACTCGGGTGGGATGGGGTGCATGGAAGGGGAGATGAGTCTAGATTGGAATGAGAAACAATGTATGAAATGCACCTGAGCCAACACATAATGTTCTGCATTTTGGTTTATTTCATTCTGAGCCATAAGCAGAAGAAGAGATTTCACTTGCCCACCTGTTCAGACAATTCCTCAAATACTGGCCTAAAGTTATAACTCATTTCTAGGCAGAAAGCTGTACACAGCCATACGTGAAACTCCACATGAGTGTGAAGTGGAGACGGAATGCATAGCCCCACCATGTTTATAGCCTGGATGCAAAGTGGGGAATCTGGGGCTTCAGGCTAATCTAATTTGGGCTATGAACTCTGCAGCCTTTCTCCGTGTCAGACAGGTGTCCCACACCCTCTTAAAACTCGAGACACCCTTACCTCACTCCTTGACTCAGCTCAAAAATCCTTGCATGCTATCTCTCAGTCCTTCTTAAAGAACCTATTATCATCATTATTATTGCTCTGCTTCAGGAGGAGGTGGTGAAAGAAGTCTTCATTATGTAAAATGTGATATATAAATCCATGCAGAGTGCTTCTAAAAGCAGAGCGTCTGCCAAGTTCCCCAGCAGCTTTTCCAGTGTATAATTAAGTCCTCATTTAAACCAGGGTTTGTGTTTGTGTGAAGGAAGACTAAGGAACTCAGAAATAGAAGTTGTTGTGGGTTTTTCCCCCCATGTATTTTTAAATTATATGTTAGACTCTGGTTTTCTCAAACAGGACATTTTAAGGAAACAAAACAACTGGGTTTTGTTCAAGTAATGTGGATGGCCAAGATGACCCTTGTGTACGAGATCACCCTATGCCTGGTTAGAGTGTAAGATTTAGTGTGGAATGGGACAAGCTTGAATGGTTACACATTGGAGGGAACAACAACAGCAGAGGAACTGGGACAGGGAACTTACTGAAACAGTAAAGTTCCCCCAAGAACGATAATCCTCTGTTTTGAAAAACTTTGACAAGAATCAGAAAAAGATACAGGGCAGGAATGGCAGGGTGCATGAACTCGGGTGGGGTGGGGTGGGGGGCATGAAAGGGGAGATGAGTTTAGATTGGAATGAGAAACGATATATGAAATGCACAAAACATCAATAAAAATGTTTTTAAAAAGAAAAAAATACTCTCAGGAAACTCATAATTTAAGATTGAAATGTCTCACAGAAATGAGGTCCCAAATGCAAAAACAATAGGAGAATTAAAAATATATACACCATTTAAGAAAAAAAAAATAATTGTGGGCCAGGCATAGCAACACATCTGTGTCATCCCAGAATTGGGAAAGCAGGGTGGGAGGTGAGTTCCAGAATAGCAAAATCCTGTCCCTCTAAACAAAACAACAACAAATGTCTAAAGAGAGCAGACAGAGTAGCAACTACCAAGAAGAAAAGTGAAACCAGAGACAAATAGGCAGAAATTCCCAAATAGCCTGGATACAGAATATCTCATTTGTCAATAAGACAACTTAAATAGTACATGGTACGGGATGGTGAGATGGCTCAGTGGGTAAAGAAGGTTGCCACCAAGGCTAGATTCAATCCCTTGCACCCAAAGGAAAGAACTGACTGGTACAAATTGTCCTCTGATATGCATGCATACTTGCCTTACATAAATAAATAAACGTAAAAGAACATTTTTTAGAGTAAATAATATACGTAAGAGGAACAAATTTCCTATCAACTTAGCAGATACAGCAATAAAAGATGATAATTATCGAAAAGTTAGTATGTAATTTTATGTGCATAGTGTATCTATCTAATATACATATATTTGGAAAGTTTACAGTCTATTCATTTATTTTTTATTAATTAATTTATATGTTTTTGTGATGCTAAAATGAAAACCACAGACACTGCAGGTGAGCCGGGAAGGCCCAGGTAACCAGGGCCAGGGCCGGAGGCCTGGGGCTCAGGAGCCATGGTGGAGACCATGTCCCTCCTGCCTCCCACATGATGTGGGTGGAGTCACCCAGCCACCCCCAGCAAGACACCTAGGAGGCTGGCACCTGCCAGTGCTGCAGAGGATCCAGTGAGTGTAATGTTAGTGACTCTAGGCTGTACACCCAACGTAGAGAAACTGAACAGTAGGAAGCATAGTGAGTGACCAACCAATCCTCCTTATTAACATTTGAAATTAGCACCCGAATCCGAACCAAAAATAAACCCATATGCTGAAGCCACAGCAAAAAATAACATGAGAAAAGCTCATAATAAATCCACACCAAATTCTACCAGTCCTATAGAAGATCCCTACAATGAGATCTCCCTGGAAGGAAACCAAGGCATGGACCTTAGAAGAACAGTCATAGACATATTCAAAGAAATCAAAGAATATAAAGAACAAATCACAGAACTAAGGATCTAGAAGGATTCTAGAAGGATCTAGAAGGAAAGAATGATAAACTCTAGAAAGAACTAGAGGGAAAGAATGACAAACTCTGAAAAGAACTAGAGGAAGAGAAACACAAACTCCAAAAAGAAGTAGAGGGAGAAAATGACAAACTCCAGAAGGAAGTGGAAACACTGAAAAGATCCCAGGCTGAAATGAAAAAATGAAACTGACAAGCAAAGCAAGGAGCTGCAAGTAGAGAATGACAAGCTCCAAAAGGAAGTGAAAATACAAAAGAAATCACAGGAATAAGTGCATCCAATCAACAGGAAAGGATAAGAGAAAGCCTCAGAAGCAGAATGGATGAAGCAGAAAATAGAATATCAGACCTGTAGGATAACACAAAACAACTAAAATGTTCAAGTGAAGATTATGAAAAACTTAAAATAAAACCCACAAGAGTGGAACAACCAGGAAATGTGGGATACGATAAAAAAACCAAATCCCCACATCATAAGGATAGAGGAAGGAGAAGAATCCCAAGACAACAGAATTGATCAAATCTTCAACAGGATAAATAGAAGAAAATTTCCCCAAACTGAAAAAAAGACAAACCCATACAAATACAAGAAGCACATAGAACACCAAACAGACAAGACCAGAAAAGAAATTCCCCATGCCATATAATTGTTGTTAAAACATCAGATGCTCAAAACAAAGACAAAATACTGAAAGCTGCAAGAGAAAAACAACAAATTACATATAAGGGGAAACCCATTAGAATTACAGCTGACTCCTCCATGCAAACTATGAAAGCCAGAAGAACATGGGCCAAATTATTCCCAGTAATAAATTACTTTAGATGCCAACCCAGATTACTATACCCAGAAAAATGTCAATTATAATGGAAGGAGAAAGAAAAAAATGTTTCATGACACACAAAAAATGAAAGAATACATGTCAAAAAACCCAACACTTCAGAAAATACTCAAAGCAATTCAAAGAACAGAGGAAAGGAGCAACTGTCCCCCAAGAAGCTAGAGAGAGAAATTAATAAAAGCATAATGGCATAAATACAACCTAGACCAAGAATGCAAACAAAAAAAAATAAATTGAAAGGAAACAGCACATATCTCTCAATAATAATCTTAAATATTAATGGTCTAAATTCCCCAATCTAAAGACATAGACTGGGACAATGGATTAGGAAACAGAATCCATCTATATGCTGTGTAAAAGAAATCAATCTCACCCTCAAGGACAGATACCAACTTAAAGTGAAAGGATGGAAAATATATTCCAAGCAGATGGCTCCAGAAAGCAAGCAGGAGTTGCCATTCTAATATCAAACAAAATAGACCTCAGAGTAGAGTTAATCAGAAGAGACAAAGAGGGCAGTTACATCCTTATCAAAGTAATAATAACCAGAAAGACTTCACAATCCTAAATGTTTGTGCACCAAACTCAGGTGCAGGTACACTGAACTATATAAACATAATTCTGCAGGTCCTCAAGACACAGATTAATCCCAGAACAGTAATAGTGCAGGACTTCAATACCCCACTGAGCCCCTTGGATATATCAACTGGACAAAAAATAAACAGAGAGACATCAGAACTGAACAATACAACAAATGGATCATCCAGACATCTACAGAATATTCCACCCAAACACCAGAGAATATATTTTCTACTCAGCACCCCACAGAACATTCTCCAAAACTGACCACATACTGGGACACAAAAGAAACCTCAACAAATATAAAAGGATTGAAATTATTTCATGCTTTCTATCAGACCACAGTGAAATAAAGCTCAGTATTAACCAGAATAAGCCCAACTAGCTACATGAACACATGAAGACTAAACAACACAATCCTGAATAATGAATGGGTCAGGGAAGAAATAAAAATTAAAATAAAAGTGTTCATGGAACTAAATGAAAAAGATGATACAACATAACAAAAATCTATGGGATACTTTAAAAGCAGTCTTGAGAGGGAAATTTTTTACCCCACATTTAAAAAACAGAAAGGGAACAAATAAATGATCTAACACTGCAGCTAAAAACAATTGAGAAACAACAACAAAAGGACCCTGAGCACAACAGGAAGAAATAACAAAAAATCAGAGCAAAGATCAATGAAATAGAAACAAAGAAAACAATACCATGAATCAAATTTATGTCCTATTCACATCTTCATAAGGCATGTTGGAATATTAATTACATGTTTATTATGTCCTTGGAAAATTATTGTGAATTTATTCATTTTGTGAAGGAGGGGCTGGTAGAGCCATGGCACACATGAGGAAGTCAGAGAAAAACTTTCAGGTCAGTTCTCTCCTTTTCAGGTCAGTTCTCTCCTTCTACCATGTGAGTCCAAGGGATCAAACTCAACGTGTCAAGCTTGGCAGCAGCTCCCATTCACTGAGGAATCTCACTGAACACCACTTACTGTGTCTTTTCAAGATGCAACAGGCTACAATGGCTCCCAGTCTAGCTTACTATGAATGTGTTGAAATAAATGATAAATGTAAGGAAGTATGTAGCACATATATTCAGATCTATAGCTACCACAGTGAGTTTATTATACAGAACCTAATTGCCTGTGGCGAATTTTGACTCTGTTTTCTGGTCGACTGAGTATATAATAGTCATAATTACTAACCTTCCTACACATCTACTGTACTATGTACTACTGAAGTTGATCTCAAGAAATAGACTTCTAAGATAGGCCTATTGGCTCATAGCTACAATCTCGGTACTCAGGAGGCCAAGGCAAGAGGACACACATGAGCTGGGAATCAGTGTGGGATGTAAAGGGAATTCTGTTCTAGATTTGGCTAAAGTATGGGTCACTGTCTCATAAATAAAAAATAAATAAATACTGAAAAAAAAAAGAGGGAGGTGGGAGGTGGGGTACTATCCTTTCTGGGATGCAAATGGAAAACTCTGTGTTCCAATCCTATTGATAAATTTTCATTTTTTCTGATCTTGAAACTAACAATGGGAGGAGAATTTTATGTTCCCACAGGTAAAAATCACCAATCTAAATGTCTGAAAACATACAACTTATGGCTGTGCAGGATGAACTGGGGAATGCCAGCAGAGAGGTTGACCCATCTGAACATTAAGGAATGAGGAACCTCAGACTGCCTGAGTCACGGACACTGAGCATCTCTCTGAATAATATTGGGGTTGACTGTTTGTAATTGACCCTAACAAAGTTTACCTTCCAGGTGCTGAGAAATCTTCCTACCTCTCCCCCTTTTTTTGGGAAAAGAAAAACATGATGGTAATGAAACCACTCCCTAACTGTAAACTAGAGCCAACTGTTACAGTGGTAATTTCCTATAAAACAGGCATA
Organism: Rhizomys pruinosus; assembly: GCA_009823505.1. Classification (NCBI taxonomy): domain Eukaryota; kingdom Metazoa; phylum Chordata; class Mammalia; order Rodentia; family Spalacidae; genus Rhizomys; species Rhizomys pruinosus. The sequence goes on from VZQC01008136.1 coordinate 1,945,220, forward strand.
ACGTATTAACTGATTGATAGGCATAGGAACTGTGAAAGGATATTTCCCTAACTATAGCCAAATTCAATAGTAAAGTATTTATAAGTTGTGTAATTAAGCAAACTATATTACTACAGGAAAGCTCTGACATCAGCAATGAATTATTCTGCCTAGGAGATATTGGCTAGGGGATTCAAACCCACTCCCCCCAAATCATAAAGGCCTTTTGCCTATAAGTGGGATATATGCAAGGAGAAAGGCAGTAAGTCCCTGTTGTCGAAGACCTGGTGTGAGCATGAAAAATGTTATGAGACATCACTTGCTAGCATACAACTGGCCTCTGAAAAGGCTAGAGAGCATTACCAAAGGCCACTAAACCAATAAAGCAAATACGGGTCTCCTTGAGTCAAGCAAGACTCCTCCGTCAATATCAGCTACACCTCAACAGCCTGGAGATACTGTGCAACAGTGGCAGCCAAGTGTCTATATATATCCCAAATCTATTTGGCTATTAGCTCTCTCCTTGAAGGAATAATTCACAGCTTATGCCACAAGCTTGTGTCCTCGGGTGGTTGGGCGATGTTGTGAGCCACAGTAAGAACTTGTCACCCTTTATAGAGAAACCACAGTTTGCAGATTCGCATGCCATCCAAGCATCTGTGTCTATGCTCACAGCTTAGCTTGACATAATAAGTGGTACTGCTTAAATGCCTGTACATCCAATAGCTTGTGCTTTGTTAATATGACTAAAAAGGGTATCACTGGGAAAGCTGTCAATCCATGAAGGGAAACAACCTGAACAAACTGGAGTCCAAAATGACAACTCCAAAGAAATTAGACTGTTTTCTTCTCACCCACTTGTGCCCCTTTTCCAAAGCCCAGGGAACAAACTGCGGAAGAGGAGGTGTGGTAGATTGTAAGGGCTGTGGGGAGATAGGGGTGAATCATGAGACTACAGGAATATAGTCTGGACTCCTGACTGATCAACATGTCTGTGCATACAAGCTTCTCCAACTGGTCTATGGGAACCTTGGGTTGTTCAAAATTTGGACATAGATACTTGCAAAATGCACCAATTACCTGATTGTATGACATAATGAGTGACGTCAATGCTATCTGCAAACAACTGTGTCATTGTATTGTAGAATCCCTTAAAATAAATAAATAAATAATAAATAAATAAAAATAAATAAATAAATAAAGTTTTTTCTTTGTTCACTTCAAATTTGGGCTGACAATATAAGCTTTTGTATCTTGCATGGTCAGAGAGACGTGCCAAAGGCAACACTGAGACCTCATCTGGGTGATCCTGTGCAGGTCCAGGCCCAGGATCTGAGATCTCCTGCATGCCTCCACTCTGCTTCCTGAATTGTATTGTATTGTAAAATGATTGCCAGCCACTTCTGTTGGAGGGATTGAATAGGAGAGTCAAAGGTGGGGCGCACAACAGTCATCCACTGTCAGAAACAGAGGCACATGAAGAAAAGGCTGGTGACAAGCTGAGAGAAGCAGCACCAGCTGACCCACAGTCTACGTGCAGTTAGGAATTATATAGGGCTCGGTGCTGTGGGGCAGTGTTTTATAACACTGTGTTTGGTAGTGAATGATTTTCAACAAATTCTTGTCAATATGTGACCAGTCTAGGTTTGCATTAGAAATCTTCTTGATGATTGTCAGTTTCATATTTCTCTGGATTATAAGCAAAGCTTTCGTTTTATTTCATTTTTATTTAAACAAAGCTATAAATCTTGATTTTTTTAATTTTTATTATTTTTATTTTATGTGTATGAATGTATTGGCTGCTTGTGTGTAAGTGTACCCATGTCTTGTAATGCCTTTGGAGGTGAGAAGGTGGTGTCAGATTCTTCTAGAACTAGAGTTATTGGTAGTTGATACTTGCAAGGTGGGTGCTGGGAATCGAATCCAAGTCTATAGGAAGATATCATTTCCATGGTGAACCGGCCATGAAGAAAGTACGCACACGGGGTCACACAGCAGAGAGTGCAATTCCAATTAATTCAATGCAACATGTCATTTTATATAGGTAGTGTGACATCACCTCCTATCAGCGGATCCCCTGTGGGGCAGCCTCAGGAAGGGACGTGAAGTGAATATGTCAGCATATGGTGGTGAGCACATACAAGCCTGCACTTGCCCATACAAGTCCTCTGCAAAAACAGCCAGTGCTCTTAACCACTGAGCCATCTCTCTAGCCCTGAACTTTTCTTGTGTGTGTCTACATGTATGTGTGTATGTATGCATGTGTCTATAGAGGTCTTTATACTTTCTTTTAGTCATCTATTCATGTTAATATATTTATGCTATGTTAGATATCTTAAGTCATTTTCAAGTCTGCATTTCCCTCTAATGATTGGCAACTGTGTATTGACACCGTATTCTATAAAATTTCGAAATCTGCTGTCAATTACAACACTGTAACTAATGATGCTTTATTTTCTATGTAATAAAGACTCTTGGCCATTAATGATAGACTCCTTTGATTCCAATTCACTTGTCTTTTAATTATTTTACTTGCTTCAATGTCTGGCACTGATTTCTAGTTCAGCGATGAAGAGACCATTAACAGAATGTTTTGGAAATTGTTCACAGATAATTTATGTCAGATTAAGAAAGTATTCCTTTTTATCTCTGTGTGTCTGTTATTTTTTTATAAATGGCTGCTGTATTGTACCATACATTTTGTGTCTATTACATAACTGTATTCTATTGGATCCCTATGCATGAGGGAAATTAGTGTAGTCCCTCTTGTTTTCTGGGTTCTTATCAAGATTTGAGTGTTGGAGCTGTGCTGTTTCTGTGATGAGGTTATCTGTGCTAGGATAGCTGAAATATAGAATCACAAAATAATTAGAGAATAACTTCATGCTTTTCTGTTATGATTATTCCTTAAAATTCATCTTTTAATGGAAAATTTCAAGGGCAGTCCGTCAGTGCTTCAGAATGTATCTATCTTTTTAATGTCAGTACAATCTGAAATTTTGCTTCAAGTCTCTTAACATCAGTTAGTTCTTAAAATAATTTATATTGAGGTAGGGTTTATGACCATTGGAAGCTTTTTTAGTTGAGAGAGAGAGAGAGAGAGAGAGAGAGAGAGAGAGAGAGTTTATGAGAGTAGTTTCATGTATGCCATGGTGTAGATGTGGAGCTGGTCCTACCTTTCACCCTGCTGAGGCAGGATCTGACATTTCAGCTGTGCTGTGCTCTGGCTAGCTGACCCACCAGTTTCGGGGTGAGGGCATTCTTCTGTCTTTGCCTTAGGTATGCTGTGGTTACAGATGTGAGTCACCACATGTAGCTGTTACCTCAGCTCTGGGGACTTTGGTCTAGTTATCAGAGTTATGCTGCCAGTGGTTCACCCACTGTGCCATCACCCAGGCTCTCCCTCTATTAGTCTTTTCAGACACAACCACTGTGCTCTGCTAGTCTTTTCTTATAGTGTTCTTTAATTTCACTCTCCATTTTTTGTTTTAAATTTAACTTTTAGTGATTTTAAACTATGTATGCCTTTAAAACATAACTATTTTCCAACTTTTTTATGTTACACTTTTCCTCATTAAACTTAATGTTCACAATATTAATTAATGTCCTGAATAGTTAAGATTTCACCCATTATTACTAGTATTGCATAACCATTGTTTCCAAGTACTTGTTAATATTCATATTTCTTTATTTCAATTTATTTTATTTTTAATTATGTGCATGTATGTGTCTGGGGATATGCGTGCACACGAATGCAGGTGACTCTGGAGTCCAGAGGAATAGATATCCTTGGAGTGGAAGCCACAGGCAGTTGTAAGCCACCCAACATGGGTGGTGGGAACTGAGATTAGGCCTTCTGTAAAACCAGTGCACCCTCTAAATTACTGAGCTACTCTATTTGTTAAACCTTTCTAGCTTAGTTTTTCATTTTCATGAATGATCATCTCAGCATAACTTCTCAACTGTACAATTTTGTACAGCTTGCTTCATGGGCCCTCATTATGTCAAGCTTTGTAAACGTATTACATGGACATGGAAAACATAAATTTTGCAGTTTGAACTGCATCACCGTGTAGTCTAATTCCCTTGAATCATATTGTTCAAATGTGGTGCGTGATTTTCACTTTTGTATTTCCTTGAGGATTTTTTGAGAAATAGGTGTTAAGAGCTTTATTGTGTCTTCAACAAGGGTCACAATGAGACTCTTACAAATGATGTACAGGTTATCACTGTGATGCTGGTGTCCAAGGTGTGATGATGACCAAATCTTATGAAATGCCACCCTCTGAGAAACTTCAAAAGTATGATGTGTATTTAATATATCTTCATAAGGATGGTAGTTGAAACCAAAGTATTTCTCAAGGTAAATAACTTGTTTTTAATTTTATTTACAAATGTGTGTGTATATGGACGTGCATGTCCATGGAGGTCATAAGAGAACATTGGATCACTAGAGTTAGATTTTCAGGTGATTGTGGGCCTCCTATGTGGGTGCTGTGAACCAAATTGTAGTCTTCTATAAGCTCTTAATCATTGAGCCATATTTTCTGTCCCTCAGTGTAAAGAATTTAAATCACAGGATCATCTCAAATAGATACAGAATATTGTTAGACAGATTCCAACATTCATGGCCAAAGGCAGTAATAATTCATTAGAATTGGGTATAAAAGTCTCTGATCGATTAATAAATAAACATCACATTCACAGGGGATAAAACAAACAAGCTTCTCAAAATACCAGTCTCTAGCAAGCTTTCCCCTCTGTGGTTCTTGAAAGGCTTCTGAGTTACTTTCCCTGGTGCTGCAACAACTACCTTAATAAAGACACTTGAGGAAGGAGAGTTTTGTCTTGCTCACTGTTGGAGGGTACAGCCCATCATGACGAGAAGGTATGACCACAGATGTAGGAGGCAGCTGGTAACATTGCTTCCTCAGTTCAGAAAAGAGAGATGAACATTGGCGTTCTTTTCTCTTTTCTATTCAGTGCTAGACCCCAGATGAACGCCCACAATCCACTATTATGCTGTCTGCCATCAAGTTGGTGTAATCTAGAATCACCTGAAGGTGGGGCTCAGGGCTCACCTGTGGGGGTTTCTTGACTGTGTTACGTGACATGGGATGACCCACTCACTGTGGGTGGTGCCATTCCCTAGATAGAGACCTGGACCGTCTAAGTGGAGACAGGCCTGAGCAGCACCATGCCTTCATCATTCTCCACTTTCTGGTTGTGGAAGAGGCCAGTTGCTTCAGGTTCTTGCTGCTTTGAATTCTGCCGTGATAAGCTGTATCTTAAGCTCTGAGCCAGAATAAACCCTTTCTTCCTGAAGTTGCTGTTGTCAGAGTATTTTATCACAACAGAAAAAGAAACCAAGATAGGTTGTTTTCCACTTACCCTGTCTAGAAGCTGCCTCACAGACATGGCCAGAAGTTTGTCACCTAATGATTCTAAGACCTGTACATTGACAATCAATATTTACCATCACGTATAGTCTTTGCTTCATTTCCTAGGTCAGCACACATGAGCGCTGAATGAACTCGGTTCTTAGATGCCTAGATGTGCTCAATTCTGTGCCACCACCTGAAGAATTTACCCAGTTTTCTGAGTTCTTGAGACCCTGAATGATTAAGTAACACTGACACAGGTCCTATTTCAAAACCCAATCACCAAGATTTCTAAGTGTCATGAGTCTATGAGCAACTGCTGTGCCTTGAAAGGCTGACCTTGAAGAGTTTTCTTGATGTCTCACAAAGCAGAGTATTCCATCCACTTAAAGCAAATGCAACAGTCCTTAACAAATTGGTCAAATAATACCAGGGATATGGGGGTGGGTCCGTGGATAAGAGTACTTGCTCTGCAGCCATGAGGAGCCGAGTTCACATTCTCAGTACTCACATAAAACGCCAGCGTTAGCTGTTCATGCTTGCAACTGCAGCTTTGAGGGGCAGAGAAGAGACATGGAGATTCTAAAGAGCTCATGGGACAGCAGACCTAGCCAAGAGGAAGTTTCTAAAGGCAATAAGGCAGAGACAGAGAAAGAGACACCTGATAGCCTGCTCTGGCCAATGCACACATGGGCTCAGGTGTATGTGCATGTACTTGTGCACACAAGTATGCACACATGTGCACATACACACACACACACACACACACACTTTACTGTAAGCCAAGTGATAGCTCATCAAGATAGCCACATCTCCTTTAAGGGGTCACTATCTCTGGTTGCCAATTTCCTCTAGCCTCTCGGACAGATGGCACTGTCCTCAGCAAGTTTTGTCAGCAAGACAGAAACTTTAGAACTTATTACTCTAATGTAGCAATCATGACTTGTTATTTTTCAATTTAATTTTAGTGTAAATTAACTTATCTTTGTGCAAGTGGCATTAAAGCTAATAACCCCAGAAAGGATTAAGATTAGAAAGTAATGCCATCAGTGACAGAGCTCATTAACGGCCTTTATCACTACAAGCTGATGAACTACATCCGGCATAATTGGCCTAATTATAATGCATTTGTTTCTTCAGCCAGGTATTCTCTGCTTTCCTCTCTACTTATTACTTATTGGTTTCCATTTGGCCAATTAAATTTCTCTTCCTACTCCATCCATTTCTAAAACTGATAGCATATAGTTCAAATATTCATTACTGCCAGTGTGCCTGTGGTCAGGATAGTTAAGAGCTGCATTAAGAAGACAAAAACTAGAGAAAAACGGAGACAGCTTTAATGTAGGGTGCAGAGCGCAAAACAAAACATACAGGGAATTATTATTGGTGGGAGATGTTGCTCATTTTGTTTGCATGGAGCTGTAAAAATATATTAAAGTGCATGTGGTGGGCTGAAGTCCAATCACAGTACTGAGGGGGAAAGGTAAATGGATTGGCTACAGGGCACTTTGGTCTGTACAGTGAGATCTTGTCTCCAAAAACAATAAGAGCTACAGAGATGGTATGGTGGCTAAGAGCACTGGCTGCTCCTCAGGGGACCTTGGTTCACTTCCCAGAACCTACACAATGGCTTACAAACTCTTTAACTCCAGTTCCAGGGGAAGCTATTGCCCTCTTCTGGCCACTGAGTGCATTGCACAAATAGTGCACGTATACACTGCAGACAAAGCACTCCTACACATAACGTAAATAATCTTAAAAAATAACAAAAATGCATTTGAAATACACCTACATCTAGACTCCAATGTATCTTACTAACACATTCCCTAATGCTCTTTATTTCCATCAAATTACAGGAAATCTAAAGTATTTTAATAACAACAGAAAAAGATTTTTGGTAATCAGTTGTGAATATAAACACTGTGGTCCCTTCAAAAATCATACATTGTATCTTAAACCCCAAGATGGTATTATTAATAAATGATACTTTTAACACATCTTGGAGCCAAAAAGGTATATAAGGATAAGGTTAGTTCTCTTATAAAAATGTTGGAGGGAGCTCATATAGTTCAGAATGGCTTTGAAGTCATTCTGAGGAACATCTCACCCACCTACTTCAATCTCCCAAATGTTATGATTACAGTGTATGAACCCCTATCCTAGGTTAATGCAATGCTAGAGATTGAACTCAGGACTCATGTGTGCTAGGCAAGTGCTGTACCAACTAAGCTACCTGGCCTTGTGTCTCTTCTGTCATGAGAGGACACAGAAACTAGATACTGTCTTGAATTTAGACACTAAACTTTCATCAGACCCTAAGCCTTCTGGAATCTTGCTCTCGGGTTGGCTAACTTCTGCAGTTAGGACAAAATGAATATCTACTATTTATAAGTGAGTCAGTCTGGGGTGTTTGAAAAGGCAGCAGAAATAAATCATGATAACCACAGAAAGTATGCACAACCAGAAAGTGCCTTTCTCCTTATTGGAAATCTCCACAGGATTGTGAATGTCCTCATTCATCCTGTGTACCTTGTAGGAGTTTTGTACCAGTGGATTTAACTCTGCACTTGGACTGGATCAGTTTTTCCAGCGGAGTTCTTATGGAGCTTATTAAGGCTGACCACAATAAAATGACACTTCAGAAGTGAAAGCTCAGGAGGTTCTTAGACTAACTAGTGTCCATAATCACCTAACACTTAGTATATACTATATATTTGTCACTGCTTCTTGGCTGTTGGTTTTATCACAGAGACAGAAAATATGACATATTAGGAGCTGGTGACAAGCCTCAGTGGTCAGGGTGACTCCTAAAAGTTGCCCTGTCACACCACACACACACGTACACACACACACAGAGAGAGAGAGAGAGAGAGAGAGAGAGAGAGAGAGAGAGAGAGAGAGAGAATGATTGATGAGGAGATTTCTTTTTCTTTTAGGTGAGAATATTGGCTATACAAATTTACAATTTTTGTTACCTAAATATTTTCCAGATCAAAAGCTTTTGTTGTCTTTTCTTTTTAATCATATGAGAGACATGGTGTTGGCCTCCACATGTGTTCCAGGTCAGAGAAAAGGAGAATTAAAAGTGGATACACAAAGGCAGAATGTCATACAAGTTTTAATCCTATTTGTTATTTGTTATTTATTTTTAAAATTTTATTTTATCTGTATGAGTGTGTTGCCTGCATGCATGTAAGTGTACCTGTGTCACGCACTGCCTGTAGAGGCCAGAGAGGAGGGCATTGGATTCCCTGGAGCTGAAATTATAAACAGTTGTTTTTGGCCATGTGGATTCTGAGAACCAAACAGAGTCTTCTTCAAGAGCAGCCAGTGCTCTTAACTACTAAACTATCTCTCTAGCTTAAGTTTTTATTATCTTTAAAGAATATCCACAAGGACTTTACCTAAAAGGTTTTCCTAAAACATTAGGGGCCCAAATTATACTATATTGTTGTCATTTGTCAGCAAATTAAGCTGAACATTTTGATACATCAGGAAAACTATTTTTTTTAATAAGAAAGAAGAAATATTATTGGAAAATAGAAGTCCTTGCCAGGTGGTGTAGAATGTGAGCAATAATTTACTGAGGAAAAGTGAGGCACTGCCTCCAGTTTTCTGTTATTATGATGTTACCTGAGTGTTAGAAATGATGGTAAAATTGGGGCTGGAGAGATGGCCTAGCGGTTAAGAGCACTGACTGCTCTTGCAGAGGACCTGGGTTCAATTCCCAGCACCCACATGGCGGCTAAGAACTGTCTTTAACTCCAGTTCCAGGGAAATCTGACACCCTCTTCTAACCCCAGCATCATTGCACAACATGGGTGCACCAACCTACATGCAGACAGTACATTCATACACATAAAAAATAAAAATGATAGTAAAATTACAGAATATTAAGAAGTCCCACTTTCAATTTAACAAAATTAACACCAATAAACACACAATGGAAGAGTTATCTAATTCTGGGACTATGGTGGGAGATAAGGTACAGCCAGGAACAATGTGCCAGGACAGATGAAAAACATTTGATGAAACTCACGCGGTAGATGTTTCACATAGGTGTCATTAATGGAGGGAGGTACAGAATTAGTATGCATTACAAAATCTGTCTTTAAAGAATATTTGTACTTGGAGCAGAGGCCTGACAAAGCTTATCCTGTACCCCATGAACTCTCCCCTTAATTATTGAGACTCTGACAAAATAAGCATGTAAGTGCAAGAATCCCTTTGGTATTTCACTTCTTTTGAATATGTACCCAGTAGTTCCTACATTTATCTATCTTTCTAAATCTATCTAAAAATCTATCTAAAAATCTATCTAAAAATAGATCATATAGCAGATCTATTTTTAATTATTGAAGAGCCTCCATGTTGCTTTCCATACACTGTGAAATATCATTCAGAATAAAATTATTCAGTGTCAGCAAAACAGTGAGTGCTAGAACACATTCCATTAAATGAAATAAGCCAAACAACACCACATGCCCCCTTTCATATGTGGAAGTTAAAATAAACTTGATCTAAATGTAGAACAATGATTACTAGAGTTTAGGAATGTTGGGTGGGTGGTAAGTTGAGGCTGGATAATGGACACTGAAACACAGGTAGGAAGGATAAACTATGTGATTATAAGTGCACAAAAGAGGGCTGGTAGTATAGCTCTATAGAGGACTTTCATAGCATGCCAGGGACTCTAAATTCAAACCGTAGTACTGAGGGAAATAAAAGCCTTCTGCAAAGGAGCACAAATATAAAGCAAGAGAGTAGGAATCAACATCATATGATAAAGGACATGAGATGAAAGTTTAATCACATTCTAACTGCATAGTACTAGGCAAACGTGCTATTTATAGCATCTATCATATTATATATATTATATATCTATATAATTTCATTTAAGAGGCAGGTAAAATTCATAAATCATTCTGCAAACCAAGAATTTGCCTTCAGAATGTGTAGATTTCAAATCTAATGAAATTAAAAACATTTAACCATAATTCCTTAATGCTAGATTTTAAAAGTAAAACTAAAATAAGTTCAAATGTAGAGGCTTCCATTAATAATGATTCCATTAATAATGAATAAATATATACTTTTTTAAAACATTAAAAATATCTACTCAGCAACAAAATATCACCCTGGCTTCAGAAGAGTTTAAGTGAGCTATTTTTGATAATTAGGTGTGGAAAAGTTAATCAAAACAATCTGATTCAATTAAAAAATTCTCTTGAAAAAGTTCTAAAGAAGAAATGAAATTTTATGATTTGATGATTTTTTCCAAAGGTGATATATATCCAAATTCAGAATAAAGGGAAATTCTGATTAAGAGAAGTTCTTTTAAATAACTAAGAAAGAACATGTGTAAAATAGCAAATTTAATTTGTAAAATCACAAAAGAAGGAAAAAATCTCAGAGGAATGAATTAATAGATATAAAAATAAAATAACTGTTACAATGATAATTGCAACAAAAACATTTTATGACAAGTTTCCAGTCTTAGGATAACCAAACAGTAACGTGGCCACTGGGTAAAAGTGTGATAAGACGGTTTATAGACTGAGAAAGGGATTTGTGAAAATTATCAAAGATAGAAAATAGAAAAAGTAGAAAGTGGTGTCAGGAAATATTCTTCACAGCTACACAAATAAACTTGAGAAGTTGTATAAAGAGATTATTTCCCAGAAAATATCCGTGACAAAATATTTTCTTAGCAATAACCCCCAAAATATGACAAGGAGGAAAGGAAAATATAGCCAGACCAATAACTATAGAATATATTAAGAAAGTTGAAAAGTAGTGCTAAGCAGAGATCTTCATACAGTTTTGTTCTCTATAATATTCACTAACAGATATTTTAAGTGCTATTTAAATAGGTCACAGAGAAAGGAAGTCTGACAAAATATTTTTAGCCCCAGGACTGAGGAAACAAAAAGTTCACAAATTTGAGGCCAGCCTGGGATACATAGCAGCAATACCTAGTGTCACAAAAACAAAATAAAGTTTGATTACATTTTATTTGTGTGTGTGTATGTGTGTGTGTGTGTGTGTGTGTGTGTTTGTGTGTGTGTTGTGCACATGGCACCAGGCATGTATGAATTCAATTGGCACATCTCACAGTGCATGTATGGAAGTCAGAGATCAATGTGAAGGAGTCAGTAGGGATGTAACTTAAGTCATTATGCTTTGTGGCAACCACCTTTACCCACTGAGCTATATTAGGCTCAGAAGAAAACACATTTTGATGAAGAACAAATAACAGCCAAAGGACAATAATAAACAAGAAACTAAAGATTACATTAGCCAAGACAGTATTTTTTATAAAAGAGAGATGTTGCTGGAGAAAGGAGGCTGAGATGAAGTATCCTTCAGAAGAATTTTATTGGAAGAGCTATGGACCATAACAACAGGCACCCATGATGGCACCCAAAGGGGGATCACAAGGCTTCAGATCTGAAGATAGCTCATGAGGAATTCTTCACAGATTCCATGAGGGAATCTTCAGTTTTACAGCAGCAAAGGGAATTCGAATGCCCATGAGTTTCCAGTTCCACACCATGTGATCTAGCTTGCCTCCTTGAAGTCAGTCAGTCACAAGGACTAGCTCTAACTCAAGGTGGTGAGGACTCACTACACCTAATGCAGCCTGGGATCTAAGTAGTGAGGGTAGGTGGAGGGGATCCTTCAGCTGCAGGAAAGAAAACTCAGCTCTGGGAGGTGTAAGGTCACAATTCTTCCAGGGTGAGCTGCAGAGTGATGGGGTGTGATTTCTGAGAAGGAAAGAGAGGAGTTAGAGAGAGAAAGAGAGAGAGAATATGTTATTATGTTATGTTTCCTAAGTATCATCATCAGGATGCTTTGGCAATTTAAATGTAAATATAATTCATCTTAAGATTCTGCTTCTTTATTGTGCTTCTCTCTCTCTCTCTCTCTCTCTCTCTCTCTCTCTCTCTCTCGTGCTGGGATCATAGGGGCACACTGCCTCACCTGCCTACCTTTCTGAGTCTTAAAAGCCATGTGTACCTAGCAGTTGTGTTGAACAAGACAGGAAATGGCCATTTCAGACCTTGCAGGTAATTCTCAAAGGAAGGTCGGAGCAATGAAATTCTTCCAACAGCTATCAGCTCACAGGGTGTAAAAACATAAAGCCACCTAACTGACTATGCACTTGCAGAGCCAGGAAACAGAGTCAGGGAGACACTGTGAAGTATTTCCCCAGAAGAACCTCAAGAGAACATAGACCATTCATGTCAAGATAAACTTTTAAGCACAGTACATTCCCTGGTTCAGTAGGCTCTGTGCAAGGTGCTCCCAGAGGCAAACCTGGGATTCATGGGAATGCCCATTGGCTTAACGTCCCTCTGTCCCCAAACATCAAAGATGGAAGTAAAGTACAGCTCTTGAAAAACCCAGGACACCATACTCTCCACAAAGTGTTCTCAGTTCTTTCTCAGCTTGGGTCTATTAGTATCCTGCAGTTCATGGAATGGAAAGCTCGTTTGTAATCCACCAGAGCCTGCAAAGTCTGAGTGTTGTCAAGCGTTCAGCATGCAGACCTCTAGTAATTAATATTGGCTCTCCCGTTCTGCCAGACTTGTTAAACATTGTAACGTTCAATATGCAGCACACAAACAGAAGGGGGGGGGTATAGGGGAGGGAGAAATGCCCTGGTTAAAACAATAATATAAAGTAGATCACAGAGCAAAATTGTGATCAGGCTTTAGATGGAGATAAATAAATGACGTGGAAAAAGAAAATATGAAAATACCTAGCCCAGTCCCAGGTAAGTGGCCAATACTCAATAGACAGCTGTGTGTTGCTGGTAAGTTCTAGGGAACTGAAGCATCATTCTTGCTCCACTCTACACAAAGGAAGAAGGGCTTGGATCTCCTAGTAATTTGATCCCTAGATCAGACATGATGTAAATGCAATTCTCATTTTATCTGGACACCCTTTGGGCTTCACACATAGGAATCAGTGTTGGTTGAGCAGGGGAGATAGTTCAGTAAGAGTGCTCATTATGCAAAGGACCTGACTTTGATCCCAGCACCCATCTAAATGCCTGCAACTCTAGTCCTATGAAAGATGGAGACACTTGGGTTCCCAGAGATTGTCTAAAGGAAAAGCCAGAGCAGGATAACCAAGGTCCTCATTCGGCCTCCACAGATGTACGGATGTGTGCACACACTACACACACCACAGTGCACATATTAAATCAATAAGTAAAGTAACAAGGAATCAGTGTTAACTGAGTGTCTGAGCTTAGACCCTCACTAGTAAAATGAAATATTACCTTGGAATTCTGCTGATGATGGTCCCACTGAGCACCTGCTGCACCCAATACACAGGAAATGGCAGATCAGGCTTCCTGGGGTGCAGGCCCATGGATTACCTAGCATCTGAAATTCATCTGCTTCCATTCTCAATGGTGGTAGTAATGTCATTGTAAAGCATTCGACTGGGCCACAAGGTTCTATAGGAGGCCCGTGTGTGCATTATACAATATTTGGTATTTTTATTTGTTTGTTTGTTTGAATGCTGGATATGGAACCTAGGGCTTTGTGTGTTCTAAGTGAGCACTCTACTAGTGAGCCAAATAACCAAATTTATTCTCAGCCCCCATATTAAAACAAAACCAAACAAAACAACAACAACAACAATAAGAACTAAACTGGACCATTGAATTGAGCAAAAAGAAGAGGATATTGACAAATTATTCTCCGGTTATGAAGTTCATCACTTTGGGAAATGTACCTGCTTCTCAGAGGTCTCAGGCATAGCTCAGGAAAATATTGAGCTGAGAGCAATGCATCCCCTAGTGGAGAAAAACAGTATCACAAGTTACAGTATAACAGTCCTCAGGGAGCATGATATCAAAATTTCCTGGTACGGGTTACCAAGGTAGTGGGAAGCAAGGCACAAGAACCTGTGAGAGATGGAAAAAGAATAATGAGGAGAATAAAATAAGTCTAAAATAAACCCTAGGACCTATGTTTCAAGAAATCACAAAATAGAGTGGTAAAGATGTTAGCAAAAGTTAAACCTCCACTGACTTCCATTTAGCAAAATGTCTGATTGGTGGAAAGGAGCAAAGTATGACAGGGAGACTTTTAGGACACATGATGAGAGCAGGTCTAAGCAAAAAAGTAGGGTCCCTGTAGCATGAGATAAAAGAGTTGACACTGTGGGAGGTTTGGGGTGCCAAGACAGCCATGGTTGTGGAAAGCATGATAAGATGGGAGACATAAAGAGCAGGAGCTGAAGGAGCAAAGTCAACATCGAATAGACAGCATGCATATTTTAATTTAATTTTAACACGAAATATTTCATCTGATATAAAAAGTCAAAGTACATGAAGAGGAAACATCGATGGCATGATAGATACATACAATTTTTTAAAAGATTTATTTCTGTTATCTTTAAAATAGTGTGTATGTGTATGCATCTGTGTGTATGTCCATGTGTGCAGGTACACATTGAGGTCAGAGGCATTGGATTCCCCTGGAGCTGGAGTTATAGGCAGTTATAAGCTGCCTGATGTGGATGCTGGGAACTGAGCTTCAGTCCTGTGGAGGAGCAATATATGCTCTTAACCACTGAGCCATCTCTCCAGCTCCAAAACATGCAACTTTTATGGTATGAATTAGAATGTGACCTAAGGTCCATTCTTTATTAGCTTTTCATTATTCTAAAGAAAGTCACAGTGGGGGCTGGAGAGATGGCCTAGCGGTTAAGAGCGCCGACCGCTCTTACAGAGGACCCGGGTTCGATCTCCAGCACCCACATGGCGGCCGAGAACAGTCTGAAACTCCAATTCCAGGAGAACTCCAGTTCCAGGGGAATCCAACACCCTCTTCTGACCTCCGCGGCATTGCACGACACGGGTGCACAAACTTGCATGCAGACAGTACATTCATACACATACAGAAATAAATAAAGTTAATAAAATTAAAAAAAAAAAAGAAAGTCACAGTGTTCTAGTGATGCAGGTCTGTTATGCCATATACTCAAGGGGCTGAGGCAGGAGAGTTTAATGGAAGGCCAGGCTGAGCAACTTAGTGAGATATTGTCCCAAAACAACTGGGAAAATCAGGGCTAAGGATAGAGCTCTCTAGTAGCACTCTTATGTGGCATGAATAGAGACCTTAGGTTGGGTGGAATCCATGTTTTGGCTTGTCATTGGTGCTGTATCTTAGGTAAATAAATGTCTTGTTGTGGCCCTAACGCCAGTCTCGGAAGGGTTGAGACTTTTAAAATATTTTGTGGGGGCCTGGAGAGATGGCCTAGTGGTTAAGAGCGCCGACTGCTCTTGCAGAGGACCCGGGTTCGATCCCCAGCACCCACATGGCGGCTGAGAACCATCTGTAACTCCAAATCCAGGAGAACTCTAGTTCCAGGGGAATCCGACACCCTCTTCTGACCTCCGCAGCATTGCACGACACGGGTGCATAGACCTACATGCAGACAGTACATTCATACAAATAAATAAATAAATAAATAAATAAATAAATAATTAAAAAAATAAAATAAAATATTTTGCTGGTATGGGGCTGATTTCCCTTTCCTAATTTTGGATTGGTCAACTTAGACCAGGAAGAGAGAGCCATAGGTCATAGCTCAAAAATGAGTGAGGTTTCTACCTCTTTCTCTAATCCTATACTCTTCATGCCCTCTAGAATAAACACCCTGATTAGCCTTCTCTGTGTCCTCTGAGGACACAGGATGTAGGCCATGCCAACAGGAGGTGCCTCTTTCTAATCTTGATGTAACACAGTGTAGCTTCAGCACATTCTATCCTCAATTGCCTGAGTTTGGTCAATTTCTACCCATCATGCCCTAGACACACAGACACAAATATTCATTCCATAAAAAGAGTTACATGGTCTAATCAGTGAAAGTAGTGCAGTCAAGATAACCAGGCTTTGTTATGTAACAAGGATGCTCCTTAAGATACTAGATGTTTTTGTTTTGGAGAATATGAATATATATATATATATATATATATATATATATATATATATATTCGAATTTTCGTGCATTTCATTACAGAATGTCTCAGTCAATCTTAATCATCTTTATTTCCCACTGGCACCCATAGCCCTCTCCTCTAGAATTCTTACACTGTCATTTGTGTTAAGTCTTATCATGCCAACTTAGTGTTAACAGACATTCCTCAGTGCAAGTTCTTCCACTGGGTTCTGGGCAGACTATCTAGAGAACTTTCCTTTAAGAAGACCAGTTACCAAGTAGTTATCAGCTACTAATAATTCTTCTACTAAGATTGGGACCTACTGCCCATTTCCACAGCTCTACTCTGGGTTTGTTGGGTTTGAGTCTGCATGGGTTTTGTGCATGCTATCACCATTGCTGTAGGTTCATCTGAGCAAGTCCCAGAAGCCTGTAGGACTCTATTTCTATGTGGTCATCCACCTCTTTCCTGGCTCTTACAATCTTCCTATCCCCTTTTCCACAATGGTCCGGAATCATTGGGTGGGTGACATTTAATATAGGAGTCCAAGACATTGTATGTTTTACAGGAAGTAACTCAGTAAACTCCAGAATCCGTAAAAGTGATCAGGTTCAGTCCCTCCCTCCTTGAGTGTATATAAACAGTATGGGCTGCTGAAAGAGACCCTCAGACATGTCAAACTGAACTGACAGGAAAAGACACTGGCCAGCCTAATAAGCTGCCTGAAATTGAGGAGTGCACTCCAGGTTTCCAGCTTTTGGGAGCTGTTATCCACGATGCTGGCATGGGCTTTTGGTGATGTGGATGTCTTGAGTTATTTCTGTTCTTGTAATAACCCAGTACCCATATTCATGTAAGGAACCACAATAAAATTTATGGGTTCACCAAGTGGGACTTTGGTGGTGTCCCAACCTTGGTCTATCACTCTTTACCTATCTGGAGTGAATCAGTCTTTGTTCACATCTCTCCATGGATAGTGTCATGTGACAACTTTGAACTAAAGTAACTCTACCCTACCAGGTATGGTAGTAACTCCAGCACTCTTGGAGGCCGGTGCCAGAGGGTCGCCTCATTTTATCACCCAAAGTAGGTACATAGCATGACCATGCTTCAGAAGTAAATAGACAAAAATGAATCAATCAATACATAGTGCTTTGTTAGTTTAAAGACAAGGGAATCAATTTATAGGCAAAACTAGTCACAGGCAAAGGATCAAACACAAGAAGTCTAGGATTTGCTCAGTTCTTGTTTTATTTTTTATTTATTTTTTTAGTTCTTATTTTGATATTCAAGCCTTACAGAACTTATAACATTGGTGTAAATTCAGTTCAACTGTATTGTTACTTATAATAATTCTGATTCTGCATTTATATGTTAAAGGAGTGTATACATATATGCATTTTTCATTTTATTTTATCTCAGTTGATATTTTGAAACATTGTCATATAACCCTGGCTGGAAGTGAACCTGACTCCCCCACCACAGGGCTTGGGTTACAGGGAAGGGCAACCAGGCCAGCCTGGCATTATGTTTTAAATAAGCAGACTCAAAGATGGTACACTGAAAGTCCAGAAGTGCTTTCTCCAGGCATACAAATGGATAAAAGAAAGAAATAAACAAAAAGAATATTAGAAAACTGTACGAAGTAATGTAGAACTTTTGAGATAGCAACACAAATGTCTATGATTTCTAGGGAAGACAATGACCAGTTTTGAGTCTAAACATGATCATTTAAACGATAATCTTGTGGAGACTTGCAGCAATATTTGGAAATAAATCTACCTGATCTAAACATTTAGAAACCTTGTAGGCAAACAGTTACTAACTACTGGGTATTTTTTTGAGCATCTAACAAATGAGAGAGAGAGAGAGAGAGAGAGAGAGAGAGAGAGAGAGAGAGAGAGAGAGAGAGAGAGAATTTTTGTCCTGGATTCAAGAACTATTTGCTGGGTCGGAATATGTGGAATGAGAGGCTGTGTGTTTGCTATCCATAAGATAGGCTCTTAATTCTTGGTGTACCTATCTTGTATGGTTGACAATGCTATCAAATGAATGTGTGCATGAAAAAAGGATTTTTAACAACACAATAAAGCATTTTCTTGAAGAATTATTGCACCAGAAGTCTAGGTGAGGCACTCTACTGGACATTCCTAGTTTGCAGGGCACCCAGATGAGCTAATATAGAAATGAAGCTTTTTTGCCCCATCTACAGAGGATTAAGAAAATAATTCAAAGGCTGAAGGGACTGATCTATAGAGCCAGATTAAGCAGGACACATAGTTTGTCATTGTGTTAGACAGTGGCTAATGGAGGGGCAGGACTGTAAAGATCTATTTCAAAGAGATGAATAGCAAAGACAGCAAAGAATTATTTTTACTTGATAAAAATGAAAATAAGTAAGAACATTGAAAAGAAAAAAAATACTGGATACCAGAAAATAATCAAAAGTCACTTACCAAGGGTCTTTCAAGCTCACATAAAAGTAACCTTGATTTTTCATCCCTTACTCCAATTCATCAATGAGGCTGTCTCTAAAGACTTGAATTTTCTGATAACAGTCTTTGGCCATTAGATAGATACTCATCCTGACTCTGTGGCTTATCTATCAGGAGAACAAAATCATCACAAAGTGCATTGTTCTTCCCAAGATGTCACATTCTTTTCCACGTGCTCCCTCTACTCCTCCTTCCTTCCCACCATGAACTTATTTCAGTGTCCTTGGGGAATACTTCTGTAAGTGCAGGACTGGAACTAATTGAAAAGATCAAATTTAATAGAATTTAAACTCACTGAAGGAGGAGATAACTTCGGTTACAGTAGCATCGGGGGAGAAGAGACAAGACCAAGACAGATCTTGAAAACCAAACTGTTAGAAAGGTTCTGTAAGCTGTACAAAGGCAGACATCTGTTTCATTTAACCAGAAAGAAGACATAACCCAGTCAACACTATTTTGGTAGTGATTTCTTTAATCCAGAAAAAAAATGATTCCAAAGTGGAAAACAAAACAACAAAACCAAAAACAGATGGGGACCTGATTCTTCTTGAAACAGAATGACCTCCAGAGCTGAAGAGATAGTTCAGTAGATAAAGCGTTTGCCTTAACAGTATGAGAACCTGAGTTTGATCCCAGAATCCATGTGAAAATGCCATATTTGGTGTTGCATGCTCATCACCTCAGTGCCTGGGAGGTAGAGCCATGGAGCCTTGGGACACTCTGACCAGCCAGCCTAGCCTAATCAGCAAGTTCCAGGCCAATGAGAGTCTCTGTCACAAAAACAAGAGGGATGGCACCTGAGGAACAACAGCTGAGAAACGCTGGCCTCCACAAGCATTTGTACAGATGTGCATCTGGACATACATGAACATGAAGACACACACACAGATATAGAGATGGATAGAGACACAGAGAGACCATTTTGCCTCAAATATGATAAAGTGTTAATTAGAATGAAACAGTATTACAGCTAATCTTTTTCAAATAAGATATAACTAAAACTAGCATGCGGCAAGCTTATTCTTTTTTTTTTAATTTTTTAAATTTATTTATGTATGTGTTTGAATGTACTGACTGCGTGCAAGTTTGTGCACCCATGTCGTGCAATGCCACGGAGGTCAGAAGAGGGTCTCGGATTCCCCTGGAACTGGAGTTCTCCTGGAATTGGAGTTTAAGACGGTTCTTGGTCGCCATGTGGGTGCTGGGGATCGAACCCGGGTCCTCTGTAAGAGTGGTCGGCTCTCTTAACTGCTAGGCCATCTCTCCAGCCCATGGCAAGCTTATTCTTAATGAATCTTTGAGAACATTCTAACTAGTTTTTAGTCTTGAAATTCTCTTTTCAAGTTTCTAAGACACAACAACTCTGACCTCTATGAAAGATGTAGCAGCCACCAACACCCCTCCTCAGTTTTGACAAAAAGAGTCAAGTAGTCCCTTGTAAGGGGAAGCAAAATCATGCCCAGCTGCAAGTTACCATTCTAATCCAGTGTCAAAGAAAGCATTTCCCATTACAAATTGCTGGGCCAGATGCCACACCATTGTCTCTGAGAAACTCCTTAAGCATAGCCTGCCCTGGCATCCTGAGTCCGTGGTCAGTAGAATCCCATCGTTTCCCTTACAGTTCCTGCAACCCAGTCTGACCTTTGCTCTTGGCCCTGTTGAAAGGCTGTGTCTGCATTCCTGCATATGGTCTGACTCGGTTCCCTGACAATGCATGGTCCATGCTGCACTCGCAGCTTTCTGGCCACGTTCAGTCCTGTTCTTTATTCTGGGTTGCAAGCAGGCTAGAATCACTTTCATTCTCTGTGAAAGAGGCTGGCCGAGCTCCCATCTTCCTGAAACACTGTCTGTACAGCTCCACACAGAGAAACTCTCATGGTTTTGTCTCTGTGGATTGCACCCATGGCCGCTGCTTCTCCAGGACTCTATCTGAGGGGGACAAAGATACTAAGCTCAGAGGTCACATCTCTCCACTGAGGTGTTCAAAGGCTCTGTGGGCATAATGTGCAACCTGACAGAATAAAATGGAGATTTAAAGAGTCATCCTGTGATGGATAACATTGGTTGTCAGCTTGACACACCAGGAAGAGGAAACTGCAACTGAGGCATTTTCTCCCTCAAGATTAGCCTGCAGGCATGTGTTGCGGGATATCTGCTAATTGATACAGGAGGGTCCAGCCCACTAAGGACAGTCCCATCCTTATATGGGGGTCCTGGTCTATAGAAGAGAGGTAGCTGTGCAAGTCAGAGGAAGCAAGGCAGTAAGAAGCAATCCTCCCTGGGCTTGGGGGTTCCTCCCTTGAGTGTCTCCCCTGGCTTCCCTGGGGATTAACTATTACCAGACAATGGAAGATAAAATAAACCCTTTCTTCCCTAAGCTGTTTTAGGCCATGGTGTATACATCACGAAAAGAAAACAGAACTAGGCTAATACTTCATCTCCACACAACTTCTGGTAATCTAATTCAAGACATACAACATGACATGAAAAAATTTAATATAATTTCTAAGCATCCTATTTATTTTTTTAATATTTACTACATATTGATTAAAAGCATGCTGATCATATGGAAGAGATAGAGCAAAACTTTGGGCTTCTGTTTTGGTGATGATATTTTCAAATTTAAAAATTATCATGCGTTCCCTTTGCATGACCCTATTAGAAATGTCCTTTCATTTTCATTGTGGGATGGCAGCTCTGCTGTCTTAGACGTAGTCTCCGGAAGCTGATGCCTCAGGCCATGAATCATCCAGGCAGAAGAGATATCCACCAGTTAGAGACCTGGTGTCTATGTGGCCACAAGTCGTCCTCTTGCTGTGCTCCTTGCATCTCTCTGGTGCTCCCAGTGAGCACCCTTGAGCAGAGCTCCCATGGTTAACAGTCATGCTGGGATCTCCACATGATCAGTAGTTGTAATAAATACACACTTAATTAACAGACTGTTGTATCTTAGAGACTGCTCTGAGGCATGGCTAAAGGGAACTGGACTTTACATCATGTTCACAGGGCACAGTCTAGATAGGGCCCTGTAGAAGTCAAGGAAGAGAACCCATCAAGACACAAGGTGGGAGGTTTAGTCTAAACAATAGGACCACCCGTGTCTTCTAATTCTTTAACATTGGAATGAGAAAGTCACTTGTGAGGGAGTATATGGGCCCAATGAGACATAGATTAAATAGAAAAACATACAAGCCCAATCATCAGTACATGTCCACATTCAAGCCAGCCCTTCACTCAATGTAATGCTTCACACAGTTCAAAATACCATCAGTGCATGTCCACATCCAGGCCAGCCCTTCACTCAATGTAATGCTCCACACAGTTCAAAATGCTGACCGAAGAAGACTACAGCCCTAAACCATAGAAGAGTGTGGCCCTAATAGGCTTTATTTCAAAGATGATGGAATGGCTAATGTTATCCTTGAAGTCCCACCAAGAAGTCAGTTATTTGTGTTGGTAAAAGGACCTTATGATAAAGATCCCTATGTGTAGAATTACCTGGTAACTTAAATGCTATAAAAGATGTGTTTTTTGAAATATAATGTGTGGATCAGTAAGATGGCTCAGCAGATAGAGGCATTTATTATCAAGCCTAAGGACCCAAGTTTGATCCCCAGGACCCATGTAGTAAAAGGAGAAAATGCACTCCCACAAGTTGTCCTCTGACCTCACATGAGCACCGTGGAGTACATGTCCCCATACCCTACCCCTGAACAAAAACACAATAAATAAACTAATTTTAAGAAACAAATATAACTTGTGTACAATTTAATGCATTATATTCCATTATTAAAGTTTGAAATTTTAAGTTATATGCATTTTTAAATATTTATATGTTATAAATATATATAATTCATGTGGTATTTTATGTATTTATATACAATGTTATGTATTTGTATTTATATATGCATATATATATAAATATAAAACTTTGTCATTTTACTATTTCTGAAACTTTGGGACAGGGTCTCCTTAAACTGCCAACACTGGCCTTCCATTTACTATGTAATCCAAATAGGCCTTGACCTTGCCAGTTTTCTGTCTCCATTTACAGAATATTAGGAATTAACAGATCTGAAGCACCAGGGCCAGAGTTGTTTCTGATAAATAACTTTTAATAAATTATGAGTTAAGTATTAGGTGGCATTATAATTTCTATTTTCTCTAACTTTTTCTGTGCATGTAATAATTTCTTCACCTTTACTCAACAATATTGAGCTCACTGTCTGTCAAAAACTTAGAGACTGTGTCACAGTGACCCAACAAATAGTAGCACTGATAAGATTTAAGTAACACTGGTAATAGTAATAACACTGCTCCCATAATAACCATCACAACTCTTCAGCAAGTGTCTCCTTCACAACAGCTCTATGAACACATTGTGAGTCATTTTCCTGATGAGGGAAATTAATTTGGCATTTCATGTCAAGTTTTGCATACAAGTGACAGAAATTTGCCTATGTTTAATGTCCTTGGTGATAAAAACTATATTCTTTTTTATAAATTTTTATTTATTATTTTTTATGTACTGTCTGGATGTAGGTCGGTGCACCCATGTCATGCAATGCCGTGGAAGTCAGAAGAGGGCGTCAGACTCCCCTGGAACTGGAGTTAAAGACGGTTCTTAGCCACCATGTGGGTGGTGGGAATCAAACCCAGGTCCTCTGCAAGAGCAGTTGGCACTCTTAACCTCTGAACCATCTCTCCAGCCCCTAAAATCTATATTCTAAAGTGGTGGCTATTAGCAGACCTCACCTTCAACATTATTTTGCATATGGGAAATATGGAAGTAGGGCTGTGTACAAAGGCAAAGAGATAGAAGACCCCTGCATTGCCTTGTGTGTATGATACAGGACCCGAACTCCAAGTATGACGCCATCCTCATTCCAGAGATGTAAGGGGCCATCATCACTCTGGGAAAGTCTTTGCTCTGGGAACCTTGGTCATGTAAACCCACAGTTAGCAAACTGACCATTAAACCATTAGCACACAAGACCTGGTTTCCCTCCCCCATCATCCTTGACTCTTTCTCTGATAGCAAGCCTGATAACAAGCCCTGTCCTCAGGTCTCATTCAAGGCTTCTTTCCCACACGAAGCTTCTGCTCTGCACACATTTGCTATCCTTATCCTGTGTGCTCTCACATGGTGCAGTATTCTTCTGCTTGCTCTTTTTCTTCCTTGGCTGGACTGTGGGTGCGGTTAGGACAGGCACCAAAGATGTGTGTGTGTGTGTGTGTGTGTGTGTGTGTGTGTGTGTGTGTGTGACACTGTAGGCCTTCAGTAATAACATGAACAAAGGTCTCTGCTCTCTGTATTCACTGCTAGTGACTATTCTGTATCTCCTTAGTGACAGCGCAGAGCACTTCAGATGGTCTCCTTCTTGCTTTACTGTTGAGCATTCTCATCCTCATTCATATCTTAGGGGTAAAGTTGTTTGGCCTCCACTTGGAAAGAGCTGCTCTTTACTCAAAGGTAAAGGACAGAATAAATGGCACAGATGGTCTCAAATCCTCTAGTTTGGTGGGCTGTATCAGGTAGGAGGTGGGCAAAGCTTCTACTGAGGAACATGGAGTCCTGCCTCTTCACTCAGATTTGGTCCCAGGCACCTAAATGGCAGCTAAAAACCGTTCTTCACTTCCAAGGATCTGATAACCCTTTATGACCTCCAGAGGAACTATATGCAGTGCACTTATGTGCATGCAGGCAAAACATATACACATACAATATAAATAAATGTTTAAAGATTTATTTTAATAATTGTGTGTGTGTGTGTGTGTGTGTGTGTGTGTGTGTGTGTGTGTATGTTTGTGCCTGAGTGCAGTGCCCATGGAGGCGAGAGAGGGCATCAGATCTTCTGGAGCAGGAGTTTCAGGTGGTCACGAGCAACCAGACATGGGTGCTGGGAAATTAATTTGAGTTTTCTGCAAGAGCAACAACCACTCTTAAATGCTGAGATATCTCTCCAGCTTCAGAATTTGATTCTTAATAACTTTTCATACCTGTATTAGGTTTACAATACTATGTGTGAATTTCAGAGAGAACAAGGTGGTGAAACAGAGGCATTGGAGTGGAGGGAAGGAGGGGAATGATGTAAATAGAACAGTCCTCTATGACATTCTCAAATCAGAGGCGCTGGAGTGGAGGGAAGGAGGGGAAATGACATAAATACAGCAGTCCTCTATGAAATTCTCAAAAATTAGAATATTTTCATTTTTAAAAATGTATAAAGAAACTTCTAATCTTTTATGAGTACTCATAATTTTCAGTTCAGTAAAAATTTATTTATGAATATCAATAACAAAGAATAATCTGGCAAGTGATGCTTGTGATAAAATGATACAGAAGCTGCATATGTTCTTCCAGACAACGTAGTATCTCTCAGAGTACTTACTGTCACAGAGGAATCAGATAAAGTCTACATCCTAAACACACACATACACATGGATATTTACCCATATATGCATACTCATATACCCACCGCCTAAAGATATTCTTCCATAAGGCAATATATACTCTTGTTCTAATGTAAACATCCTTGACTCGTGATCATACTCACAACGCATGGCAGGAAAAACATGATTCTTGCACCAGGCAGAATGTACTCTTAGATTATCTTGCCTTCATAGAAGTCAGTCATCCAGTCTGATACGTTTACATAAACAACTGACTGAAGGCTGGCATGGATGGGGGTCAATGGATAGGACAGCCCTGACACAAGCAAGCGGACTTTTGGATCCCTAGAAACCACAACAAGCTGGATGCAGTAGTACACTGTTCGTAGCCCCAGCACTCCTGTGGCAAGATTGGAACTGGAGACAGGAGAATACCTCAAACTGGAGAGACAAGCTAATCTGGCGTACTCTTATACTCAGAGGCTAAAGAACAGCAGAGCCTACTGGTGAGGACTGACACAACAGGCTGACCTCTGACTAGAAGAGAGACCTGGGTGTAGTGCCATGAATGTGCCTGTATTCACACTCATGCTCACACATACATATATATCACACACAAAAAAGAAAGAAAGCTGACAAATAGCAACAGTGTTCTCAAGTGAAGAAGGAAAGTTGCTCTCTTTTATCGTTCTAAACTTTTCTCTCTTTCTTTCTATGGGGGAATTGGTCATCCTTGACTAGAGCCTGTAAAGACCCTTTTAGAAGGGTTAGTCACAAATCTATGTTCCTGGGAAAACATACAAATATATGCTTTAGTATGGCTTAAGAGTTTTTTATTTCATGCTGCACTTCAAGGTACTTCATTGTTCCAGTTTACCTGCATTTCACAGTACTTTTTTTTTTTTTTTTTTTTTTTTTTTTTTTTTAGACAGGGTCTCCCTTTAGTCCCAGCTGGCCTGGAGCTCGCTCTGTAGAGAAGGCTGGCTTTGAACTCATAGAGATCTGCCTGCCTCTGCCTCCCGAGTGCTGGGACTAAAGGCCTTTCAAACTAGGTGTTATTTGCCCTTGGGTAAGTTTAAAACAGTCAGATTTCAGTTTAGCTCAATTCTCCATCTCTTCTGGGGCTATCCAATAAATACCCATAGAACTTAACAGGCATAATTGTATGATTCAGTCGGACTTGGTACCATGCATTGGGAGTATGAAATATACTCTTCATAACTTCTTCAATATAGTCCATAATATTCAAGGGCGGTTTTCAAAAGGAATTCCTATTAAACACAAAGTGCTCTTTTCAACATTAGAAAGTAACAGCTAAAAAAAGAAGAAAAGAAAGTAAGAGCTAAATTAGACTGTTAGAGCCAAACCATCATTTTGTGACACTTGGGCTTCCTGGGTATGAGATTAGTGTTTTAAAATTCTGTACAGCCTGCTCCTCAGAGATTAGGGCCTTATCATTTCTCTTGTTATTATATTTTGCCATTCAGGAAACAAATCTCTAGTTTGATTTTTTTCTTGCATTTATATTCATAATTCCTCAGTTCATTGTCTACATGGATCATAAAAGTTTCTAGTTTATTGAGTGAGGCAGGAATTATCTCTTTCCCACGTGGTTTTGAAACATTGTATTTTCACTTTAAGGGTTTCTATTTTTATTTATTTATTTATTTATTTATTTATTTATTTATTTGTCTTTATTTTTTCTTTATATAGGAAAACAGAAACAATACAAAATGACAATAATAAAACAAAGCAACAAGGACAAAAAGGGGGGATTTCCATTTCTTATTCTGGTGAAATAAAGACTCAATCTGCAGGGCTTGTTATGCACTTCTCTTTTTTCCCTTCTCTCTTTCTTTTCTTTCTTCTTTTCCTGCACTTTCAGGGCTACCAGAAGGATACGTGTTCACCAGCTAGTCCATGAAGCCTTGAGTTCTCAGCTGAGGGTTTCTATTTCTTTTATACCATCTCATTCAGATTCTTGCTTATTAGGGTGATATCTCAATAAACACATTCTTATTTTGTTAAAATCCAGAAATATAGATTTATAGAAAAATTTAGAATTGAATGAAACAGTAAGCTGCAAATTATATTGTATTGCCTTTGGAAAACTTAAGATAGTATTTTGCTACAAAAAGCACAAGTCCTTAATGTTGTCTTTTTGCAGTTGTTTATTTAATTGGGAATAAGTTCAGCTTATTCTATAATTCTCCATCCCTTTTATTGATTTAATAATAAGGTCTTGTTTTGTTGGGGTTTTTTTTGCTTTTGTTTTAGGTACACCATGAAACCTATACATAAACAATAGACTGATTTTATAGAAGGCTATATAAAGATCATAATTTTTGTTAATATCCTGGTCTAAAAAATGGATACACACTCAATGGACAAGAAAAATATCCAAGGGTGTTTCAAGGAAGCTAAAATAAAAAAAAAAGAAATTTGAAGTTGACAGTGATTCCACATTTTTACCCGCTCTGTCTCACATGATGGACTTACTGTACATGTTCAAATGTGCACACAGAAATAATGAACTCATCATCTTGAGAACCACCAAAACTGTGGCATCCTCCTCGGGCCATATTACCATATACTTACACCCAGCCTTCGTGGGAAAGTGGCTTTAAGAGAAAAATGAGATGTACCCCCAGGTCTAATTGGGGAATGCTTTATGCTTGAATATTTGCTATTATTCAATAACAAATGCAATACATATTATTGATCTACACTTCTTCTCGTCAAAGAAGTATAATAGGAAAGAGCTATTTAAAATAGATATTTCAGATTGCCTATCAACATGCTAAAGGAATCCTTCATTTTAAGCATCTGAGAGTGCTGAGTGGCTTCCGTTCTTGCTCTGTGAAGCATGGATAATGTACAGAATGCTGACTATAAGCCCTGCCAATCTGGCACCTCCAGATGGTGGGGAGATGCACATTTATAAATTGGATTTCTACCTTTTCCAAATATATCATACGTTTCCTGGTCATTTTTCTCCTTGCGGTATGCCTCATTAAGTGGAAAGTTTTAAAGATGCTGGATAAATTGTGCATAAACTGGCAGCCAGGTGTCATGAATATCTTGCTCAGCTCCCCAAGACTGATTTATATTTGGGGATTTTCTTAGGCTATTGGACATTCTATTTGAATACTTGAAGCCATTACTGGTATGAATATGACTTCTTAAGAAAAGTTGAAGAATATTAGTTGATTTAGAATTATTAAGCTCATGTGCTGGTACAATGATATGATACTAAAACCTTTGATAATTTCACATTCAGTGTTGTATGTAGCTGAAAATACCTGTGTTGATTTTTTTGTTTATATGGTATGCTCTTGCATACCATATTCCTGGGTAATTAATTTAAGGCCAGTTTTAAATATTCAAATTATATATATANATATATATCATATATATTAGCTACAACATATGGCCAAATGACTATGATTGCCCAAACATGGACTAGTATGTGATATAAATTAAACTTACAGGGACAGGTTATAGCTGTGGCTAAGCATGCTACAGGCTCTCATGCAATAGCAACAACAGATAAGCATGAATCCTGAACTGAGAGAAAGCACTGTGGCCATCAACCAAACCAAACTACATCTGGTACCATAAGAGTTGAATTCAGGTTTTCACAATCTTGATTCAGATAACTAATAAGCATTTTGAACCCTGATGTGATCAGCAACTTTATTGGCACTCACAAGATGAGTCATGAAGAAGAGTTTGAGAGAAACTGGCTGAGGCTGGCAGAGCATCTTGAGTTAAACAACAGGAAGAAACAATGACCAGTTGGAGGCTGTGACAGGTAATATTGACAAATTGAGTGGATCTAGAATCATCTAGGAGGTAGAACTCTGCACATGTCTCTGAGGGAGTTGTTATGTTGGGTTAACTGAGGTAGAAAGTCCCACACATGATGGTAGTAGCACCATTCCATGGGCTGGAGTACCAGAACTGAATCAAAAGAACTGAGTTGACCACCAATGCCCCAGTTGGCTTTAACACTGTCAACTTGACATAGCTTCGAGTCATCTGAGAGGAAGCTTTTGATTGGAACTTCCAAATCAGATTGGCCTAATGATATGCTTGTCGGGCATTGATTGCTTATCCATATGGGAGGGCTCAGCCCACTGTGGAAGGCACCCTCTCTGGACAGGTGGTCCTGGACTATATCAGAAAGCTAGTGAGGTATGCAGCTTGAATGAGCCAGAAATCACCCTTCTCCCATGGAGTCTGCTTCAGGTTCCTCTTGTGTTCCTGCCCTGAATTTCCTCAGTGATTGACCACAAGATGTGAGCCAACACAAACCCTTTCTTCCCCTAAGTTTCTTGTGTTCAGGGTGCTTTAACTCAGTGGTAGAAAGGAAACTTGAACAAGTACCATTTGCTTTCTCTTCTTCCTCACTGAGGATGTGACCAGGCACCTGGTGCCTTGGCTGCCATGATCTCCCCAACATAGTACACTATATCCCTGAAACTGTGACCCCAAACATATCGTTCTTTCCTTTCTTCCTTCTTTCCTTCCTTCCTTCCTTCCTTCCTTCCTTCCTTCCTTCCTTCCTTCCTCCCTTCCTTCCATAGTTTATACTTATCAGACATTTTATCAGAGCAACTATTAAAGAGACTATCACATATGCCAAGCATTTGAATATTTTCCCTAACATTAGAAATATTTTTACTACAGTATACTTTCTCTATATAGGGCACTTTCAATTTAAAAATCTACATATTATATTAGACTATACATAAGAGGGAAAGAAATTTAGGAGGAATAAACAGAATTGATAACTTTTCAAATATCAAGAATGAGTTAAAGAACATAGTCATAATTTGACAGATCCTATGATATATGTCAAACATAGAAACTAAGAGCATGGGGGGAAATAGCAATCAAAAAAAAAACAGAAACAGCTTAGATGTTAGTACTACAGCTGCAGAAATCATTTGAAATATTTAATGCATATTGAATAAATACATTTTGAGTTGACAACTCAATTATTTATCTGGAAATTAAATTCATCATATCCTGAGAATGCAGATTTAATGGCTAAGACATTTGCCAAGGTAATTCAAACTGCCAACACAGCAGCTTTATCCCAAACTCAACTCCTTAATAAAGGTCAATCAGCCATTTTGCAAAGCTCTTTCTTCACAAGTCTCTTAGAAACCCTACAGTCTGCATTTGGCTCACCATTTATAGCTCCCAGGGTGCATGGTTTCCATAAGTCTGTTGATGAAGGGAAGAGGGAGAATGGAAGATTTCTGGACCCAGATACCAGCTAGTATCAAAAGGCATACTTGTTTCCCCATTAGTTTCTGTTTGTGTGTATGTGGTGGTACCAACCCTGTATAAATGTAGTACTGAACATGGTCTTGCATTAAGTTCCAATGCAAACTGACATGGTTTGGTACTGTAAAGCTTTCTTGTACAATAAAAGGAGATAAACAATTTGAGATAGAAATTTAGAGGATGGGTGAAGAGGGGTTATCTATCCTATTCTAATGAGAATGTTAAATGAAGAAGAAAGGGGACAAATGAGGCATGGATGATAAAAGCAATCTGAAGAGAAGTGTTAGGAAAGAAAGAGACAAGGATATAATTGAAATGACCTAAGCAGAAAGTTGAAGTAATGAAGTGCTGTCCACATGTACACATACTGAAACTCCCTGAACTCAAAAGTGGAAGGAGGGATGTGAAACTTCATTAGAACATCATCAGAAATCTATCCACAAAGAAATCATATGTAGACAGCCATCTGCCATCTCAAAAACAGTGGACACAGAAATGAACAGAAAAATGTTCTCAAATTCAGAGAAAAGGAAATTCAGTTAAAATCTAAAATTCTGTCCATAATCAAATGCAAGAGCAAAATGCAGATGGATTACTCCCAAAAGGGGTTAGAATGTTAATTTTGTAAGTACACCTTCAAACACACTTATCAGGATGTAACTTTAGCAAAGTTAAAGGTGATTTAATATAAGGGAAGGACATTATCTGAAGTAATGAGAACTGAGCATGATGCAGAATACAAAGACTCAAGAATGTTACAGTGTAATCTAACAGAAATACTGGTACAATTTATGCTGACAGCCTCACAGATGAATAGGAGGTCTGGCTGTATTTTCTTCAACAATGTTTCAAATATGACATTTCATTGTTTTACGAATGAAATATGGATGTGTGTGGTCATAATGTTATAAGCTCTATCCTCGTTTTCAATTTTAAAAATCAAAGTGTACAAATAATCCCGATGTTACTTATCATGAATAACATATTCTATAAAGTTTGTCAATGTAAAGTGAAATATTTGCTGTAGCTGGAACTGCAAGAAGAGGTGGACGAAGCAATAAAGCCTCATTTCTTTTTCTTTCCTAACAGGAAAATGTGGTAAATGAGGAAATCAGTTACCAACCCTCTTATTTAACCCAGAAAATATCAATCTTTGAAAAATGTTGTAATATGCTCAATAATCTTGAAGGTTGGAAATGAAAGAAGATTGAAAGTATGATATGAATAAATTTTCCAACGTAGAAAGATAAAGCTTGTCTAGAAAACAAAAATCAGAAATTGAGATGTACATACATGGCTTAATTTGAAATGACAACCAAAGGAAAGCTAAAACTGGAGCTATTCTCTATAAAACAGGCTTAAAAGAAACACTTTAAAATTCCCTCACCCTCTTTATAGTTGACACTTTTTAAATCCATGAAATAAAAATGAAATGCTGCAAATGATATAGGTAGTCAACAAGGCTTACTTCATATGTAATTTACAGATTTCTTTTATTGTTTTCCTAAAAAGACATTTATTTCTGCAACCTGGGGCTATACTACTTATTTTTGGCCATATTAGGCTTTCTAATGATGGAGGCTGTGCGATTAAACAGTACTCATGAAAAAGAGCCTCTTCCCAGTGCTTTTCATTTCCCATTCCTCCAGTCTGCAATTGTCAGCTTGATGCCATGAAAATTTAAGAGAACAAAATCGAGGCAACGCACTGGTCCTTAAAAGCAGAGTGTAAACTCGTACAGCCACTATGGAAAGGAGTGTGGAGAACACTTGGAAGACTTGGAATGAACCTGCCACCCGACCCAGCCACACCACTCCTAGGCATGTACCCTCAAGTCTCACCCCACTGCAGAGATACATGCACAGCCATGTTTATTTCACCTCTCTTCACAATAGCAAGGAGCTGGAACCAACCTAAATGCCCCTCAACTGATGAGTGAATAGAGAAAATGTGGTACATCTACACAATGGAGTTCTATGCAGCAGTAAAGAAAGACAACATCATGAGCTTTGCAGGAAAATGGCTGGAGCTAGAGGACATCATACTGAGTGAAGTAACACAGTCCCAGAAAAACAAACGACGAATGGTATCCCTCATCTGTGGATGCTAGTGCCAATTACCTAGTTGTAAGTATTTCTTGTGCATGGCCCCTTGAGCTTTTATCCAAAGCAGTTGGGAGTGATGCATATTGGAAACAACAACATTGATTTTTTTTTAGACAATTGATATCCTATTTCATGATCTTCATGATATGGTCTGGGTAAGTACATCAATATATTTCTGTTAATTCCCATTCATTTCAGAGTTGTTTAAATTCCTATTAACCAGCATGGCCAACAATAGTTCTACATTACACATTTTATCTTTAACGTTTTTACATGATCTATTTTATCTCATGTGATATTTTAGATCTGAAATCAAATTGATTGACTGTTGGTCACATTCCAAATCTTCTATTAATGTAAATAAAGCCAGGTACTCTGCAAATGAATGTTGAAAAATGAAAATTATTCTTTCAATTCTTAAAATTATTAGATATCTTACTTATTTTTCAATTTAATATACGGGATCAGTTACATTTTGGAACAAACCTAAGTATTCTAGTTATTTCAATATGCACAAATATTTCATTTCATATTTAGCAATGTAACATTTTATTTGAATAAACTTCTCCCTTTAAAATGCTTTTGAAAGTTTTTGTTTTCTTCTAGACTTTCTTTTAATTTTGTGGATTTCCCTCCAATTGTTTTGTGATATGCTGACATTTGACTTAACATTACTTCATGCTTAATCTAAAAGGCTGGTTGCTTTCAAAGTTCCTAAGGTTGATGCTCTGATGGGCTGCTTTGAACTGTGCAGTTTTTAATTTAGTGGCCAGAATCTGCATGAAGAGAGCTGAGAAAATTAACAACATCATAGGTAGCAACTCTTCGTTCTTTTCTTTTTTTTTTTTTTTTTTTTTTTTTTTTTTTTTTTTTTTTTTTTTTTTTTTGTCTTTTTGAGACAGGGTCTCCCTATAGCCCCAGCTGGCCTTGAACTCACAGAGATCCACCTACCTCTGCCTCCTGGGTGCTAGGATTAAAGGCATGCACCACCACACCCGGCTTAAAGACAGTTCTTAGCCACCATGTGGATGCTGGGTCCTCTGTAAGAGCAGTCAGTGCTCTTAACGGCTGAGCCATCTCTCCAGCCCCAAGACTTATTTCTTTTGTGGGTTTTGAGTCTTCATATTCTTACTTTTGTGTGTGTGTGTGTGTGTGTGTGTGTGTGAGACTGCTATTTTGTCTGTAAGTTACTTTATTAGTTTATACAATATATGTAAGCCTCCATTTCATTCATTCATTCATTCATTCATTCATTCGAGACAGTGTGGAATCTTTTTATGTAGCCCATGCTGGATTCAAATTTTAGATCTTTCTTCCTAAACTTCCCATGTTCTGTGATTAAAGAGGTGAACTACACTCAGCTTGAAGCTCTAGAATTTTTGTCTGTTTCTTTATTTCTTTTTAAACATTTTTTTCTTTCTTTTTCTTTATTTTTTTATGTCATCTGTATGAGTGTTATGTCTGCATGTATTTAAGTGCATCCTTGTCATGCAATGCCTGAGGAGGACAGAAATTTACAGACAGTTGTTAGCTGCCATGTGGGTGCTGGGATTTGAACCCGGGTCTTCTGTAAGAATATCCAGTGCTCTTAACCACTGAGCCATCTCTTCAGCCCCTGTTTGTTTCTTTACTCGGTATAAATGGCAGTAGCTCTCAGATTAAGAAGAAAATTAATTCATTAATGCCCTCTTCTTTATTCGTCCAAGTTGAAGGATTTTTGTTATGTTGTTGTTTAAATTTACACTGTGAGAATAATGTAATGATTTGTAATGGGTTAAGTAGCATTTTCAGAGTTCATTTGTCTTTAGTTCTGCATTTTAGGGCAGAAGTTCCCACCCATGTACACTACAGGACTCTCTCAGCTTAGGTATGGACATCCATACTGTGTGAACATGGGTGAATAACTGCATCTACTCCGTTGATGTGGCCTGTTATTTAGCCATATGTACATGAAGTATATGTAATTCAACTGTGTGTGACATGCATTTGACATGGTTCCTCTTAAAGCTGTTTGTCCATTAGTCTGCATGTCAGAACCAGCTAGGAAGATTTACAGACTAAGGCTCCACCCTACATCTTCAGTCCTTCCTTACCTCAAAGTAAAAAGTTGATGGTGGAGTTTCTGACCTTGATTTCACAGCTAAGGGCATTTGTGATTTGTGAGTGTGTGTGTGTGTGTGTGTGTGTGTGTGTGTTCATATGAGCATAGTTATAGGTGTGCGTACATGTTCATGCATATGTGTGTGTTTCATGTGTGAAAGCCATAAGCTCATATCCTATGTATTTCTCAGTTGCTTCTTCAATTTATTTTTAAGAGTTCCACCAGCAACTCTGGGGTCATAAAGGAAATCTGGCTTCAACGGGAGAGTTCAGTGCTGAATAAGCATCTCAAACGTGTCTGAGGCCAAATCTGTCCTCATGGCTCCCAGGGAAAAACCATCACAGCTTCAATGCCTTATTTACCAAGGACAAAACTGAGCTCAGGTCAGAAGCTGCCATGCAGCTGTCCCTGGCCTTGGCAATCCAGGTAAGAGCGCGTCTTTCTCTAGCCCATTCTCATGCTTCTCCCCCAGGTCTTGGCTAAATTTGTCTTAACAAGGAAGAAGCATTAAGTGAGGCTTGAAGCAAACGTTGATCTTCAACTATGCACGTCCCAGAAATGGAATTTTTATACCAAGTTTTGCCTAGTGAGTACGGACCGTACTATCTAATTCACTAGACAGTTGTGACAGAAAGGATGAGATCATCTAGAACACTCTCTGCTGACCTAACATTTATCAGCTCCTGATAAAGAAAACGAATCTGAGTCAGTAAAATTGAACGAAAATGCTCAGTCTACCCCTAACCATAGCAAGGGTAACAGATGTTGCAGTGGCTAAATCAAACTCTGGGCTTTAGAATCTTGGTTTGGTTTTTGTTGTATTTGGGTTTGAATATTGAAAGGTAGTTTTGTGATTTGAACGTGAAATGTCCTTTGTACGGTTACATCTGAACATCTGCTTCCCAGCCAGTGGTAGGTATTGTTTTGGAAGATTTTACAACTTTTAGGAAGGAGTTGGAGCCTGGCTGGTCTACATGGGCTGCTCATGACAGGCCTTAAGGTGGTCAAGTCTAGCCTAGTTCCCTGGTGAGTCTCTGATTCCGGAGGGCAAAGTCAGTGCTTCTGGTTGCTTCACCCTCTGTACCATGATGGACTTTATCTCTTCTTAAATGCTAAGATGGAATCAACACTTCTTCCTTTAAGTTGCTTCTGGTCAAGAATTTGGTCACAACAATGAGAGCCTATCTAACACATTGGTTGTATAGATTACATAGTAATATAATAAGGGTGTCAGATGAAAAACGTTTCTAAATAACTTGCCAAAGAAAACCAAAATCAGGTTATTGAAAATCTGCTTTATTGGAAAAACAGAAAGCAAATCCTTAGTTAAAAACAAACAAACAAAAACAACAACAATAACAAACAAACTAGCCCAATAGTGAAACATTTTATACCCAAAAGTTCCCCTCATTTTCTGCAGCCTGATGCCTTCAATGTTGTTTCAGTGGGGGAAAAACATTCCACCTGTAGCATTGAGTAGTGAGAGACAGAGACTCCTAACTTTCAGAAGAATTCATCAAACTTTGTTTACAGAAAAGAAAAACAGAAAATGTCATAGATAATATATTTGAGTGAAAACAATATTTAAATTGTTATCGAGGCTTCAGATGAGTTTGGTTTGGGATGATAGTGTATTGATAAATGAGGACCCCAAATGCAAATAATATTGTATTACAATTTTTTTAATGCTTTCTAAATTTGTGAGCAAGATCAACAATCACATTTCAATCAGTTTAAGATACACATGAATAATGCAAACAACACGGATGTGTAGTCAAAATTATATATGCAATAAGGAAATGGTTAAGCAGAGAATATAGTTTCTTCTCAAGAGATCATTAAATATTTAGTTTTGAGAAACCAGTAAAGATGGAGTCTATTTTGCTGGGTTAAGAAGCAGAAGTAAAAGCAGGCACGGTGCTGAATCCTCCAATGCTCCCACTAAGGAGGCCGAAGCAGGTGGATCCATGGCTCTCCCTGGCCAGCCAGCCTAGCTTACACTATTGTTGAGCTTCAGACCAGGGTAATACCCTGCCTCTAAACACAAGGTGGACAGCTTCTGGGGGACTACATTGGACACTGCCATCTGTCCTCATGTTCACAGCCACACACCTACATGTTCACAGCCCCTGTCACCCAAAGAGTAAGCAGCAATCATTACCACATATGTAGGGAAGGCATTGGTTTCAACAGTATTTCCTAATGAAAAATGAATGAGATGTAGAAATTGTCATTTGAATGTGTTGTATGTTGTGCT
Organism: Rhizomys pruinosus; assembly: GCA_009823505.1. Classification (NCBI taxonomy): domain Eukaryota; kingdom Metazoa; phylum Chordata; class Mammalia; order Rodentia; family Spalacidae; genus Rhizomys; species Rhizomys pruinosus. Next base: position 1,982,195 of record VZQC01008136.1, read on the forward strand.
TTATGTTAGATGGACTGGATTGCTGTCACACATATCACCAGTAACCACAGTCTTTCTTCTCAACATGGGACATACCTCTGATGAAGAACAGCTCAAAGGATCTCTCCAATGCAGTCGGCCAGAAGAAAAATGTAGGTGTTGTTAGAATCTAAGCTCCATGAGGTTCGCTTTGTTGCTAACTCAAAAATTATTTACTGGATTAGTTACCAAATTACATTAATCATAAAGAATAAAGCCCAAGGGCAAAGCACTTGCCCAGCAGGTGTAATGTCCTAGGTCAAGTCCCTAGTAGCACACAGGAAAGAGCATTTAATAAATGTATGCAGCGCCTCACTTAGAGCCATACAGAATTCTTGTGTAAAGCAGCAATTAACACTAAGTTAATCAATGTATTTGATTTATAAATGTTAAAATTGCTTGTAAGTAACATACAAAATCTAGAATAAGACTATCCCAGGGTGAGAATATACCCTGTCAGTCATAAAAATATATGATAAAGTTTCAGTGAAGATTTTTTTTTCATAGTTGAGGAATGCATGCTTTAAAACAGAATAGACTCAGGTAAATATGAAAGAACAGCATAAAATGGGATTTGCAATTCAAATCAATGAAAGAAAATGGATTAATTGGCATACAGAGGCAGAAAAACAGAGACGAGTTTACCTTACTTTTTGCTCTGAAATAAAACATTATAAACAGTGATTTATAAACCTTCAAAAATCCTGCCTCAGACCTCAGGACTAGCCTCCTGGCTCTGACCCTGCCCACTACATCCTGATGCCCTCTGGGCAGCTTCATCTACTCTGCCTGTTTCCTTAGACCATCCACGGGCTAACCCCACCCCTGCCTTGCTCTTAACAACCTGACTGCCTGCCGGACCTGCTTACAAACGCTAAGAAATGGAAACAATCTAAATGTCCCTCAGCTGAGGAACAATAATGAAAATGTGGTCCATTTACACAGTGAGTTCTACTCAGCAGTAAACAAAGACGAAATCATGACATTTGCAGGTAAATGGATGGAAGTCGACACTGTTATCCTAAGTGAAGTGACACAGACTCAGAAAAGCAACAGCGATGTACATTCGTCCTCATTTGTGGATCCCAGCTCCAAATCTTTTTATGTGAGTATATATCTTAATGTGCCTGCAGGAGGCAGAAAAATGGAAAGGAGCCATGGAGGTAAAGAGAAAGAAAGAGGAGAAGGAGAGAGAGAGAGAGAAAGAGAGAGAGAGAGAGAGAGAGAGAGAGAGAGAGAGAGAGAGAGAGAGAAACAGATATTACTAAGGGAGAAATGGGGGGAATGGGGTTATACAACTGGGAAGGGAGGAAGGGAAGACAAAGAAATAACCACAGGGGTAAAAGGGAGGAAGGAACTCAAGAGGAGGAAGGATCATAGAAGACAGGTGTCATCAAGGGGAAACATTAGGAAAATGAGGGTAATTTAGCTGGGGAAGGAGGAAGGAAGTTAAACAGGGAGAGAGGAGAGATAAAGCATAAGTGACATGAAAACCCAGAGGGAAATGTATTAGCTCAAAAGCCTACTGAAAAATTCACATACTCTATCTGAACATGAATGCATGTATATAGCTGAAGGTTATATAGCAAGTAACAGAGTGCCAGACAGGAGAAGCCTTCCTTTGAGTTGTGGGACACAGTAGTCCAAGAGACTCTCAAAATAACACAGGCTTTACAACAGCCTGGTTTACCTTCCATAATTGAGGGTTAAGATCATATTGCAGAAGACAGGACATACTTTGGAAACAGGATGTATCTGTGCTCCAAGTTCTGGCTCTTAGTTCCTGTGTTGGCTTATCGTCATGATTATGGACTCTGCTACGAGCCAAATAAGTCTTCTCCTTCCCAAGATGTTTTTGGTCAGTGTTTTTATCGCAGCAATAGAAAGTGACTAAGACAGAAATTGGTACCAAAGAGTGGGAATGTTACTGTGATGGACCTGACCAAATATATGAGGGATGACTATGCAACATTGGGCTGAAAACAGCATAGTGACCTGTTACTGTGGAGTTTGGAATATTTGTCCCGGATAGAAATGAGGATGATGAGGGCCTTAACTGTGACTTTTTTTCTTTCTTTCTTTTTTGTTTTTTGAGACAGGGTCTCCCTTTAGTACTAGCTGGCCTGGAGCTCATTCTGTAGACCTGTGACTTTTTAATGGAATAAAAAAAAAGACTATTGGGGCTGCTTGTGTGATATATTATGAATTAAGAATTTTCATATGATACTGTTTGTGCTTTACTAGTCCATGCTGGTCAGCTGGGGCTGCTGAAACATCAGCTATGAGTAACAAGAGACCAGCATCACTGAGGTGAATTCTAGGAAGATTTTCCTCAGGATTAGTTTACAGAAGCTGCAGTCCTTAGGGGTCCTGAGGCTCCATCTCAAACTGAAATCAGGCCTTGGTGATGTGGAAGGGTCTCCTGCATGGTTCTAGTGTTGAAAGCATGAAGGGATCATGGAGAGAATTTGAGGCTTAGCACACTGAGAGGCCAGGAGTGACCATCAGTGAAGGCCCATCCTGTTTCCATTTTGGCCCAGCATATTGGAGATGACAGGACCATGGCAAAGTCACCAAAGGCAGCAGTAGGTATGGAGTGGGGTTGGCTGGATGGTTTGACACAACCCATGTTTGCTGTGGATGGTTGGGCCAGAGAAGTGAAGCTTCCCAAACCTCAGAGAGCACAGAAAATCATGAGTGAAGAATCCCAGATGACCAGCTGTCAGCTACTTTGCCAGACTTTGGGTCTGCTTCAGTGTACCTGATCCTTCCCTTCTAGAATAAGACAGTACTTAGTTTGGGTTTCATAGATGCCCACAGTAAACAGTGTGAGATTTTTTTTGACCAGGTAATTTTTTATTGAACTTTTGCTCATTTCATACATTGCTTAATCAAATTTAGACCTATTCTCCCTTCCATGCCTCCCACCCCACCAGAGCTGGTGCATTCTGCCATTCACATCTTGCATCTTTTTCTCGGTCTTTATTTTTCCAATTAAAATTTTTTTTAACAATAAGTAACAAGTTATGAGTACAAGCATCCTTCATGTAGAACCAATTTGCAAGCTGCTATGCCCAAACCCACATAGCCCATGTCTCCCACCATCCAGCAGGTGGGGGCTTGTATGTACACTCATGTTGATCAAATGAGTGTCCAGACTATGTGGCTGTAGTTTCACCATTCACCCCAATCGCAGCCCTTACATTCTACCACGCCCCCTCTTCCGCAGATCATTCCCTAGGCTTAGAAAAGGGGTACTGGTGGACGAGAAGCAAAACAGTCTACTTTCTCTGGAGCTGTCATTTTGGACTATGGTCAATTCTGGCTGTTTCCTTTCATGGGCTGACAGTTTGTCCAGGAATAACCTTTCAATCCTACTAATGAAGCACAAGCAATTAGATATATAGGTATTTAAACAGTACTAATTATTATGGTAGGTTACTTTGGTATAGACACAGATGTTTGGATGGTATGCTAATCCATGAATTATATTTTTTCTGTAAAAGATGACAAGGTCTTACTGTGGCTTATAACTTCTCCTAACCACTAGAGGATGTAAGCTTGTGGCATCAGCCGTGAATTATTCCTCCAAGGAGAGAGCTAATAGCCAATTAGATTTGGGATATTCAGACATTCAGACTGCCACTGCTGCACAGTATTTCCAGGCAGGTGAGGTGTAGCTGATGCTGACGGAGGAGTCTTGCTTGACTCAAGGAGACCAATGTTTGCTTTATTGGTTTAACGGCCTTTGGTAACACTCTCTGGCATTCCAGAGACCAACTGTACACTTGCAAGTGCGGTTTCAATACATCTTTCCTATGCTTGCATCAGGTCTTCCACAACCGGGCCTTACTGCCTCTCTTCTTGCAGGTATCACAGTTTATAGGCAAGAAGCCTTTACCTTTTGGCAGAGGAGGGCTTGGATCCCCTGGCCAACATCTCCTTGGCAAAATAATCCATTGCTGATATCAGAACTCTCCTGTATTAATATATTTTTCTTAAATGCACAGCTTGAAAAGACTTTAGTATTATATTTGGCTCTGAATATAGAATAATCCTTTTCACATTTCCTATGTCTATTAGTCAATTAAAGAAAGCAGTTATACCGGTTTTGTAGGAGATTACCTCTATAACAGTCAGCTCTAAGTTACGGTTAGAGAATGACTTCATTACCATCATGTATTTCTTTGTTATATGAAAATGAGGTAAGAAGTTGTCTCATATTAAGACTTTGTGGCCCCTTAGAAGGTAAGGTTCATTAGGACTCATTATAAACAGTTGTTAAAAATAGGATCCACAGAGATGTTTGATGTCTGTAGCAGTCTGAGGCTTTTCTTCCTTTTAATGCTTAGATTGGGCCAACTTCTCTGCTGGTTTTCCTCGGTACATCCTGCACAATGCAAAGCTGTATCTTTTCTTTCTCAGCCATTAAGTTGGTGATGTTTTGACCTGTGGGAACATACAAATCTTTTCCCATAGTTAGTTTTAAGATTTAAATTGAAAATTTGATAAAAGGTTTAATATGTAACTGTATCCCCCTTTTTTATTTTAGGTTTTTATTTTTTGACCCATGAGTCTCAAAAAGGCAGTTGTAGTACACATTCCTATAGGCAGGAATCAAAGTTAAATTTCATTAAATTTACCCAAGCTGTTTTGGGTGACTATATATTGTTAATTTGGGAAACAAACTTAATTCCTTGAGTTAAATTATCCTACAGGTAAAAGAGAATGTTGCAAGATGATGCAGTGTAACACAGAAATTATAGAGAACATTTGTATATGTTAATCCCAAGGTTATTGTTATACAGATTTTAATTAGAACAAATGTGGACAACAATTTATATTTCCACTTAACTTATATGTATTACCATTTTTATTAAAACCTTTAAACCAATGTTGTTTAATATAGATATTTTTACTTTTACTGAGTCCTAAAATACCATGTAGTTTGTATATAGAGTTTGGGCAAAGTTGGATACTTGTTAAACTCACATCAATTGAATATACATTAATCGAATATAGACCTGTGTCCCTCTCCCACCCCTCCCACCCCTCCAGTTTCACCATTTCAGTCAGTTTTTGATGCAGTCTTTCTGTTGTTGTTCTTTCCAATATGCATCCTTCCCCATAAGAAATATTTACAACTGTGTTATTGACACTAGCATCCACAGATGAGGGATACCATTCATCGTTTGTTTTTCTGGGACTGTGTTACTTCACTTAACATAGTATCTTCTAGTTCTATCCATTTACCTGCAAAGTTCATGATGTTATCTTTCTTTACTGCTGCATAGAACTCCATTGTGTACATGTACCACATTTTCTCTATCCACTCGTCAGTTGAGGGACATTTGGGATGGTTCCAGCTTTTTGCTCTTGTGAACAGAGCTGCAATAAATATAGTTGTGCATGTATTTCTGTAGTAAGATGAGTCTTGTGGGTATATACCCAGGAGTGCTATGGCTGGGTTGAATGGCAAGCTCATTTTGAGTTTTCCAAGGGTTCTCCACACTACTTTCCATAGTGGCTGTACAAGTTTACATTCCCACCAGCAATGGCTGAGTGTTCCCCTTTCCCCACAACCTCTCCACACTTGGCATCATTTGTTTTCTTGCTCCTAGCCAGTCTTATTGGAGTGAGATGATATCTTAAGTGGTTTTAATTAATTGTATTTCCCTAATTATTAGACTGATGTTGAACATTTTTGAGATGGTGTCTCAGCCAGCTCTAATTCTTCTCTCTGTGAAGTCTCTATTCAGTTTCTTCGCTCCATCTTTTGAGTGATTATTTGGTTTTATTTCTTCTTTTTTTTTTTTTTGTGAGTTTTTTTTTTTTTTTTTTTTTTTTTTTTTAAAAAAAATAAAACAAATGTCAGATGTATTTGCAGTGAAGGTTTCCTCCCACTCTGTGGGTTTTCTCTTCACTTCCTTTATTGTTTCTTTTGATGTCCAGAAGCTTTTGAGTTTGATGAGGTCCCATTTGTTAATTGTTTATCTTATTTCTTGTGCAGCTGCTGTCTGACTTAAGAAGACTTTTCCTACGCCTATGTCTTGTAGTCTGCAGCCTTTTTTCTTTTATCACCTCCAGAGTTTTGGGCTTCATGTTGAGGTCTTTGATCCATCTGGAATTGACTTTTGTATAGGGCAAGAGGTAGGGGTTTAATTTCATTCTTCTACAGGTGGTGATATAGTTTTGCCAACACCACTTGCTGAAGATGCTGTCTTTCCTCCATTGTGTCTTCTTGGCCCCCTTGTCGAATATGAGGTGGCTGAAATTATATGTGCTCAAGTTTCAATCTTCAGTTTTGTTCCATTGGTCAACTGGTCTGTTTTTGTGCCAGTACCAAGCTGTTTTTATGACTATAACCCTGTAGTATAGTTTGAAGTCTGGTGTAGAGATCCCGCCTGTGTAGCTCTTTTCACTCAGGGTTGTTTTGGCTATTCGGGGTCTTTTGTTTTTCCAAATGAAATTAAGGACTTTTTTTTCCAAGCCTGTGAAGAAACTCTTGGGGATTTTGATTGGGATTGCATTAAATCTGTACAAGAGTTTGGATAGAATGGACATTTTTACTATGTTTATTTTCCCAATCCATGAGCATGGGAGGTTTGTCCATCTTCTGATATCTTCTTCAATTTCCTTCTTCAGGGGTTTAAAATTTTTGTTGTAGAGTTCCTTGGTGTCTTTGGTTAGGTTCGTTCCTAGGTATTTTATTATTTTTGAGGCTGTTGTGAGTGGGAAGATCTCCTTGTATTCCTTCTTCAGTTGCTTGTTTTTGGTGTAAAGAAAGGCTACTGATTTTTCTAGATTTATTTTGTATCCTGCCACTTTACTGAAGTACTTCATTATTTCTAGGAGTTTTCTGGTAGAGTTCTTAGCATACCTTAAGTAAATGATCATATCATCAGAAAAAGGGATATCTTGACTTCCTCTATTCCAATTAGAACTCCTTTAATTTCCTTTTCTTGCCTTATTACTCTAGCAAGTGTTTCAAGCACTATATTGAAAAGGAGTGGTGACAGGGGGCAGCTTTGTCTAGTTCCTAACTTTAAGGGGAATGCTTCTGTTGTTTCCCCATTTAGGATGATATTGGCTGTATGGCCTTGATTACATTGAGGAATGATCCCTCCAATCCAATTCCCTCTAGGACATTAAGCAAGAAGGGATGCTGGATTTTGTCAAAGGCTTTTTCCACATCAATTGAGATGATTGCATGGTTTTTGTCTTTTAGTTCATTTATATGTTTGATGATATTTATTGATTTTCGCATATTGAACCATCCCTGCATTTCTGGAATGAATCCAAATTGGTCATGGTGGATGATCTTTTTGATGTAGATCTGTATGCAATTTGAAAGTATTTTATTTAGAATTTTTGCATCTGTGTTCATTAAGGAGATGGGTCTACAGTTCTCCTTTTTGGTTGTATCTTTGTTTCTCGGTCTTTTTAAAAGTTTTTTGATGCAGAAGTTTACTGTTTTGGGCAGAATTTTACTGTTGCAGTTTTAAGATGTTTCTCACCACTTCTTTCTCTAGCCTTTCTTTACACCAACAATAAGCAACTAGAGAAGGAACATAAGGAGACCTTCCCAATCACAATAGCCTCAAAAAAAAAAAAAAAACAAAACCTGGGAATAAACTTAACCAACCTCACCAAAGACCTCTACAACAAAAAATTTAAAACTTAAAGAAGGTTGAAAATGACATCAAAAGATGGAAAGATCTCTCATACTCATGGATTTAAAAAATTAATGTAGTAAAAATGTCCATTCTACTCAAATTAATATACAAATTCAATGCAATCCCAATCAAAATCTCCATGAGCTTTTTCACAGACTTAGAAAACAATCCTTAAATTCATATGGAAAAACAAAAGACCCTGAATATCTAAAGCAACCCTGAGTGAAAAGTGCAATACTGGGGGCATTATTTTAACAGACTTCAAGCTATATTACAGGGGTATAGTTATAAAGACAGCCTGGTACTGGCAAAAAAAATACAGACCCATTGACCAATAGAACAAAATTGAAGATCCAAATGAGTTCATATAACTTCAGCCACCTCATATTTGACAAAGGGGCTGAAAAAATATCTAAATGGAGGAAAGATAGTATCTTCAGCAAATGGTTTTGGCAAAACTGGATCACCATTTGTAGAAGAACAAAATTAAACCCCTATCTCTCACCCTGTACAAAAATAAACTCCAAGTGGATGAAAGATCTCAACATGAAACCAGAAACCCTGAAGGTGATAGAAGAAAAAGTCAGCAGCAACCTAAAAGACATAGGAGTAGGAAAAGACTTTCTAAATCAAACAGCAGCTGCACAGGAAATAAGGACAAGAGCTTACAAGTGAGACCTCATCAAACTCAAAAGCTTTTTTACAGCTAAAGAAACAATCAAGGAAATGAAGAGAAACTCCACAGAGTGAGAGGAAACCTTCACCACTGATACATCTGATAGAGCATTAACATTCAGAATATATAAACTACTTAAAAAGGAAAGAAGAAAACAAATGACTCACTCAAAAGATGGAGTAAAGAGATGAACAGAAACTTCACCAGTAAAGAAGTAAAGATAGCTGAGAAACATCTTAAAAAGCATTCCACATCATTAATAATTAAGGAAATGCAAATTAAAACCACACTAAGGTATCATCTCACTCCAATAAGTCTGGCCAAGATCAAGAAAACAAAAGACACCAAATGCTGGAGAGGTTGTGGGGAAAGGGGAACACTCATCCACTGCTGGTGGGAATGTAAACTTGTACAACCACTGTGGAGCCTACCACCTGACCCAGATATACCACTCCTGGGTATATATACCCACAAGACACATCCTACCACAAAATCCGTGCACAGCTATGTTTATTGCAGTTCTCTTCACAATAGTAAAGAGCTGGAACCAAACCAAATCTCCTCAAACTATGAGTGGATAGAGAAAATGTGGTACATCTACACAATGGATTTCTATGCAGCAGTAAAAAAGATGACGTCATGATCTTTGCAGGTAAATGGATGGAACTAGAAGATATTATGCTAAGTGAAGTAACATAGTCCCACTTAAAAAAAAAAAAAAGCGAATGGTTTCCCTCATTTGTGGATGCTAACACTAAATCCCCATTTGTCAGTCAAACTGAGCAACTTTATTATTATATTTCATTGTACCTGAAAGCAACTGTGCTGTTATAATATGACTCTCTTAATGCACTCTAGAATCGACCTACCACTTGTATTCATACATGGCAATTACCATATATGGGTGGAAGATATGCATTCATATTCAAAAAAAGAATGTAAAATTATACTTCTTTATACCTGCATAAAACTTTATTGTTAAAATGTGAATCCCTAAATGTGTTTTGGAGTTAACCTATAGTTTATTTTCAGACTTTGTGATTTTGATTTATTTGTGGAGTGTATATATGCATATACATATATGCATATATATGTATATACATATATACATATATGCATATATACATATACATATATGCATATATACATATACATACATATATGCATATATGTATATATGTATATACATATATATGCATATTGGAATAATATAAAATTAAAGAGAACAAAAAAAGGAGAGAAAAACCTATTGAAAGAATTGACCAAAACAGTAAACTTCTGCATCCAAATGGTTGTAAAAGAGTGAGAAAAAGATGCAAGACAAGACTTAACATGTATGACAGAACCCATGAGCTCTGGCAGTGGGTGAGGGGGCATGAGGTATGGGCATGGTTGGGGGGGAATAAGTCTAAATTTGATTGAGAAATGTATGAAATGCACTCAATAAAAATTAACTTAAAAAAAGAAGAAAAGGCCCAAAACCAACAATACAAAAGAAAGTCATCTCGTTTGCCTAGACCAACAATCATCAGTTTGAGAGTTAAAAAAAGATGTTTCTCAGCCATCTTTACTTCTTCATTTGTGAAGTCTCTGTTCATCTCTTTACTCCATTTTTTTGAGTGGGTCATTTGTTTTCTTACTCCTTGTTGGCATAAAGAAAGGCTACTGATTTTCCCAAGTTAATTTTGTATCCTGCCACATTACTGAAACTCTTAATCATTTCTAGGAGTTTTCTGGTGGAGTTTTTAGCATCTCTTAGGTAAACTATCATATCATCTTCAAGAAGGTATACTTTTACTTCCTCTTTTCTAATTAGTACTCCTTTATTTTCCCTTTCTTGTCTTATTGCCATAGCAAGCATTTCAAGCACTATACTGAAGAAGAGTGGTAATAGGGGACAGCCTTGCCAGGTTCCTGACTTTGAGAGGAAAGTTTCTAATATTTCCCCATTAGATGATATTGGCTGTGGATTTATTTTATATGGCTTTGATTATGTCAAGGAATGTTCCATCCAGTCCAGTTCCCTCTAGGACTTTAAACATGAAAGCATGCTGGATTTTGTCAAAGGCTTTTCCTGCATCGATTGAGATGACTATGTGTTGTTTTTTTTTGTCTTTCAGTTTATTTATGTGTTTTATGATATTTATTGATTTATGTATGTTGAACCATCCCTGCATCTCTTGTATAAACCAACCTGCGATTTTAAAGTTGCAATGTTTTATGTTGTAATGTTAATATTAATATTAACATGAGATCTTGGGGATAAGAAATGGAAGGGTTGTGATATAAAGTGGTAAGTTTGTGTGTCATGTTGACAAGGGGTCCATTGTGCTGGATAGCTTTAGATTTCAGCTTGACCCACCTGGGTAGAGAGAATCTCAATCAGAATTTTTTCTCTTAGACTGGCCATGGCCACATATGTGGGGCATTTCCTTGATTGTTGTTCCCATTTGGATGATGCCACCCATTGGGCAGATGGTCCTTGATGATGGATTGTGCTGTTAAACAAATAAATCCTTTCCTCTCCAAGTTATTTTTGGTCAGTGTTTTATCACAGCATCTGAAGGCAGACTAGAACACATTGGAGTAATAGAGCTGGGACTGACCTGGAAAACTCCTCCATGAAGATTAGCTGTCAGAGTTCCAGAGGTTACTATGCAAGCTGCTAAAGGAGAAAATCAACCAGTGGTCTAACCCTATTGTTAAAGCCTCATAATCACAACAATAACCAGCACAACAAACTATAGCAGTGCAGAGGTGGCAACAGCTGTCTAACTGGACTTGGAGCACTCTCAGTGGGAGGGAACTAATTGGTGGCCCTGTAAACACAGCAAAATAAACATGGCTGGAGAGGAAATAGGTCCTAGAGAAAACCCTATCTCTGTCATAACCTCTAGACAAATGAAGCGTATATATGAAAAACATGGATCCTTATATTTATAGACAAGTCTACCATTCTTCACTCATCAAAGAAACTTCTTTCTGCAACAGATGGAGACTATTAGAGATTTCTACAACTGGTCTCACTGAGAGAATATGCGTCTCAGAGATGCTGAGCCCTGACACATCTACAGTGGAACCCCAACCCACAAGACTCATGGGATATAGTGTAAAGGGGGATAGATTATTAATGCTTCCCTCAACTCTCACCAGTGAATCTTCCTTGTGCAACAGATTGTGTTGCACACAGAGGGTTATAACCGGTCAAGTTTTAGAGAATAAGAGACTATGGAACACACATTCCTGCATAGGACTCCTATATTAAATTCACTCATTCATGGCTCAGGAACCATTGCTGAAGAGGAGGCAGAGAGATTGTAAGAACCAGGGCTGGTATATGAACATAAGGAAACATTTTTCTATCACTCTGGGAACTTGTTCATATCAACTTGAATTAATGATGACAGCAGCATTCACAAGACCCATGCAGACTCAATCATACAAAGTCTAGCATAGAAATGGGGCTATGGGCAGAAGGCTCTGACCTTTGCCAACTATTGGCAACTGATTACTGTTGGGTGAGGGAGAGTTGATCTTATTTAAGGGGATGCCTCTAGATAGGCTGACTAAACTCCAATGATGAACTTGTACTGCAGGATATCTGGGATACAAAAGCTTGACTTAATATAAGGCCTTAATAGGCCTTAACATATGACAGAATGTATGAAATCTGATAGAGCAGGCTGTGGGGGTTGCAAAAATATGCATTAAAACACAATAAAAAATAAGAATAATTTTTAGAAATATTCACAAGAGGGGAAGAGAGCATAAACATGATAACAGTGCTCTGTATATATAAAATACACAAAAATTAAATTAAAAACTTACAAAATAAACAAAGTAATTTTAATGTACTCCTAATCACAGGAGCATATATTCAAATGACACTGGGATAGGATGTTAAAACAAGCAAGTCCTGGCATGCAAATGGAAGATTTAGACCTTACATCTAATTTGTTAAGAGCATAAATTTTGATTTAAAAAATTGTCATTGTATACCAAGATTTAAAAACACCCATACTTTGTGACTTCAGTTTTTCTTATGGGCATCTCCCTTACAAACTTTGCTATGTTCTGTATTAAAATTTGAATATTATTTGGGAGAAAGAAGCTTTGTTAATTTAAGACACTGTAATATGTATGGGTTTAAGAGATCAGTAACTCCATTTCAAGGAGATCTGATACCCTCCTCTGGCCTCCAGGGGCATTGCATTTATGTGGTAACATGCACATTCAGGCAAGACACTCATCATACACCAAAATAAAAGTTTTTAAAAATTGATTTTGGAACTTATGGAACACTTTAATGTTATTTACTTTTCAGTATATTGACTTGGAAACACATAGGCCTTGTTCCTTAACCAAGTCAGGGTTTCTACTAAGACATAAACATGGAAGAATGTTGAGCTGGGGATGGGAGGAGGTGAAGGTAATTTTGACCTTTTTCTGCCATCTATGACCTCAGCAATTCTCTCTCAGTGGTGAAAGTACTTCTCTGTTAAGCATCTAGGAAACATGAATTGCCTGGATGATAGTTGTTTCTAACCCCTTCTTGCAATTATTCATCCAGGTTGACTATTAGTTACATTTTTTCATTGCAAAATACTCAAATGAGACCTAAGGATGGAAGGGTTTATTGGGGCTCACAGTTCTATGGGATACAGTCCAGTATGGTATGGCAGCAGGAACCACAAACTGACCACATTGCTACATGGTCCTGGCATAGACAGATGAATGCTGGTGTTCAGCTAGCTTATCTTTTTATTTGGTCCAGAACCCCAGGCCACAGACTGGTTTCCCCTGCTACAAAATTAGGACTGGGCTTTCCACCTCAGTTAACCTAACCTAGAAACTCTGTCACAGAGAGGCCGGTAGATTTTTCTCCTAGTTGTCTCTAGATCCTATGAAGTTGACCATGTTCCCATCACAATCACCTTGTGTATGTTTAAGACAAGGGGAGTTCCATGACTGAAGAAAATATAGCAGATGGCAGGGAGGAAGAGAAATGAGAAGATAAGCCACAAATTTTCTGTCCTGTGGTAGCTGAAGTCTGCTTCTTGGTCAAGAGAGAACTCACAGCCTATCTTAATCTGCAAGTCATTGCAATTTGCTTCACCCTGGGAAAAATTGCTTTCTTAACATTTATGTAACTAACACAAGAACCTAGAAGTCAGCTGTGAAATTTAGATTTTTGGATGTATTCTTTTAATCATCCTACAGTATAGAGACAGATAAGCTTAGTGGCTCTTTATCCTGAAGCCACAGAGAAAAGCTGTGCTCAGTGCAATGGACCACTTATGGGGAAGAAATTAGATAATTTCTATTTGTGAATGTCTGTATATTGTTTAGGACACTTATAGCTGGGAGATCTGAAAACCCAAGGGACACTGGCTTAAAGTAAGGAACTTCACAGTCCCCTGGCCTGTGATAAGATGGGAGGGCAGAGCAGATCCAGGGAGAGTTGACAGATGGGCTCAAAGATTTTTGAGCCTGTGCCCAGCCTCTCAGGGTGCTACTGGCTGCTGGCCCACAAGTATCATGTCCTGTGAAATGGGGGGAAATAGCAAATTTGTATTTCTATTTAACAGTAGGGAAAAATTTCCAGAGTCCCTACTACCACTTCCATTTATGTCTCATTGAATAAATTTCCAGAACTCTTTAGGGTTCTTGTTATCAACCAGCAAACAATGTATGGAAGTGAAGAGATACCCACAGAATACACAAAGCTGGAGTAATCATTGTCTGAGACACTATGCATGGATCACATTATATTTGAAATTGTGGATGAAACTGGATGTGTGGAGGCCTATAATCTGATCATTTGACAAGTGACAGCAAAAGGATTACTTTCAAGTCTAAGTCTAACCTGGGCTACATATTAAGACCTTGGATTAAGAAAAATGATAAAATAATATGAGATGCAGGCATACGAAAACCAAATAAAAATGTGTTCATATGGTTTATATTTTCTGTTTATGTATGTAAGCTGTAGCTTAAAAATGACTAAAATTGGTGCATTTTTCCTTATTCTGGGACATTAACTTTTATAAATACTTTATTTTTTTCCTGTAATAAGCCAATCGATTATACAATACTGATTTTTTTTTTAACTCATGGAACCGAGACTGCTATTCCCAAATAGTACTGTGGTTAAATACAATCATGGTTGTTACGCGCCACATCCTGGTTAACAAACCTCTCCTTTAAGTAAATCATGAGATGCTATTAATCGACATTTTCATTCATCCTTTTCAAAGGAGTCTTTCTATTCAGAGATTCCCACTGTCTTGGTTAATTTCAGAACCTCAGGACTGATGAAGCCTAGTAATTTAGGGGAGAAAATATCCATGGATTTATTTGACTTATACTGATTGAAATATATTGGTTTTCAGAGGAAATGTCTTTTGGCTCCAAATTATGTATATTGTGCAGTCTCTGTATGTATTTTCCATGTGATTTAAATGAATTTGAATCAGCTCATTAGGCTGCAGACTGAAGTTGAACATAATGACTCATTCCTAAATTAATATGGTCTACCCTGAACTCCCCCTGTCTAAATCACTTTAATCACTGGGAAGATTCACGCTTCTCCAAAGGACAGCCATGTTCAAATGAATTCCGCAACAGTTCATTAGGTAATGATGTCATTATGTTCCCTGGGTCTGCAATGTGCTGCTGCGTGGCTCTGAGAACTGACTGACTGTGAAAAGATAAACAGGTACTTTGTATGCACCTGACATTCATACATGCACAAAAGGGAGGCATTACTTTGGCATGAATGTTTCTGTTTGGGATAGTGCAGGGTTTCACAACCAGCCTCTTCTTTCTTTTTTTGAGCTCAGTAGTCCTATGGGGCACATGTTCCTGTCTTACAGAAGCAGTTGAGGTGTTAAATGCTTTACCACATCCCTCTGACTCTTGGCCATTAAAAATAAACTCTAACTGGACACTAGATGGTACACAGTCTAAAAGGCACTGAAAAAAGAACATTGGGTTGTGTTTGGTGGTATTCACTGAAAAGCTATTTCAGGAAGACCCTGGAAGCAGCAAACATGACAAACATCATGTTGTGAGGCATTCAGGTGTACAATCTCATACTTGTCCCTCATTGCCCTGCAGGCCTGTCACCACCAGAAGCAGTAAGAGAATCACCGGCTGGGGGTTGAAGGTGCTTGGCATCTTAGTACATGGAGAAGCAAGCAACCTTTGAAATCAATATGTCCCCTCTTTCTGGAAGGTATAGTCATATGTAAAAATCCAACCATTCCACAGGGACATTAGGGGAGATCCTCTTGCTTTGTTCTAGGAAGTTCTACAGGGGAGGCCCAAGGGGATTAGCACATTTCCTTAGTATCAAATGAGAAGTTGAACTATAGTTCTAATGGTAACTTCACAAATTCATTAACATACTGATTCATTCAAAAGTATCTATGTGAGGCTGGAAAGATGGATCTAGATTTAAGAGACTGTATAATCTTACAGAGATAGAATTAGATTCTCAGCGCCATATCAAGTGACACAACATCCTATAACTCCAGTTCCAGGAGAGCTGACTCTTCTGGCCTTTATGAACATCTGAACTCATTTACACATATTAACACACACACATACAAATAAATAAAAATTTTAATGTATATGTGCAAAGTATCTGTGTGCTAGAGATTAATGTGAGTTTAACATTCAACTATGGTTTCTATATGTAATTTATTCTCATAACACTTCTATATAGTGTATTTTAAGATTAATTTATATATTTTAATGTATGTGATTGTGTGTCTGTATATGTATGCCATATGGGTGTGGATACACATGGAAACCAGAAGAGGGTTTCACATCCCCCAGAAGTGGAGTTACAGATGGTTATGAGCTACCTGACTTGGGTGCTGGGAACTGAACTTTGGGTCCTCTGCAAGAACAGCAACCACCCTTAACTGCTGAGCCCTCTCTCCAACCCTGAAAGATAGTATTTTTGACTGTACCATTGGTAAGGAAAGTAAGAGATGTCATGCAACTGTCTATTTTTCTAGAATGAGAAAGGAAGGAAGAAAAGTGATCCACCTTCAGAGATGGCTGACAGACACCTACTCTTCCCCATCTATTATCCACCAACTCCCCTTTGTGTCCAAAGGTGAGCAGGTGAATGGAGGGGAAAAGATGGCCAAATGCCAAGAATGAGGAACTAGGCACAGAGGAATCTGCAGGAAAAGCATGCATGAATTTGCAAATGAACTTGCCATTCTGAAGCCACACAGCTTCAAAACCCAGAAAAACTCATGCCAAGAACCTAACTCATGAAAAGGGTTTCCTGTATATGGCTTTGATTACATTGAGGAATGATCCCTCCAATCCAATTCCTTCTAGGACTTTAAGCATGAAGGGATGCTGGATTTTGTCAAAGGCTTTTTCAGCATCAGTTGAGATGATGGTGTGGTTTTTGTCTTTCATTCCATTTATGTGTTTGATGATGTTTATTGATTTTCATATGTTGAACCATCCCTGAATCTCTGGTATGAATCCAACTTGATCATGATGGATGATCTTCTTGATGTGGGTCTGTATGCAATTTGCCAGTATCCTGTTTAGAATTTTGGTATCTGTGTTCATTAGGGAGATGGGTCTATAATTCTCCTTTTTAGTTGTATCTTTGCCTGGTTTTGGTAATAGAGTGATGCTGGCTTCATAGAAGGAATTTGGGAGAATTCTCTCTGATTGTATCCTTCTAAGCAGTTTCAGTAATAATGGTTGTAGGTCTTTTTGAAATGTTTTATAGAATTCTGCCATGAAACCATCTGGGCCTGCGCTTTTTTTAGTTGGGAGGTTTCTTATTACATCTTCAATTTCTTCATGTATTATGGGTCTGTTTAAGCTATCGATCTCTTCTTGGTTGAGCTTTGGTGATTCCCAGGATTTCAGATAGTCTTCCATTTCTTCTAGGTTTTCAAACTTGGTGGAGTATAGGTTTTTGAAGTATTCCCATATGGTTTTCTAGATATTTTCCTTTTCTGTTGTGATATTCCCTTTTCACCACGGATTGTATTGATTTGGAGTTGTTCCTTCTTTCTTTTGGTTAACTGGGCTAGAGTTCTGTCTATCTTGTTTATTCTTTCAAAGAACCAACTTTTGGATTCATTGATTTTTTGTATTGTTTCCTTTGTTTCTATTTCATTGATTTCTGCTCTGATTTTTGTTATTTCTTTCTGTCTGTTGCATTTAGGGTTCATCTATTGTTGCCTCTCAAGTGCTTTTAGCTCTATTGTTAGATCATTCACTTGTGCTCTTTCTGTTTTTCAAATGTAGGCACCCAGGGCTATAAACTTACCTCTTAGGACTGCTTTTAAGGTATCCCATAGGTTTTGTTTTGTTGTATTTTAATTGTCATTCAGTTCCAGGAATGCTTTTATTTCTTTCTTTATCTCTTCCTTGACCCATTCATTATTCAAGAGTGTGTTGTTTAGTCTCCATGTGTTCTCGTAGGCAGTAGGGCTTATTCTGGTGTTTATGTTGAGCTTTATTGCACTGTGGTCTGATAGAATGCATGAAATTATTTCAATCTTTTTGTATTTGTGGAGGTTTCTTCTGTGTCCCAGTATGTGGTCAATTTTGGAGAATGTTCTGTGGGGTGCTGAGTAGAAAGTGTATTCTCTGGTATTAGGGTGGAATATTCGGTAGAGGTCTATGAGGTCCATTTGGTGTATCATATCGTTCAGTTCAGATGTCTCTCTGTTTATTCTTTGTCCTGTTGACCTATCTAAAGGACTCAGTGGGGTATTGAAGTCTCCTACTATGAGTGTACTGGGTTTAGTGTGTGACTTGTGGTCCTGGAGAATTGTTTTTATAAATTTTGTTGCACCAGAGTTTGGGGCATATATATTCATAATTGTGAAATCTTCTTGGTGAATTGTTCCTTTAATAAAAATGTAATGGCCTTCTTTGTCTCTTCTGATTTCTTTTACTTTGAAGTCTATTTTGTTTGATATTAAAATAGCAACACCTGGTTTCTTTTTGGGTACCATTTGCTTGGAATACTTTTTTCCATCCTTTCACTTTAAGGTGGTACCTGTCCTTGAGGGTAAGATGTGTTTCTTGTAGACAGCATATCGATGGATTCTGTTTCCTAATCCAATCTCCCAGTCTATGTCTTTTGATTGGGAGAATTTAGTCCATTAATATTTAAAGTTATGACTGATAGATTTGTGTTGCTTCCTTTTGCCTTATTATCTATTTGTGGTTTGTGTTTAGGTTTCTACTTCTGCAGTTATGCTTTTATTGATTTCTCTTTCTAGGTGCCTGGGGATGGTTGCTCCTTTCTTCTGTCCTTTGAATTTCTTCAAGTATTCTCTGAAGGGTTGGTTTTCCAGACATGTATTCTTTCAACTTGTATATCATGGAAGGTTTTTCTCTCTCCTTCAATTATAATCAACATTTTTGCTGGGTATAGTAACCTGGTTTGGCATCTATTGTCCTTTAACACTGGGAATGCTTTGCTCCAGGTTCTTCTTGTTTTCATAGTTTGCGTGGAGAAGTCAGTTGTAATTCTGATAGGTTTCTCCTTATGGGTCAATTGCATCTTTACTTTAGGGGATTTTACCTGTGCTTGTTCATTTCATGTTCCAGAGACTTCATCAAGAAGAATGACAAAAAGAGCTCCCTTTGTTTTCCTATACTAGTTTTATTGTTGCAAGTCACCATCAAAGTGTTTTTCCTATTCACCCTCTTGGATTGAACTTATTCTAAGTGATGTTTTCTTCTTTGTGCAATTGCAAATAGAACTACCCTTTTAATTTCATTTTCAGATAGATTGTTCCTAATTGTTTTTCCATTGTATTTTCGTATCTTGTAACTTTACTGAATCTGATTATTAAATCTAAGATTATTTTGCTAGGCCTTAGGGTTTTGTATACATATGATCATGTTGGCTATTTAAAGGGATAATTTTATCTTATTCATTCCTTTTAAAGTATGCTCTTTTTGACTAACTGCTTTGGGTAGAATTTCTGGTTCTATGGCAGTGGGCATCCTTGTGTCCTTCCTCGTATTAGAGGAAAAGATTTCAGCTTCATACTATTGATTAGGAAATTTCCTATGGAGTTGGCATAGATGGATGCTCTTGGGCTGTGGCACACTCCTTAATTTATTGAGAAATAAAGATGCAAAATTTTGTCCACCCACCCTTCCTGACCATCCTTCCCTCTCCTCCCCTCCCTACTTCTCTACCCACCTTTCCCTACCTGCCTTTCCCTACCTACTCGTCTCTGAGTATTCACCCCTCCCTACATTCCTACCCACCCCTCCCTACCCATCCAACATGTTTCCTTCCCTCTCTTCTTAACCCACCTAAACCAATTTTTCATGGGATTTACTACAGTGTGTGGACATACAGTGAGGTGTGGGCTATCAGGGTCACATTCTTAAAGAAAAGAGATTCTCCCTTGCCCAACAGTTGCAGTTGCCAAAGCTATTCAGCCAGGAGTGAGATGTTATTAACATCTTCCCTTTCCATGCTCTGATTTTGTCTGGTTTATATTTTAGTAAAAAACAACTATTTATTTCATTGGATTTTTCTCTTTTCTTACTTTCTAACTTTTTGGCTCTGATATTTATTATTTTTCTCCTAATAATGTGGACATCATTTTTTTCATGATTTCCTTAAGACATGTCCCAATTTTATGTCAGTTGTTGTGATGAAAATATTCTGACAGGCCACTAAACCAATAAAGCAAATATGGGTCTCCTTGAGTCAAGCAAGACTCCTCCATCAGCACCAGCTACACCTCACCTGCCTGGAAATACTGTGAAGTAGAGGCAGCCATATGCCTGTATATCCCAAATCTAATTGGCTATTAGCTCTCTCCTTGGAGGAATAACCCATAGCTGATGCCACAAGCTTACATCCTCTAATGGTTAGGAGTTGTTATAAACCATAGTAAGACCCTGTCATATTTAACAGAAAAAAATGTAATTCATGGATTAACATACCATCCAAACATCTGTGTCTATACAAAGTAACCTACCATAACAATTAGTTATTAATAAAAAAATGAAAATAAAAAAATAAATAAAAATATTACACTTGAAGTTAAAAAAATTCTGACAAAGAATAACAGGGAGACTTATATATCTAATTGCTTGTGCTTCATTAGTAGGATTGAAAGTTTATTGCTGGACAAACTGTCAGCCCATGAAAGGAAACAGCCAGAATTGACCAGAGTCCAAGACAACAGCTCCAGAGAAAGTAGATTGTTTTGCTTCTCATCCACCTGTGCCCCTTTTCTAAGTCTAGGGCACAATCTGTGGAAGAGCGGGTGTGGTAGAATGTAAGGGCTGCGATTGGGGTGAATGGTGAAACTACAGCAATATAGTCTGGACACTCATTTGATCAACTTAATTGAACATACAAGCCCCCTTGCTGGATGGTGGGACCCATGGGCTGTGTGTGTTTGGGCACAACTGCTTGCAAATTGGTTTTACATGAAGCATGCTTGTACTCATAAATTATCACTTATTGTTAAAAAAATGAAAACAAACCTGAGAGAAAGATGCAGGACAGTTATGACAGAATGCATGATCTGGGATGGGGTGGGGTGGGGTAGGAGGAAGGGAAAGGGAAATATGCCTGAATTGAATTGGAAAATGATGTATGAAATACACAAAGCATCAATAAGAAAATGAAAATAAAAAAATAAAAATATTACACTTTAAGTTAAAAAAAATTCTGACAAAGAATAACATGGAGAAAGATTTGATTCAGGTCACAATTCCAGTTTGCTAGCAAGGATGTCAAGGCAGCAGGAACTTGAATTAGCTGGTCATGTCCAATTCACAATCCATAGCAGAGAAAATGTGAGTGTGTCTGGTGCTTGGCTCACTTTCTCTACTCTCACAGAGTCCAGAGCCCAAACCCAAGGAATTGAGCTGCTTACATCCAGGTCGGGGCTTCCCACATTAATTATGTCAATAAAGACAGTCCTCACAGAGACACCTACCCAGATCTGGGACAGTCATTCTTGAGACTCTCTTCTAAGATGATTCTAGGTTCTGCCAAGGTGACAATTAAAATTAACAGCACAAGGAAAAAAGTGGGTAAATATACTTCTTTATTTTCCATAGGTATCAGTATAAATTTCCATCTTAGGACTGTTTTTGGAGTATCTCATAAGTTTTGGTATAAAGTCCCATTTTTACCTCAAAAAATATTTTATTTTCCTCTTTGATATATTTGAAGCCTCACTTATTTTCTGTAGTAATTTAAGTTTTGCCAACTGTGAGCTTTTCTATTTCTACTGTGATAGAATTGTTTTTGAAAACAATGCTTCATGCACTTGGGAGGCAGAGGCAGGTGGATCTTTGTGAGTTCAAGGCCAGCCTGGTCTACAGAGTGAGTTCCAGGACAGCTGGGGCTACAGGGAGACTCTCTCTCAAAAAGACCAAAAAAAAAA
>VZQC01008136.1:2006950-2265980 GCA_009823505.1 Rhizomys pruinosus
AAAAAAAAAAAAAAAAAAAAAAAAAAAGAAAATGATGCTTCGTGTGATTTCATTCTGCCTCCCCAATGCTAGGATTAAAGGTGTGCGCCACTATACCCTGATGTGATTTCACTATTACTGAGCTGATTAAGATTCTGGGAGCCCAACAAATAACCTTCAATAAAAATGTTTCCTATGCCAGGTGAAGAAAGTATATTCTATTGCTGCTAGATAAAGTGTTCTCTATGTATTCAATTTTGTTTAAAATATAGTTCCAGTTGGGCCTAAGATTGTAATCCCAACAGTTAAGGGTCTGGGAATGGCAGTTACAAGTTCAAGGCCACCTTGGGTTGCACGATGTGATTCTGTCTCAACTCAGTGATGTAGTACTAACTGAACTTGAACAAAGACCTGTGCTCTCTATCACTGTAAATAAGGAAATAAACTGAGTGAATCAGCAAAACACAATTCAAATCCAATATTTACTGATTTTTATGAATGATTAGTGATTGTTGGAAGTAGAGTACTGAAGTTCTCTACTAATACTCTGTTGCTCTCTCTCATTTCATATTAATATTAGCGATCTGTGCAAAAACAGCTTGAGAAATAAATGTTTTATTTTGGCCTACAGTTCCAGAAGGATACAGTGAATCATGGCGGTGAAGACACAGAGATACAGGAAATCACTGATCACAAGTTAGAAAACCTCTAAGTTTACCACCAATGACATACTGCCTCCAGCAAGCCTTCACTTTTTGAAAGTTCCATATCCTTCCCAAATAGTACTACCAACTATGGACCAAATGTTCAACTACATGAACCTATAAGAGATATCAGGACATTTCATATTCAAAGCATAACCATATATATGAGTGCTTTGATTTGGAGTGTGCATGTGTGTGTATATTACATATTTATATTTGCACATTTATATTATATTAAGTAATTGACCATTTAACATTATACAATTACTGTATTTGTCTCATTACAATATTTGATTTAAAGTCCATAAATTTAGGCTGGAGAGATGAATCAGTGGTTGACTATGTAACTAGTCCTTGAAAGGACCTGAGTTTTGTTCCCAGCACCCATATCTGACAGCTCACAATTTCCTGTAACTCCAGCTCCAGGGATTCAATGCTTTCTTCTTCTAACCTCAGTGGATATCTATTCAATTCTCCATACTGCCTCATACACATACATATAATTAATATTTTTAATCTTCAAAATGTTTAATGTCCATAAATATAATTTTCACTCTCTTGTAGATTTCATTTGTAGGAAATATCAATTTCCATCCCTTCACTTGAAATTTATATCTTAAATCTCAAATCAGTCTTGGGGTAATATATAGTTGGATCTTGAGGGTTTTTGTTTTTTGTTTTGTTTTGTTTGAGGGCAGGTGATCTTGTACCTACTTTAAAAATATTTTATTTATTATTTTATTATATGTGTATGAGTGTATTGCCTACATGTTTGTAAGTGCATCTGTATCTTTCAATGCTCAGAGATGTCAGAAGAAGCCCTCAGATCCCCTGGAATTGGAGTTATGGACAGTTGTTAGCTATCATGTGAGGGCTGAGATTCAGACTTGTGTCTTTAGCAAGGGCAGTGCTTCTTAACCACTGAGCCATCTCATCTCTCAAGCCCTTAGGTCTTGAGTCTTAAAAGGTGTTTATTCGGGGCTGGAGAGATGGCCTAGCGGTTAAGAGCGCTGACCGCTCTTGCAGAGGACCCGGGTTCGATCCCCAGCACCCACATGGCGGCCGAGAACCGTCTGAAACTCCAATTCCAGGAGAACTCCAGTTCCAGGGGAATCCGAGACCCTCTTCTGACCTCCGCGCTTGCCGTCACGGGTGCACAAACTCGCATGCAGACAACACATTCATACACATCGGAAATAAAAAAAAAAAAAAAAAAAAAAAAAAAAAAAAGGTGTTTATAATATTCATTTATATTTATTTTTCCCTCATTTCAATTGGTTAATCCACCTTAAAGAAGTGAATCAATTTACACTTAAAATTACTGGCAGGCAGGGACTTCCACTGTAATTGTATAAATCATCTTCTGCCTCCCTTCTGCACTCCCTTGTGTTCTTCCCTAATAATTCTCAGGTTTTATTCTGTGACTTTTTGAGTTGCTGTAGTGACTTTATTCTTGACTTTTTTTCTCTATATGGTGTGCATCTACTGTAGGGTTCTATTTTCCTGGTTACCAATATTCCTACATAAAACATATTATAATTATTTTTCCCTTTTTTTGGTATTTTTGAGGCAGGGTCTCCCTTTTAGTACCACCTGTCCTGGAGCTCACTCTTTAGACCAGGCTGGCCTCCAACTCACAGAGATCCACCTACCTCTACCTCCTGCATGCTGGGATTAAAGGCGCACACCACCATGCCCAGCTAAAACATATTATAATTATTATAATCATTTCGACTTTATGAGGACTTAAATAGCATTTAGACACTATACATTTGTTCTTTCCATATTTTATATTCTTATGTTATTTATATTATTTTATGTTGTGTATTCATTAATAAACCATTTAACTATCCTTATTTTGATTTTTAAATTGTATTCATTCTTTTTATTTTATGCATATGAGTGTATTGCCTGCATATTTGTATGTGAACTTGTGTTGTGCAATGCCTGAAGAGGTCAGATGTGAGGGTCGGATCCCTGAGAACTGGAGTTAGGATGGTTGTTAGCTGCCATGTGGGTGCTGGAAACCGAACTCCAGTCCTCTGTAAGAGCAGCCAATGCTCTTAACTGTTAAGTCATCTCTCCAGCTGTCCTACCCTAATTTTGAATAACATATTTTTCTTTTTGAACGTGTATATGTGCATGTGGGTGTTCAAATATATGTAAGGTTGAGCATACCTATTTGTTATGTGTTATGTTATATATATATCTTGTAAGTAATTCCTTTCAGGTGCCTTCAACCTGACTTTTTGAGACAGAGTCCATCACTGGACTAGGCTGGCTGGCTACTGAGCCCCAGGGATTTGTCTGTTTCTGCTTTCTTGGTGCCAGGAAAGAAAGCATGTGGAGATAGGGTTTTAAAGTTTGGTTTGGTTTTTTTCTTAATGTGGGATATGGGAATCAAATAGATTAGAGTCTCACCCTTGAAAGACAAGCATTTAACTGAGCTTGTCTATTCAGCCAGGGTTTGCTACTTTGAATCACTCTACTATAAATATCTACACACCATCTTTAAAGAAAGTATTGCAATATTTTGAGTTTGAGGCTATATTCACCTTCACTAAAATGTTTCATATTTTCCAGTTGCATGTGTTGCAGGCTAGCAATCTGTTTCAGTTTGAAGATCTTCCTTTAGAATTCCTTGAAAAGAAGTTCTAGTGGGGACCTCCATCAGCTTTTGTTTGTCTAGGATCATTTTGAAAACTCTAAAGTAACAAAAACCAATTTTTAGAGGGAATGGGCTAGGTGAAATGTGAAGCCCAGGCTCAATTATAGTAGAAAGCATCATCCATTTACCTGCAAAGTTCATGATGTCATTTTTCTTTACTGCTGCATAGAATTCCATTGCATAGATGTACCACATTTTCTCTATCCACTCATCAGTTGAGGAACACTTGGGTTGGTTCCAGCTCTTCGCTGTTGTGAAGAGTGCTGTAGTAAACATGGATATGCATGTATCTTTGCAGTAAGGATGACTCTTGTGGGTATATGCCCAGGAGTGGTATGAGTGGGTCAGGTGGTAGACTCATTTTGAGTCTTTTAAGGGTTCTCCACACTGGTTTTCATAGTGGCTGTACCAGTTTACATTCTCACCAACAGTGGATGAGGGTTTCCCTTTCTCCACATCCTCTCCAGCATTTGGTGTCTTTTGTTTTCATGATATTAACCAGTCTTATATGAGTGAGATGATACCTTAAGGTGGTTTTAATTTGCATTTCCTTAATTATTAATGATGTGGAACACTTTTTAAGATGCTTCTCAGCCATCTTTTCCTCACTTGTGAAGTCTCTGTTCAGCTCTTTACTCCATCTCTTGAGTGGGTTTCTTACAACTTTGTTTTTTGAGTAGTTTATATATTCTGGAAGTTAATGCTTTGTCAGATGTATCAGCAATGAAGATTTCCTCCCACTCTGTGGGTTTTCTCTTCCCTTCATAGTTTCTTTTGCTGTACAGAAACTTTTGAGTTTAATGAGGTCCCAATTGTCAGCTGTTGTCATTATTTCCCAAGAAGCTGCTGTTTGATTTAGAAAGTCTTTTCCTCTGCCTATGTCTTGTAGGTTGCTGCCAACATTTTCTTGTATTGCCTTCAGAGTTTCTGGTTTCACATTGAGGTCTTTGATCCATTTGGAGTTGATTTTTTTTTTTTCATAGAAACCGCTTTTCCAACTTTATTAGAAAACAAACAAATCCTGGTCCCAATCCCTCCCCAACTCCCTTCCCTAACCCAGCCATAATTTAAATAACTTAGAGACAGAACAGCAGGGAGGAGTAAGTTAGAGCCCACTACAGTCGCCTCAGTGCCCACTTCTTGTCCATCTTTTTCTTAGCTGCCAGCTTCTTATCTCGATCGCCTGCATGCTTCTTGGCCAAGGGACCCTCAGCTCCTCCTAGGCCCCCAGGGGTCATGGGGTCAGTGGAGGAGACTGAAGCGCCAGTGGCCAGGACCCTGATAGCAGCTCTCCCACTGCTAGTGCCACCTGCACCCCCATGGATCTCTGTGAGCAGACGGCCCGGGCAGCATACCCTTCATAGTTCTCCAAAAGCAGGTGGCCTGTCTCCTCGTTGAGTGCAGACTCAGGGTTAGGGTGGATCAGCGGGCACTGGATCGTCAGCAGTACATATCGGATGCCCAGCTCAGCAGTCCAGTCCCTCTGGAGTCGTTGACACAGATCTCACCATTGGCACCCACATTAGAGTGGAAGATCTTAGTTAGGAATTAGCCCTTGGGAGGAGAGGCAGGGAAGTCCTTGCCCAGTAGGAGCTTCATACGGAACGGGCCTCCAGCATAGGGTGTTCCCTCAGGCTCCTCGATGGTGACCTGCAGGTCGGTGAGGTCCTCCTCGTTGGGGAAGACCTTAACGTCATCAGGTGGGTCCGCTGTCAGCATGGTCACCTCCTTGTACACCAGGCAGATGATGTGCGGAGGCTGGTTCTCTACATTGGAGTTCATGATTGCGGCCGGCTGGGGGCGGGTCCTGGAGTTGATTTTTGTACAGGGTTAGAAGTAGGGGTTTAATTTTATTCTTCTACAAATGGTGATTCAGTTTTGCCGGCACCATTTGCTTAAGATGCTGTCTTTCCTCCATTGAGTCTTTTTGGCCACTTTATCAAATTTGAGGTGGCTGAAATCGTATGTGCTCATTATGCTATTATGCTAAGTGAAGTAACACAGTCCCAGAAAAACAAGCAACAAATGGTATCCCTCATCTGTGGATGCCAGCACCAAATAACTAGTAGTAAGGAAACTGTACCATTATAATGTGAATACCTTAGTGGGATCTAGAATTAACCTACCACTTATTTTCAGACTTTGTAATTCTGGTATATGGGGAGGGTATGTATGCATACTTTAGAGTAATGTAAAATTAAAGGGGAAAAAGGTGAATTCCAAAAATGGTTACCCTCATTTGTGGATGCTAACATCAAATCCCCAGTTGAAAGGCAAGCTGAACAACATTATTGTTTTATTTCTTTTTATCTGAAAGGAACTGTGCTATTATAATGTGAATCTCTTAATGGACTCTAGAATTGACCTACTATTTACTTTCAGACTCTGTACTTACTGTATATGGGTGGAAGGTATATATTCATATCTTAGAGTAATATAAAGTTAAAGGGAGCTGGGCGTGGTGGCTCGTGCCTTTAAACCTAGCACTTGGGAAGCAGAAGTAGGCGGATCTTTGTTAGTTCAAGGCCAGCCTGGTGGTCTACAGAGTGAGTTCCAGGAGAGCTGGGCCTACAGGGAGACCCTGTCTCGAAACCCTCCCCCCCAAAAAATTAAAATTAAAGGGAAAACATGAATGCTTAAACATATCCTCTAATTAACATACAGTTTATTCTCAGAGGTCATAATTTTGATACATAAGTGATGGTTGTATAGGCATATGTTGGAGCAATACAAAGGGAACAACAAGAACATAAAGACTGGGTCAAAGAACTAACTGATAGAGTTAAATTCTGCCCAAAACAACAAGCCTCTGCAGAGAAAAACTTTGGAAAGACTGAGGGAAAGATGCGAGACATGTATGGCAGAAGGCATGAACTGGGGTGGGGTGGGAGGGCAGGGAGAGGGGAATGTGTCTAAATTGGACTGGAAGATAATATATGACATGCACAAATTATCAATAAAGTACTAAAAAAGAAGCCTCATGACCTAGAAAATGGGGTAACAAAAGGCCACACTATCTTTGTGAAAACCGTAACCTACTTTGGATTAAGGCATTCAAACTCTTGTTTCCTCCCCCTGACAAAAAGAAAACTAAACCTATGGTGCTGAACAGATCATGATCTGGAGGCAGAGCTTGGTTACTTTTATACCTTCAAAACTCTAAACTTGAAAATTATCATGATCATAAAACCTACCATCAACATACTAAGAAAAAATGGACAAGGAAGAAGACCATGGTAGAAGAATATGAAGAACAGGGTAGATGTATATAAAGAAGAGGACATTAAATAATTGTGATAACAGTCCAGAAAATCAACATAAGACAAGAAAATTTCACTCCAAAATTGACTCCTATAAAAAAAAAACTAAATGGATATTTCTGAGCTGAATGAATGAACTATTTTCTTTGTGTGTGGTCCTGAGGATGGAAACCCAGAGACATTCACGTGGGTTGAACTATGAAAAGAACTTAAATTAAGACTTTCTGGGGGTGAGAGACATGCCTCAGTAGTTAAGAGCACGGGCTGCCATGGAAGAGAACCTAGTTCCAGTTCACAGAACCCACAGGGCAGCTAGCAACCTCTTCAACTCCAGTTCCAGGTTATATGACATCCTCTTCCGCCCTCCACAGCTACTGTATATGTAGTACACCTGCATAAATGTGGGCAAACATTTGTACACATAAAATAAATAAAAATAAAAAATAAGACTGTCAGCCAGGCATGGTGGTACATGTGTATCATTCTAGCACTAAGAGGCTAAGGCTGGATAATTGCCATAATTTCAGATCAATCAGTGCTACATGGCAAATTCCAGGGCACCATGGGTTACACGGCAAGATCCTATCTTTAAAAAAAAGAAAGGCTAGAGAGATGGCTCAGTAGTTAAGAGCACCAGCTGCTTTTGCAGAGGATCTGGGTTCTGCTTCGAGCATCCACATGAGAGCGAACAACTGTCTATAACCACAGTTCCAGAGGAGTACAATGCACTCCTCTGACCTCCGTGGGCTATACATGACATGGGTGCACTTACATACATGCAGGCAATACACTCATACACATAAAATAAAAATGATAAATAAAAATTAAAAAGAACATCAAAGGGTGGATTTAATATTTAATAGTATATCAGGACATTGTGGCATTAGATAATGGCAAAACAGAGAAATGGAAGATGCAAGTGTAATGCTGAAGATAAAAATGCAGGGGAGATGTGAGGTCCCAGAGTGCTGAGTCTGGTCACAGGGCTATAAGCTCAGAACTCAAGAAGGTGAAACAGGAGGTTGGCAAGCTCATAGGCTCTCTGGACTACAGAGGAAGTTTAAGTCTCCTGTGGGCAACTTGAAGAGGTCTTGGCTCGAAAGAAAAATACTTGTGAAAGTTCTGAGGCTGTAGTGAGTTGCTGTGCATAGCATGTGTGAGAGTGTGGGATCCATCTACAACAAAACAAAACAGAAACAAAATCTATGTACTACACTCCACGTCCCAATAGCTGGATCCACACATCCCCCGAGGGAGGGAGGAAGCAGACATAATGATGGATAATGGCTGGAGTCTTTCAGAACGGATGGATAACTTGAATCTAGGCTCAAGAAGTTGCATGAAGTAGAAGCAATGTACATCCAAGGCGCCCTTCAGAGGACTGAGGACAAAGGAGAATTCTCAGCAGATGCTGACTATAAAAAACACACACCACATAATAATGGAAACACACCAACCCTAAGGAGGATAAAATGGAAAAGGACCTTAGAACAAGTGGAGCTAGTAACTGATGAAAAAAATGCTAAGAAAGAAAATGAACATAATCAATGATCTGAAGGAAAATTTTCAGATGTAAGATAAACTATTCGTTTGTTATTTTTTAAATGACTATTAGGAAAGTGACAGTTGGGCAAGTGAGATGGCTCAGCAGGTAAGGATGCCTGTCCTCTTGCTGACCACCAAGTGCATCACAGCATTCATGTACACACAAGTGCATCACAGCATTCATGTACACACACACACGCACACACACACACACATCACAGCATTCATGTACACACACACACACACAGACATGCACACACACGCACACACACACCACACACACATGCACACACACACACATGCACACACACAGCACAAACACAGAGGCACAGAAAAACTACAGAAATGTAATAATATTTTTAAGCTTTTATTGATGTTTTGTGTATTTCAGACATCATTTTTCAGTTCAGTTTAGACATATTCCCCTTTCCCTTCCCTAACACCACCTCAGATCATGCACTCTGCCATAATTGCATCTTTCTCTCAGTCTTTTTTATGTTTAGGAATTCACATTTTCCTCATTTAATTTTATATTACTCTAAAATATGGATACATATTTTCCACCCATATACAATAATTACAGAGTTTGAAAATAAGCCGTGGGTAAATTCTAAAGCCCATTGAGAGATTTACATTATAACAGCATAGTTGCTTTCAGATAAACAGAAATATAACAATAATGTTGTTAAGTTTGCCTTTTAACTGGGGATTTGGTGTTAGCATCCACAAATTAGGGAAACTATTCACTACTTGTTTTCAGAGACTGTGTTACTTCGCTTAGCATAATGGCTTCAAGCTCCATCCATTACCTGTAAAGTTCACAATGTCATCTTTCTTTACCACTGAATACTACCCCATTGTGTAGATGTACCACATTTTTGTCATCCATTCATCTGTTGAAGAGCATTTGGGTTAGTTCCAGCTCTTCACTATTGTGAAGAGAGCTGCGATAAACATGGATGTGCATGTATCTGCTGTAGGATGAGTCTTGTGGGTATATACCCAGGAGTGTTATGACTGGGTAAGGTGGTAGGCTCATTTTAAGTCTTTTAAGGGCTCTTCACACTGCTTTCCATAATAGTTGTACAAGTTTACATTCCCACCAGCAGCAGATGAGTGTTCCCCTTTCTCCACAACCTCTCCAGCATTTGGTGTCTTCTTTTTCCTGGATCTTAGTCAGTTGTATTGGAGTGAGATGATATCTGAGAGTGGTTTTAATGTGCATTTCCTTAATTATTAATGATTTGAACACTTTTTAAGATTTTTTCAGCCATCTTTAAGTTCTCACTAGTGAAGTCTCTGTTCAACTCTTTACTCCATCTTTTGAGTAGGTCATTCATTTTCTTCTTTGTTTTTTGAGTAGTTTGTATATTCTTGAAATTAATACTCTGAAAGATGTGTCACTGGTAAAGATTTCTTCCCACTCTGTGGGTTTTCTCTTCACCTCCTTGATTGTTTCTTTCACCGTACAGAAGCTTTTGAGTTTTATGAGGTCTCATTTGCCAACTGTTGACCTTAATTCCTGTGCAGCTATTGTCTGATTTAGAAAGTCTTTTCCTATGCCTATGTCTTGTAGGTTGTTACCAACTTTTTCTTTTATCACCTTCAGGGTTTCAGGCTTCATGTTGAGATCTTTGATCCACTTGGAGTTGATTTTTGTACAGGGTGAGAGGTAGGGGTTTAATTTTGTTCTTCTACAGATGATGATCCAATTTTCCCAGCACCATTTGCTGAAGATGCTATCCTTCCTCCATTGAGGGTCTTTTGCCCCTTTGTCAAATATGAAGTGTCTGAAATTGTATGAGCTCAAGTTTGGATCTTCAGTTTTGTTCCATTGGTCAACTGGTCTGTTTTTGTGCCAGTACCAAGCTAGACATTATGACTATGGCACAATATAGTTTGAAGTCTGGTAGGGCAATCCCCCCTGTATTGCATTTTTCACTCAGGTTTCTTTAGCTATTCAGGGTCTTTTGTTTTTCCATATGAATTTAATGATTTCTTTTCCAAGTCTGTGAAGAAGTTCAAAGGGATTTTGATTTGGATTGCATTGAATTTGTATATAATTTTGGGTAAAATTGACATTTTTACTATATTAATTTTCCCAATCCATGAGCATGGGAGGTTTTTCCATCTTTTGATGTCATTTTCAATCTCCTTCTTCAGAGGCTTAAAATTTTTGTTTTAGAGATCTTTGGTATATTTGGTTAGGTTTTTTTCCCAGGTATTTTATTATTTTTGAGGCTATCATGTGTGGGAAGGTCTTCTTATATTCCTTCTCCACTTGTTTATTGTTGGTGTAAAGAAAGGTTACTGAAAAAAAAAAGAAACGTTACTGATTTTTCTGGGTTAATTTTATATCCCACCACTTTACTGAAACTCTTAATTGTTTATAGAAGTTTTCTGGTGGAGTTTTTAGCATCCCTTATGGAAACTATCATATCATCTGCAAAAAGGGATAGTTTAATTTCCTCTTTTCCAATTAATACTCCTTTAATTTTCTTCTCTTGTCATTGCCCTAGCAAGCATTTCAATCATTATGTTGAAGAGGAGTGGTGATAAGGGGAAGTTTTGCTGGGTTTCTGCCTTTAAGGAAAATGGTTCCAATTTTTCTCCATTTAGGATGATGTTGGCAGAGGGTTTGCTATATATGGCTTTGATCATGCTGAGGAATATTCCCTTCAGTCTGATTCCTTCTAGGACTTTAAACATGAAGGGATTCTGGATCTTGTTAAAGACTTTTTCTGCATCAATTGAGATGATTATTGTGGTTTTTGTCTTTCAGTCCATTTATGTGTTTTATGACATTTATTGATTTGCGTATGTTGAACCATTTCTGCATCTCTTGTATGAATCCACTTGATCGTGAAGGATATCTTTTTGATGTGGGTCTGTATGAGATTTGCAAGTATTTTGTTGAGGATTTTTGCATCTATCTTCATTAATGAGACGGGTCTATTTATTTTTGGTTGTATCTTTGCCTGGTTTTAGTATTAGAGTGATGCTGGCTTCATAGAAGGAGTTTGGGAGAATTCCTTCTGTAATATTTTTTTTTATTAATTTTTTATTTATTATTTTTGTATGTGTATGAGTGTACTGTCTGCATGTAGGTCTGTGCACCCGTGTCGTGCAATGCCGCGGAGATCAGAAGAAGGTCTCGGATTCCCCTGGAACTGGAGTTCTCCTGGAATTGGAGTTACAGACGGTTCTCAGCCACCATGTGGGTGCTGGGGATCGAACCCGGATCCTCCGCAAGAGCAGTCAGTGCTCTTAACCGCTAGGCTATCTCTCCAGCCCAGCTTCTGTAATATTTTTTTAAGAATATAAAGTGCAAAAATATATGTTAAACACCTCAATTTTGAGAAAATATTTAAATAGTTAAAATCAAAGATGTTACAGATATATGAATTCTATTTTTTGTTTCCCATAGATGATTTTATCCATGTATATTAACTGTACAAAACTTTCATACACACATACTATATTTTAGTCATATTTCACACATAGGCTCATCACCTCTTATCTGCCTTCTTCCCTCCTTCTGGTCCCTTTCCTCTTCCCAATTATTCCCCCTTCTATCATATATATATATATATATATATATATATATATATGTATGTATATATTCTTTAATTTACATTCTTCACATGTGAGAAAATGTGTGATGTTTATCTTTCTTTCTGTGTTGGGCTTATTTCACTTAACTCATATTAAATGACCTTCCATTTCAATTGTTTTTTTTTCTATTACTTATATAATTTGATGTTTCTTTGTAGCCAAATAAAACTTCATTGTCTATATATCCCACATTTTCTTATTCACTCATCTGTTAATGGGCACCTAGGCTGATTCTACAACTTAGCTATTGTGAGAAGTGCAGAGATTAACATGGACGTGCAGGTATCACTTCTATATGCTGACTTAGATTCTTTTCAGAATATACCCAGGATAGATATAACTGTATCATAAGGCAGATGCACTTATGGTTTTGAGGAACCTCCACTCTGATTTCCATAGGAGATGAACTAATTTTCATTCCCACCAGTAGTGAACTAGGTACACCCACTCTACAGTCTCTCCAGCATTTGTTTCTTCCTTGATAATCACCATCCATTCTGACTGGGGAGAGATGGAATCTCCATGTCCTTCTGATTGCATTTTCTTGATGGATAGTTAAGGATGTTGAACTTGTGTTTCACATACTTATTTGTCATTTATTTCCACTTCTTTTTTGGAAACTGTTTAAGCCATCTGCCTTTAACTGACTTGATTATTAGGGACTGTTAAACGTTTTGAGTTCTTATTCTGAATGTTAACTTCCTGTCAAATGAAAAGTGAAAAGCTAGCAAATATTTTTCCCATTCTTCATTTCTCTCTTCACTCTGGTAATTGTTTTCTGTGATGTCCAGAAGAAATTCCGTTTCTGTAAATACCAGCTGACACCAAGGATTTGAGAAAAGAGAACACAAATTGCAAGTGTGAAGAACACAAACCACCACTAAAATCATTCAGATGAGGGGCTGGAGAGATGGCCTAGTGGTTAAGAGTGCCGACTGCTCTTGCAGAGGACCTAGGTTCAATCCCCAGTACCCACATGGCGGCTGAGAACTGTCTGTAACTCCAGTTCCAGGGGAATCCGACGCCGTCTTCTGACCTCCCCGGCATTGCACCACAGGGGTGCACAAACCTACATGCAGACAGTACATTCATATAAATAAATAAATAAATAAATAAATAAATAAATAAATAAATAAAATTTAAAAATCATTCAGATGAAAGAAACAGGTACTATGAAAAAACTTAATGCTAATTAATTTATAAATTATGTAGAATGAGTTTTAAGGGTTAGAAAAATTGCCAAGATTGGGAGAGACATAAAATGAAAAATCTTGATTATATCATACATAGTAAAAATAATTTGACTCTCTCATTTTATATATATACCCAGAAAATAAATCCCACACCCATATGGTTTTAACCATGAATTCTTCCAAATATTCAAGAAATTATTATCAATACCAAGCAAACTCAGGAGAAGAAAAAGTGAGAATAGTCAACTTTTTGATAAGACCATTGAAATTCAATACCACAACTTCAGAATGATATTAAGGTAAAGGAAATGCACAGGCTCATTTTTTTTAAATTCCATAAATGCAGCAATCCTGAACACAATCCTAGAAACTCAAGCCCAGTCGCACATAAATAGGACAATATATCACGAAAAGTGTGGTTTACTCCAGAAATATAAGGTCGGTTTAACATTTGGAAAAACACATGCATATGTTCACCAAAAGACGTGCTCATGAATATTCATAGCAGCAATATTCATAAAGGCAGCTTCAGAACAACTCAAAGTGCTACCCACAGTCGAATGGATAAATAAACTGCACCATAGAGCAGCTAGAATGAACAAGCTTCTTACAAATACAGAATCAAGAAAAAGAAGCCAGGATGGAAAAAGTATCTACATAAACGGTAATCTACATGGAGGGGGAAAAAAAAGCAATCCAAAGAGTTGAAAGTTTAGAAGATGTGCAAGTATGGGGTGGGGGTGGAGCCCAGCACAGCAAGGGTGTGCTGGCACACACTTGTGTTCAGTGTGAACAAATGAACCAGATACATATCCTGTGAGTCTCTAAACTTTTCTGCATATGTGTTTGCCTCCATACCAAATTAAGGAACGAATGCGTTTCAAATTGGAAAGGCACATAATGATGACATCTCATCACTGTCTGTACACGTAACCTGAAATGTGTGTGTGTGTGTGTGTGTGTGTGTTTGAGAGAGAGAGAGAGAGAGAGAGAGAGAGAGAGAGAGAGAGAGAGAAAGAGACTACTAGCTCCAGAATCTACTCATCATGGTTCTTATTTTAATGACAATTCTAAACAAAATAAAGAATGCGGGTGACTCTGCGGCATCAAAAGTACGGATGTTCTGGTCTTGGCTTTTCTGTACAACCTAAGGATGTCTCACCTTTCAGAAAACCAAGGATACAGCTGATTCTCTAATCGATCTGTGAAAGGTGACTTTTCTTTTCCAGCTGTGTCTTTTATTTTCTAACATTTGACCAGTGAATAGATTCTGTTTCTTTCTACTGTAAATAATTACACCTACAGGAAATATAAACCTGTAATCACTTCTGAAAAGTAAGGAGGAAGGGTTTGTTTTGGCTCCCAGCTGTGGTGAGGGATACAGTCCTTCATGGTGTTGAAACAACTGCATAACTCTTACCTCAAAGGAGGTAAGACAATTTATTCTGGAGCTAACTATGACTGGCAATGGCCTAGGAACACGGATTCAGGTCACCCCAAATTTCCTGTTCTTACATGGTAACAGTTTCATGGAGAATTTCTTGTAACAGAACAAAGAAGGCCATAAATATATTGGCAAAAACATCAGAGAAGTGAATTATAGAGCAAAGTGGGGCAGATTCTACTATAGTCCTTAGGTGCTACCTGATACATGTCTTAGCCATTCGGTTCGTGGACACTGATGATTTGCTAAGTTAATTCCAAAAAGAGTTTAATCTTTTCATCACAGGATGCTAATTCAGACGTGGGCGAGGAATGGCTATTTGGGGGGCTAAAAATGGCCCAATTAAATCATAATTAGCTCTGGAACTCTAACACTCCAAACTCTCTATAATCATTGAATTGCTGATCAATTAACTAGACTTGAAAGAGGTTCAGTTGAAAACGCAGTATTTTTTTTCTGGAAACTTTCCTTCACAACGATGAAGGACATAGTTTATTATGTGAGTGGCACAGTCCTTCATGTGAGGAACACAGTCTACAATGTGCGGGACACAGTTCTTCATGGGAGGGATACAGTCCATTATTACAGTGAATACAGAGGCAGATTGCATGAAGCAGCTTTTGACAATGCATCCATAGGTAGAAAAGAGAGAGCGAAGGAAGTGGCGCTGGGCTGTGGAACCCTCTTTCCTCACTGAGGCAGAACCTCCTAAAGCTTTTACAACATTCCAAAACACTGTCACTAGCTGGAGACCAAATGCTCCCACACATAGCCTGTGGGGTCATTTCACATTCAAATCTCAGCATTTGGAGAGTGGATCTACATTATCAGTGAATGAATAAATGATGGTGCCAGTTCCCCTCCTAACATCTGCTTCCAGGGGGCAGTTCCTGCTCTGTCACTAATGAGGGAGAAAGATAACAGAAGTGAACATAGTCAATTCAAATGGACACATATTTAAAAGCATCTTAAAATGTACTGAGGCCAAATAACAGATGTGATACTATGATAAGATTGGCTATTAATTGTAAATAATAAGTCATGCGATGATTGAAACTAGTGAGCTTGGGACCCATAGTTTCACACTTACGTAGTTGAGGAGGGGGGACCCCACCTAGGCAGAAGAAAGTGAAAATAAGGCTTGTAAAACAAACAACAGTGAATGGGGAGGTGGCTCAGTGCTTAAAAGAGCTTTCAATGCAAACAGGAGGACTTGAGCTCCAGTTCTCTGAACTCAGGTATAGGTTGGGTATGCCTGCTTGTAATCCAGCATAGGAAGGCAGTGTCATAGAATCCCCAGAGTGAGACTAGCCACATCTTCGAGCTTTGGGGTGTTTGGGAGACTCTGCCTCAATGAACCAAAGTGGAAAAGCAATTGAGGATGGTAACATAACTTTAAACTCGATCGCCATGTGCATGCAGAAACAGATGCACTTTTACTACTACCCACATGTGTGCCAGCAAACACACACGTGCACACACACACACACACACACACACACACGAATGGAAAAACAAAAAGGAACAGACATTTTGCCAAGTATTTTGGTTTCATGGAAATGTAGGAAGGACGGTAGTGAGCGATAAAGCTTCTATTCCCACCCATAAGTAAACAGGTCCTCAGGCAAGAGTTTTAAGTTTGGAATCATGAAAAGATCTGCATTTGTGTATACCAAATGTGGCAACTGATTGAGAAATAGACTTCAGATGTAAGAGCCCAGATGGAGCTCTACAAATTGTGGAATCCTACATTAGACCCAGGGATAAAAGTTTCTAGCTATTCATCCAGTATAGCTGTAAATATTCTTCATGCACAAAGCATTTGACATCCCCTCTGTACATGATCCCATGCGAGGTCCAGTCAGTTGCAAAGCATTATGGGTCTGCTTTCCTATGCATCCCATTTTAGTGATGGCTTTTGTTGTATCTCATGATGATGGAAGTCAAACATGAGCCTTAGGAGGAACTGACCATTCCTGACCTGCCTCAGCTCCCTTTCCTATTAGATGTAAAAGATAATCTTCCAATAATACTGGAAATCTACTTACACCTCTTCCTTCCAGGGATTGCATTGACAGAACACCTTAAACTGGAAATAGTAAAGCTTGCTGCATCCCAGGAGAGAAGGGCTGAAGCTAAGAGAGCATAAGTATTATTAGTTGACCTTCTTAGGTCCTGTGTACCCAGAGCTACCTTGGGATGCCTTAGGGCTGAGGATCTGCACATAGGTGCTGAGGTGAACCAACTGCAAGAACCCACATCTTCTCATACATCAGAAGGTGGACTTCTCCTCACATTAAGAAGGCTTCTGCTGACCTTCCTATCCTCAGTATTTCACACATTAACCTATTGTAATGTTCATACCATTTTCTGTTAAGATTCTATTCTATTTTATTTATGTAAATATGTGCATGTATGTGTATGCCACATGTGTGTAGCTGCCCAGGGAAGTCAGAATAGAGCATTGTATGCCCTGGAGGTGGGCTTACAAGTACTTATGAAAAGCCTAGT
This sequence comes from Rhizomys pruinosus, assembly GCA_009823505.1. NCBI lineage: Eukaryota > Metazoa > Chordata > Mammalia > Rodentia > Spalacidae > Rhizomys > Rhizomys pruinosus. Next base: position 2,023,870 of record VZQC01008136.1, read on the forward strand.
GTAGGTCCCTGGGACAGATTTGTGATCTTCCATCAAAGGAACAAACCATCCTTCCAGGCGCTTGATGTCTCTTATTCTGTCCATAAACCACTGTTATCCTAGCTCTGCTGTGATGTAGTGGAACATCATGCTGGAATATGACACCACAACTCTGTCACCAATTTTGTGAGGGACATGAGTCAGCTAAGACCCTGATGTTTTACCGGGGACCCAGTGGTTACCACTTAGGTGTGGCCATCCTATGTCTGGGGGTTTTTTGGCCCCTGAAGGACTTCTGTGAGCAGTCATTTGTGGTTAGTAAGATCCTGAACCCCTGCTGGATATTAAATTGGAAATTCTAGGGAAAAGTTTCAGTTTAAGAAATTAACAGTAAGAGAACATCAAAAATTGGTTAGGCTGCTGTTGCCCCTGGCGCTACACCCTGGTGTAGGCAGTAATAAAATTAAAAGAAAAAGAAAACACAAAAAACAACTACAACAAGAAAACCCTCCCTTAAAAATGATGACTTCTGCAAAACAAGAGACTTTCATCTAGATAATTAGACAGCCGTCACAGAGCTGTGTTTGGGTAATGATAAACATTAAACACTGAACACTGGTTTCTTTAGTCCATTTTGTCTTTTTCACAAAATTACAGGGTGGGGGGGAGAAATGCTGCAGTTTTCTAACTCTAGTTGTATTCTTTACAGAGACAAAATCCTTTCAATTGACTCTTGAGATGTTACTTTAATTGCATCGAATAATTGAGCTGTTTTGCATATACAAAGAGCATATTACTGTTTGGCTATGGTGTAGCTTCAGTCCTTTGTTAAAAAAAGAAAATCCCTAAGAGTCTAACAGCAACAGATTAGATAATTTAGTGTTCATTCTAAATGGCACGTTTAGGCACTGTTAATATTCTGTAGATCAGATATTGGCAGCTGTTCAGCGTTAATGACTTTAAAAACCCTGTTATGTCTAGAAAACCATGGCAAATTGCCATTTTCTCATGCTCTGCCTCATATCTACTCCTGTGTCCCCCAATGTGGAGTCCACGAAGCTCTCTACTCTGTAGGCCATAGTGCTGGATTGGCTGCTTGGTCAATTTTATTCACTCTGAGGAAATTGAAAACTCAAGGAATGATGAAAGTAAAATCCGCTTCTGTTCAATAACACGGTGTGTCATTGGGGCACATTCTAAAATTGCTACATTTCCTCTAATTTGGTGTGTGTGTGTGCGTGTGTGTGTGTGTGTGTGTGTGTGTGTGTGTGTGTGTAGAACAGAGAACAAGCTGGGTGTCATTCCTCAGGAGCCACCGACTTTGTTGTTGAGACAAAGTCTTACTTAGTAGAAATTCACTCACTAGGTGAGCAGCCTGGCCAGCAAGCCTTTAGGATCTACCAGCCTCTCTTCCCAGTGCTGAGATTAAAATCGGCATCACCAGGCCTGCCTTTCCTACAGGAGTGCTAAGAATCAAACTCAGGTCTTCGAGCTTGTGCCATGAGCCCTGTTCCAGGTGAGCCATCTCCCCAGTTCTTGTTCAATTCTTTCCACTTGTAAACTGCTAAAGGGGGGGTGGGAGGGTAAAGCACTGTTTATAGTATGGACTTTATTCGCTACATAAGTTTTTGCCTATGATTGGAATTATCTAAACACATTGTCTATTCTGCTTCATACATATCTACACACCATGAATAGAAATGTAAAATTATTACCAAAGGCAACACTGGTGATGATGATATTGAGCTTATATTATTAAAATGTTTCTATGTGAGCAGTTAACTGTTAACAGGTGCTTCTAGAATCTGAGCATATGCTAAATGATTCACCAAAGAAGTTTGAAGCAGACATAGTACAGATTCCAGTCCAATTCATATAATGAAATTTAAATACTAAATTTTCAGTATATAATTAGGTTTCTAGAAGCTTCTTCTGTATGCATGTGAGACATCTTCTTCAGGGTGATATGGACAAATTCTTACTCTCAAGGTTTCCTGTCTTGGTCACTGTCATCTGCTGTCAAGAAAGTGTCCCACAGGGGAACAGACAGCAGCATGGAGGAGCTAGTTAATGGTGTGATTTTTGGACCTTAAGTGAATTGCTTGTTTCCAAAGAGATGCTAAAAACGTCTCTTCCCACTATAAGCTCCCAGGAACTCTCTATCGGGCTGCTGAGTGTTACACATTTGCACATCTGTCTGCCTATGGTCTTTGGATTGTATTAGTGCCTATGTGGTTTGAGTCAGATTCCAGAAACCAGTCATCCTCACTTAGTGTTGAGTGCAAATTGGTGGGACAACAATTAAAAATGCAAATAACATAAAAAATACCAAGGAAAAAAATGGGAGGAAAGAAGGTGGTAACATATGACTGTGTGTAAGATTTTCCTGGCTACTATAAATCCAAATGACTCTTCTAAAGTATTCATGTTCTGTGGCCCAAGCCACCAAGCCATGGTCATGTGCCATTCTCCTACTGGTAATGGGCAAAATGTAAAAAGAATTATGTGAAAGAAATTAATTTCAGCAATATATTTTTGTTATTGCAAAATATATATATATTTTTTTTTGGTCTTTTCGAGACAGGGTCTCCCTATAGTCCCAGCTGTCCTGGAACTTTCTCTGTAGACCAGGCTGGCCTTGAACTCACAAAGATCTGCCTGCCTCTGCCTCCCAAGTGCTAGGATTAAAGAGGCGTGTGCCACCACGCCCAGCTTGTAAAATATTTTCTTAAATGGTCTGTAAAACAAGATTCACAAGATCTTATATGTTTTCTGCATAGCATCCTCCCGTGGCAAGAATTTTACTTTTGGAACACCTCTCAATTCAGATTAATAACATTTCATGAGCCTGACTCTCCAATGGGGCTGCGTGGGCCATGATATGGGACATTATGTCTCTGGAGGGAGTTCTGAGACCTAGTGGAAGATGGTTTCCAACTAGCTTTTTTCATCCACCCGCCCCCCCCCGCATCATCATCTTACAGAAATCATCTTCTCATGCTTTTTTTCCATGGCCATTAACCTAAGACAGTGTTTAATAAGTCTTAGCACTTCATGCTTCAAAATGGACCAGATGAACTTCCCCTTGATACCAACCAGTCTCCTGGCTGCAAGCCCTTCATTATCTGCCTACCTTATATATTCTATGTATTTGCAAGCATATGTATGCTACAGAAATTTCCAGGATCCACCTACTTATGTCTTTAGCATATATTGAATATTTCTTTTTTTCAGAGAGGATTTCATACCAGTACAGGCTGGTCTTAAACTAGCTGCAATTCTTCTACAGATTGTATGTAAAAGATTCCCACTTGGTAATGTTAAAAAAATGGAAACTGTTAAGATATTTTCCCTCTGATTTTCAGAATAATAGAAGTGTAATGTGCCTCCAGCACTTCTATCTTCCTAGGAGGAATCATGGGGACCAAATTTCTCTTTTTTCATTTTTCACTCTGTAGACCAGGCTGGCCTTGAACTCACAAAGATCCACCTGCCTCTGCCTCCCAAGTGCTAGGATTAAAAGTGTGTGCCACCACGCCTGGCTTTTTTCATTTTTTATTGAAGTTTTGTGTATTTCGTATAACATTTCTTAATCAAATTTAGACCTAATTCCCTTTCCTTGCCCCTTCCCCATCAGAGTTCATACATTCTGACATACATGTCTTTTTTTTTAACTCACATTTTCCCTTTAATTTTATATTACTCTAAAGTATGCATCCATACTTTCCCCCATGTACCATAATTACAAAGTCTGAAAATAAGTGGTAAGTTTGATTCTAGATCCCATTAAGTTATTCATATTAGAATGGTACAGTTGCTTCCAGGTTAAAAAAAGTATATTATATAATATAATATATATATTTGTATTCTTCCCCATGCCAGCAGCATGAGGTAAAGGATGCCATTTGACGTGTGTTTTTCTGGGACTGTGTTACTTCACTTAGCATAATGTCTTCTAGTTCCATCCATTTACCTACAAAGTTCCTGATGCCATCTTTCTTTACTGCTGCATAGAACTCCATTGTGTAGATGAACCACATTTTCTCTCTCTACTTATTGGTTGAGGGGCATTTGCATTGGTTCCAGCTCTTCACTATTGTGAAGAGAGCTGCAATAAACATGGCTGTGCATGTATCTTTGCAGTAGGATGAGTCTTGTGGCTATATACCCAGGAGTGGTATGACTGGGTCAGGTGGTAGGCTCATTTGCAGTTTCTTGAGGGTTCTCCACACTGCTTTTCTTTTTTTTTTCTAAATATTTTTTTTATTCTTGTATGTGTATGAATGTACTGTCTGCATGTAGGTTTGTGCACCCCTGTCATGCAATGCCGTGGAGGTCAGAAGAAGGTGTCCAATTCCCCTGAAACTGGAGTCAAAGACGGTTCTCAGCCGCCATGTGGGTGCTGGGGGTTGAACCCGGGTCCTCTGCAAGAACAGTTGGTGCTTTTAACCGCTAGGCCATCTCTCCAGCCCCACACTGCTTTTCATAGTGGTTGTATGAGATTACATTCCCACCAGCTTTGGATGAGTGTTCCCTTTTAACCACGTCCTCTCCAGCATTTGGTGTCTTGTTTTCATGATATTAGCCAGTCTTATCTGAGTGAGATGATATCTTAAAGTGGTTTTAATTTTCATTTCCTTAATTATTAATGATGTTGAACACTTTTTAAGATGTTTCTCAGCCATCTCTGTTTCCTCATTTGTGAAGTCTCTGTTCAGCTCTTTACTCCATCTCTTGAGTAGGTCATTTGTTTTCTTACATCTTTGTTTTGTGAGTAGTTTATATATTCTGAATGTTAATGCTCTGTCAGATGTATCACTGGGGAAGGTTTCCTCCCCCTCTATGGCTTTTCTCTGCACTTCATTGATTGTTTCTTTCACTGTACAGAATCTTTTGAGTTTAATGAGATCCCACTTGTCAATTGTTGACCTTATTACTTATGCAGCTGCTATTTGGTTTAGAAAGTCTTTCTTATGCCTATGTTATATGTTGCTGCCAACATTTTCTTGTACCACGTTCAGAATTTCTGGTTTCACGTTGAGGAGATTGATCCATTTGGAGTTGATTTTGTACAGGGTGAGAGTTAGGACTTTAATTTTATTCTTCTACAAATGGTGATCCAGCTGGGCGTGGTGGCACACGCCTTTAATCCTAGCACTTGGGAGGCAGAGGCAGGTGGATCTTTGTGAGTTCAAGGCCAGCCTGGTCTACAGAGTGAGTTCCAGGATAGCTGGGGCTACAGGGAGACCCTGTCTCGAAAAGACTAAAAACATCCCCCAAACCAAAAAACAAATGGTGATCCAGTTTTGCCAGCACCATTTGCTGAAGATGCTGTCTTTCCTCCATTGAGTCTTTTTGGCCTATTTGTCAAATATGAGGTGGCTGAAATTGTATGTGCTCAAGTTTGGATCTTCAATTTTGTTCCATTGGTGCACAGGTCTTTTTTTTTTTTTGCCACTACCAGACTGTTTTTATGACTATCGCCCTGTAATAGTTGGAAGTATGGTATAGTGACCCCCCTGAATTGCACTTTTCACTCAGGGTTGCTTTGGCTATTCAGGGTCTGTTGTTTTTCCATATGAATTTAAGGATTTTTTTCCCAAGCCTGTGAAGAAACTCTTGGGGATGTTAATTGGATTGCATTGAATCTGTATATTAACTTGGGTAGAATGGTCATTTTTACTACATTAATTTTTTTTCAGTCCATGAGCATGGGTGGTCTTTCCATCTTTGGATGTCTGCTTCAATCTCCATCTTCAGTTTTTCAAGATTTTTGTTGTAGAGTTCTTTGGTGCCTTTGGTGAAGTTTGTTCCTATGTATTTTATTGTTTTTGTGGTTACTGTGAGTGGGAAAGTCTTCTTGTACTCCTTCAGTTGTTTGTTGTTGGTGTAAAGAAAGGCTATTGATTTTTCTAGGATAATTTTGTATCCCTCCACTTTACTGAAACTCTTAATTGGTACTAGGAGTTTTCTGATGGAGTTTTTTATCATACTGTAGGTAAACTACCATATCATCTACAAAAAGGGATGGTTTGACTTTCTCTTTTCCAATTAGTATTCCTTTAATTTCCTTTTCTTGCCTTATTGCCCTAGCCAGTGTTTCAAGCACTGTATTGAAGAGGAGTGGTGACAGGGGGCAGCCTTGCTGAGCTCCTGCCTTTAAGGGGAATGCTCCTAACCTTTCTCCATTTAGGATGATATTGGCTGTGGGTTTGTTGTAGATGGCTTCGATTATGTTGAGGAATGATCCCTCCAGTCCAATTCCCTCTAGGACTTTAAGCATGAAGGGCTGCTGGATTTTATCAAAGGCTTTTTCTGCATCAATTGAGATGATCATATAGTTTTATCTTTCAGTCTTTTCCTGCTGATTGGATGAGTGCACAATTTCCTTTTTCACTTCATCCTGTGATTTTAGTATTTCCAGTTCCCTTTGGAGTTTGTCATTCTCTCCTTCTAGATACTTGATTCACTGGTTGGCTTCCTGTTTCATTTCAGCTTGGGATATTTTTTTTCAGTGTTTCCACTTCATTCCTGAGTTTGTCATTCTCTCCCTTCATTTCTTTGAGTATGTTTATTATTGTTCTTTCAAGATCTGTGTTCTGGGTTATCTCCAGGGAGAACTCATTGTTGGCATCTTCTATAGGACTGCTAGATTTTGTTGGGGATTTATTATTTGCTTTTCCCATGTTGTTGATTTTCTTTTGTGCTGTTAGCATTTGGATTTGATTTGTTTGTTATAGTCTGATGTGAAATTCAAGTGCTTCTTCCTTTGGTTCCTCTAGGTTGGAAGGTTTGCTGTCTCTTCTGTTATTTTGTGCTCTGAGTCACCTTCTCTGTTCCCACCAGGATGGCTGCAAGGGGGTGGGCGACCCTGGGTTTTGCCACCCAATCCTGCCACCACCTAAGCAGATCTGGTCTAGAAGTTGGAGCAACTCCAGAGACCCTGCACTTGAAGTGATAGGTTAGGATGGTCTTGGATCCCTGCCCTGGAAGTGACTGGGCTTGAATGGTCCTGGAACCTGCACTATGCTGAAAGTGACTGGTCTGGGATGGACCTGGGACCCTGGGCTGGACGAAACAGGGCTCCAGTGGTCTTGGAACCCTATGCCAGAGGCACTGGAAAGATCATGGAACCCACCTGTCAAAAGGCCCACCCTGTCACTCTCCCTGTGCTGGAAGCAATGGTGCTAGGGTGGCCCTGGAACCCTGCACCAGAAGTAACTGGGCTCAGATGGTCCTGGGACCCTGGGCTGGAAGCACAAGGCCTCCAAAGGTCTTGGAACCCTGCTCTGGAGGTGCTGAGGCTGGGAAGCAGCGCCAAATTTCTCAAAGTGAGATCTCAAGATCAGGATGAACAATAAATTCTCTTAGGTGAAAACTTAAAATAAAAACCTGTACAAAAGACCAGTGTGAAAAAAGAAGAGATACATGTTTTATTTGAATATTGCTTTTTATTCTTTATTTCCTTTTATTTGTTTATTTTTAAGAGATTCTACAATATAATAATAGAGTTGTCTTCAGATAACATTGATGTTACTCAGTTTGCCATACAATTAGGTAATTGGTGCATTTTGCAAGTATCTTTGTCCAAATTTTGAATTATTCTTTTTTTTTTAAACATTTCTGTTCAAATTCTATGAAGAGAAGAAAGGATCCCATACATTGTATCCTTTGAGACTTCTATAAGAATTTCTTGGCTGGATAACTGCAGAGAATTGACTAATGAGGAAAACTGATCACGTCCTTGGATAGTGGGAATTCTGGATCAAGCTGGAAACTGTGTGTGAAGCAGATTTGTATTGTTTAGTTATTAGGGTTAAACTAAGCAAAGAGTTCTTCTGTGCTTATGTTGTACATGCTGAAATCATTCACTACGTTTTTAAAATCAGTTCAGGGGCTGGAGAGATGCTCAGCACTCAAGAGCACTGGCTGCTCTTGCAGAGGATCTGGGGTCTAACAACCACCTGTAACACCAGTTCCAGGGGATACGTTGCCCTCTTCTGGTCTCATGGGCATCACACACACACACACACACACACACACACACACACACACACACACGCAGACAAAACACCCATACATATAAAATAAGTAATTAAATCTTAAAATCAATTCAGTTTAAAAGACACTGATATTAGAAAGAAAAAGAAAACCTTCCAATAATTTGTGAATTAAACAACAAAAGTTATGCAACTTGTTCCAATCCACCTTTTTCATGGTGGATCTTAAGTGCTCTTTATTTTCTTAAGTTATTTTTAAACTTTACTATTGTTGAGCGTTTCTCTCTCTCTCCCCCTGCATGTGTGTGTGTGCATGTGTGTGTATGAGATGTACATGTGACTGTGTTCACAAGTCCCACAGTGCAGGTGAAATGTGGAGTTGTTATTTGATATTTGGTACTCTCCATCAACATTTATGTGGGCTCTGGGGCTAGAACTCAGGTTTCCAGGCTTGAACCATAAGCCCTTTTATTGGAGGAACCATCTGGTGAGCCCTTCAAGTGCCTTTTCTCTAAAGAATTCTTCAGCACAATGTGGGAGAGAAGAATGTTGCTAGATGCAAATGTTCTTTTGTTTCACCAGGGATGACAATGTATTAAAATACATGAATGAGAGAAAAATAAAAGATGTTAAAAGGGAAATTACTCTCAAAATAGCTTTAAGTGAGAAGTGAAAAACACACTTGGAGTTAGAAGTCTGAAGCTGTAAATATGTGTGTGACCTTGGGGAAAAATAAAGGTTTTGAAGCAGTGTTCAGCTGTGAGTGGAAAATTGTATTAATGACGATTAAACTCACCATCACCGGATGGCTGCATCGTCCCAAGCAGCTCATCTAGAAATGACGGATATTGTGCTTCTTGATGAACTCTGAGGAAGGTGTATTTCCAGGAAAGTCTGTGCATTGGAAAGTGTTTCAATTCCAGCAACTAACACTTACCTATAAGACTTCCAGAGAAGTACTGAACTACTAGTACCCAAAGTTATGCTGCTGTCCTTGAACACAGGACAAAAAATATCCATGATAAACCATCCTCTTCTTGTCAGTAACAGCCTGGCCATTGTCCTGACACATCTCTCCTGCATGCAAAACAAAACAAAACAAACAAACAAACAAACAGAAAACAGTTATCCTGTGTGATGCACTCTGAGAAGAAGGAAAGCTAGGCTTTGGCAGATCCCCAGAAACAATTTCTGGGCAAGCTTTACCATGTAGCACATCACCCCAGAGAGCATAAGGAGCCCCAAGGGCCAGATGTATTAGCAGAAAGATTCAAAGAAATGCTTCTTTGTTGTGTTGAGGGGGAGGGGCATGTGTGTGTATGTGTGTGTGTGTGTGTGTGTGTGTGTGTGTGTGTGGTGGATGTTCCTGTAAGTCTGCTTACACATATGTGCAAGTGCCTTTGAAGGCCAGAGGACAACCTTGGTTTACATTAGGACTTGGTGCTATTCCATTGAACTAGGCTGGCTCACCAGAGGACCCAAGAGTCTGCCTGTCTCTGCCTTCCCTGCACCAGGATCACAAGTGTGTGCCACTGTTCCCAGCTTCTTGTGGGGTTCTAGGGATTGAACACAAGTCTTCCTCTTGGGCATCAAGCACTTTACCAACAGAGTATCCCTCCTGACCCCAGGAAATGCTTCATAAGGTTGAGCTTTTAACCAAAGATATCCAGAAAAATAGTTCACATTCCTGCTCTTTGGGTGGGAAAGAGAAGGGAATAGTGAAGCATAGGAATGGAATCTGTCATTTCAGTAAGGCTTGGCAAGTTTTCATGTAAATGGGACCCGCATGACATCCAGCAAGGTTGTCGATTTGATTTGTTGGCAGAAGACAGAGTCTAGAGTTACTCCACATCGAAACTGAACACAAAATAAAGCAAAAAAGAATACTGTTTTATTTTTCTCACAATGTCAAATAAAGCCATTGGTTTCATAGTCCACCTTTCCCTGTATGTTTTAAAGTAAATATTTAACATCCTAAATATTTAACATCCTGGAATGTGATGGTGAAAGTTATTTTCCATGATATATTACAAATGCCAAGTTGCCATTGTATCCAGTATCTCCTGTTTAGTTTATCCAGGATTATAATTTTTCCTTAAGTAATTTGCATATGCATATTGTCTCATTATCTTAATACGATGCTACTTGGGAAGACTGATTCCTAAATAGATGATGGGAATACAATTACCCTGATGAAATCTTGTTTCAATATTCAGAATGTGTTCTAAATGTATTTACATTCTACTTTGTATAAATGAATCATTAAAGTCAGAATAAAAAACTTATTAGAAAGGGTGTAAGGTTTCTTAGCTGGTCTTTTTTCCTACATAAGAATTCTAGAACTTGCCTTGCTAATTGTGAGATATTTCTAGACTTAGTAGTTGTGTTGTGAGGGAAGGAAAAGTAAAGTTCACAAAGTGCAGTGTTTAGGAGACTTAAAAGTCAGAAAAACGTTTGAATGCTAGCCAGGCATGGCGGTGCACGTCTTTAATCCTAGCACTTGGGAGGCAGAGGCAGGCAAATCTTTGTGAGTTCAAGGCCGAGGTCTACAGAGTGAATTCTAGGACATCTGGGGCTACAGGGAGACCCTGTCTCGAAAAGACCAAAAGAAAAAGTTTGAATGCTGTATGGAGTTTTTTTAAGAAATAATTTTGTATTGATTCAACAATTTCATACAATGTATTTTGATCACATTCAGACACCTCTCTGCTCTCTAACCCATCACCAATTCCCACCCCAAATTTCATATCCTCCATTATTGTCTATCATTCATTCATTCATTCATTTATTTAATTTTAATCATTTTAATCTAGGCTTTTCAAGTCCTCCTGGGTGTGTGTCCAGACCCTGGAGTCTAGTCAACCTACCTACCTCAGACCCGTAAGGAAACCTGACTGTCCTCTTCCAGCTGCAATCAGTTTCCAAAAGATTCCCAGATAAATCTGGGGCTTCCTGCCTATTGCCCTCATCCATGCTGAGCCCCTGTTTGGCTCAGTTTTCCACAAGTCAGGTATGTGTTCTCATAAGCACTCTGGGTTCATATGTGTAACCACCTGTGGCTTCCAAACAACACAGTTTCCTTGTATTCATCTAGCACCTCTGGCTCTCATATTCTTTACAGTCCCTCTTCTGTAATGTTCCTAGAGTCCTCAGAGAGGGTGAAATGTAAGTGTCCCATTCAGGGCTCAGCATCCTGTTGTCTCTAATTCTCTGCAGGATGACCAACTGTGCATCTCTGTGCTAAATGCCATCTGCTGCAAGAACCATTTCTGGTAGAGCTGAGAGATGCACTAAGCTATGGATATAGCAGTAACCCATTAGGAATAAGCTTAGTATAATGTCTATTTAGCAAAATAATGGTAGTAGGTTCTCCCTCTGGCCTCTGATTTGTCTAGGCACAGGTTCTTGTTCTAGCAATAGTGTCAGGTATGGATAATTTGAAGTAAAGCAGCTCTTAAATCCAATTGGAAGGTGATTGGTTACACCAATAATATTTCTGCCACTACTGCACCACATGTGCAAATTAATAAAATTCCATTGTTTTGTAATATGTTTGGTTTAATCATTATCTTTAGATATACTTGAAATATAATGCTTTATATGTAGCATAAGCCAACTGAGAAATAACAGTGAGGACAAATAGAGCACAGTTTGTCCATCAGCTATGTAAAGGTCTATTCACATAGTCATTCTATAAAGCATTTATTGGTCTCAGTATATATTTAAACATGTTATAGAGTCAGAGGAAGAATGAAAGAGGTTAATTAGGAGGAGAGGAAAAGAACTGTGATATCCTTGAGTTGTATGGACTTCAGAATCAGAAGCATCTATGATTGAAATCACTGCCATCAATTTAGGGTTGTGTGACTTTGAAGAAAAAGCATTTCAACTTTCAGAGGCTCATTTTCATATTTATACCATGAAAAAAAGGAAACCTGTGCCATAGGTTGGCTTGGAAACATTGGAATGTGTGTCCTGAACACGAATGCTGATAGCTTTAACACACTGGACTATGACAGATGCAGGAGTTCCACACAGCAAAGTTCCATCTCAGCATGTTCATCTTCATCTGGCTCTGGAGAAGATACCTGTGAGTCAGAATCTCAACACCATCTCAGGGCGTCCAGAGATCTCTGTCCAAATCCTATGGAAATTTCAAAACCCAGCTTTGTTGCCATCCTTCCTGGCAAATCGAAACATTCAAAATTGGCAGGAGGCTCTTAGAACTCAGGAAGTAAATAACTCAGTCTAAGGAAGTTCTTGAAATTAGCGAGATTCACAAGTCCTTTCCCCAAGGTTATGTTTAGGACTCCCATGAAGAGAACACTATGAGACCTAATCTGCAGAGCTGAATATGGGCCTTGCAGGAAGCTCTGTGAATGTAGTCTTCACAAGTGTCACCCACACTGTGGTGAGCTTTTTGGAACTGCAGCTCCCATTGACTCATGCATAATCTTGCAAGTGGCCACTGAGTCATACTCCTGTAGGGAAGCCAAGTAAACTCACTGGTTTGCCAAGTTCTCCTTCTTGGTTCTTCTTTCCCTATCTGGGATAAGCAGACATTTTTAACACCTGTCCAGGAAAAGTTACACAATAGGTATTCAACAAAGAGTATTTATTCAATAATAAACCTGGGTTTTTCTAAGAAAATTCTTTACCCCACAACGAGGAAGTATATCTTTGTAGCCTCAAATATACCCTCTAAAAATTCCCTCTACTGTTCACAAATAAAAATAAATTACCAACACAGCAAGACCAGAAGGGAATTCAAAAAGTCATAAGCTAAGTTCTTAGTGATGGCTAAATAATACCATTAATACAAGAGCTAAGAGCATTTCCAGTAAAAGGTTACCCAGGACCACAGCTTCCTCCACACTGCAACTATGTCTAAAATCATAAATATAACCATATGAAAGGAGGAGTAATTTTTAAAACTCAGATTTCATTTTACTCACATCTCAACACCTACATTTTAGTGATATTTTAGATAAGGTGGGGTTTTTTTATTGTTTATTTGCTCATAGTTTTGTCTATGTGGCCATTATGAATTAAAGTGCTGTGTTAAATGTCTAATCCTAGGGACTTCTCCATCAAAGAAAGCAGGCAGATTTAGATGTGTTATTTTATCACCATAATTTGTTTTTGAAAATGTCAGAATATTTGAATGTTTACTTGTTTTATCTTTTAATTTTTTAACTATTTATTTACTTTATGTGTATGAGCGTGTTGCCTGCATGTGTGTAAGTGTACCCTTATCATGCAACACCCACAGAGGAGAAAAGAGGGTGTCAGATTCCCTGCAACTGGAATTACAGAAGACTGTCAGCTGCCATGCTATGTGGGTATTGGTATTCTTTTTTTTTTTTAATTTTTTTTATTAATTTTATTTATTTCCGTATGTGTATGAATGTACTGTCTGCATGCAGGTCTGTGCACCCGTGTCGTGCAATGCCGCGGAGGTCAGAAGAGGGTCTCAGATTCCCCTGGAACTGGAGTTCTCCTGGAATTGGAGTTTCAGACAGTTCTCGGCCGCCATGTGGGTGCTGGGGATCGAACCCGGGTCCTCTGTAAGAGCGGTCGGCGCTCTTAACCGCTAGGCCATCTCTCCAGCCCCGGGTATTGGTATTCTAACCTGATGTTCTGTCTTCTGCAAAACAACCCAAGCAGTGCTCTTAACCACGTAGCCATCTCCTCAGACCCAAATGTCTAATTTTTTGAGGGGAGTTGCAAGGATAGATTAGGCAAGACAGTCCTTGCAAAAGCTATCTAGGGCGTGACAGGGCATCTCATACTTTTCTTCACAATGACCACCTCTGTCTCTTAATATTGACAATGAAAATAAAACACACACACACACACACACACACACACACACACACACACACACACCAAACAACATGCTGTGAATGAAGGATTGTTTTTATGGACTCAGCTTGAAAACTTAAGGAGCATTAGATTTGTGTTATTTGACCAGAGACATGGAACCATCACTGGAGACCACTGACAGAGTTCAGGGATTTACTTCTAGAATAAAAGAAGCAATGCTTCATGAGCCAAGGAAGATCCTTCCATCATTTATTTCTAGCTTTCACTTCCTGCTTATGTAAAACTTCAGCTTACTCCTAACTATTCCATTTTGAAAAGTAATGAACTCTGACCATCTATAATAATACTTAATTTTCTAAGTCTGTATCCTTGATCACACTGATTTTTCTAACCTAAGGGAATGTCTTCTTTAGATTATCTGATATATGCAATAAAAGACATATTTCTGGGGGAAAATACTATATTCATCTGGCCTTGGGTACACAAAAATCAGGTTTCAGGGATGGAAAGACAGTTTAGTGGTTAAGAGAGCCTTGCTGCTTTTCCAGAGGTTCCAAGTTCAGTTCTTAGTATCCATGTTGGGAGGCTCAGAACCATCTATCACCCCATTTCCAGGGGATATGATACCTTCTTGGGTATGTGTGAAGACACATACACAGAACATGCATATATAACCTGAAAAATACATAATCTGAAATAAAAAGATGATAGACATGGCACAAATTCTTCTTTAAAAAAATTAGATAGCTGGGCATGGTGGTTCAAGTCTTTAATCCTAGCATTCGGGAGGCAGAGGCAGGCTGATGTTTGTGAGTTCAAGGCCAGCCTGGTCTACCGAGTGAGTTCCAGGACAGCTGGGGCTACAGGGAGACCCTATCTCGAAAAGACCAAAAAAATTTAGGCTTCATATAATTCTTGATTATAAACAGCAACATAAAATAATTTTATAAACACCAAGTAAGGAATGGCTAGGTAGTCAGAGTGTTGACAGCATGCACAAATCCCATGCAAGCTCAAAGCAGATAAAATCCAGTATAGATATCAGGAAGTAGGTAAGAATTTCAGATCTATCCTAAGGAACATTTGCCAATTGATTGTTGCTGGGAGGAGAAGAGATGGTCTCTTACATGGATGGGATTCTTGGTAAGTTGACTAGGCTCCAGTGGATGGGGCCATACTGAGGGACATGTAGAGATACAAATCAGATGCTATAGGCCACATTTTATATATAGTAGAGTACACTAACTTGGGCAGGGGCCAGTGGAGGGAGGTGCAGATGGGGGAGGGGATCTATATACCATCAAATTATGTTGCATGGAAATCACAAAAGTTCAATAAAATTTATTTTAAAAACTTTAAAGGGTTGAGACTGGCAATAAGGTTGGCAATACTTGCTGATTTTGCAGAGGACCCATGTTTGGTTCCCAGAATCTACATGGAGGCTCACGATGTTTTGTAACACCAGTGGATCCGATGTCCTCCTTCTGGCCTCTGTGGGCACCTGCATACCACTGATATGCATCTAAACATGCAGACGTTCACATGCACACATAGGAAAAAAATAAGAAATAAAGAGTTCAGGCTCCAGCAATTTGAAGAATAAATCAATTTGGGAGAGAGATAAGTCCAATATTATATGGTACCTCAAAGCTCATGAGGTACAGCTCATTGACAGAATGGTCTGACCCTATTGGTGAAGACACTACATTCTGAATCAGATTCTGAATTTTCAAAATACATAACCTTCATTTCTTCTTAGATGTTACTCTAACTCTTTTGTCTTCCCTCATCCATGTTACAGATTCTTTCTCACAGGAGTTCTCTTTGAGATCCACCTTTCCTGGTATTTCCAGGGTGGAATGCATTTTATAAACACAAATATATCATCTTTTTCTTCCACAAACACTGCCATAATTCTTAAGCACCATCAGTAAATCCCAATTTTCTCAACTGGCTTATGTGATACTACACTCCGTTTTTTACTACCTTCCTACAACCCATCCAGGCTGTTCAAATATGCCTGGCTGCCTATGAACAGATTTCTTTGGAGCCTATGGATTTTGATAACTTACTTCATCTTTGAGACTATCTGTTACTGTCTCTACTGACATTTGAACTTCTATCATTAACACTTAAAATGAAAGTTTTAGCCAGGTGGCTGGGTGGGTACAGATTATTTCAGATGAAAGTGTTATGTCCCCAGTTCATGTCCCTGAACTTATGTACAGGTAGAAGAAGAGAACTGGCTCCACAACATTTTCCTCTCATTTACACACACACACACACACACACACACACACACACACACACACACACACATAAATAAATGAAAAAAAAACTGACTTAACATCGAGGCTGGGTGTGGTGGTACATGTCTATAATATCAGCACTTGGGAGGCAGAGGCAGAAAAATTAAGCTCAAGGCTATCCTGAGCTACATATAAAAACTTTTTCTTTTTTTAATTTTTTATTTATTTTTGTATGTATATGAATGTACCATCTGCATGTAGGTTTGTCCATCCGTGTCGTGCAATATGGCGGAGGTCAGAAGAGGGTCTTGGATTCCCCTGGAACTGGAGTTCTCCTGGAATTGGAATTACAGATGGTTCTTAGCCACCATGTGGGTGCTGGGGATCGAACCCCGGTCCTCTGCAAGAGCAGTAGGTGCTCTTAACTGCTAGGCTATCTCTCCAGCCCCTAAAAACTTTTTCTTAAAAGTTTTAAAATAAAAGTTCCATGGATATGGCTTCAGTTGTGTCAAGCCTTTTCAAAGTCAAAATAATCTATAAGTTATGCAGGGTTCTCTTTAATGTGGTTTTAGTATGAAATACTGAGTAATTTCCAGAGGTATGTGTAGCCACACATGATGGCAAATATCCCCCATAAGTCCCAACCATGAAAACAAATTAGGCAATGGTAACATGGAACATCACACTTTGTACCAGGGAGCACGAGGTCTTGAAGCATGCCCTCTAATTCCCTTCCAGGTACATCCTACTAACCATGATTTAAGCTATGGTGAGGTCCTTCTGTGAGCCAAAACATTTCCCTGTAGACACCTCAGGGAATAACAGAGGAAGTAGCCTGGGCTGGTAATCCTGTCCTTCTTATCTCCGAGCATGGGAGGTAGAGGAGAGGCAGGTCATGTTGCACTTTGTAGGAATTTGAATCTTATAAACTAGTAAGTTAGATGTCCACCAAAATTTTACCCGCTGTTTTTCAAGGGGAACTGACAAAATAAATGAAGATATTCAGTTTTATAGCAAACTGTATGTGAGTTAAACCTATATCCCAAAAAGGGTAGGAATGATTCATTTGCAGAGTTGGAAGAAAACCCATATTTCCTTTCAAAAGCTTATGACTTAAAAATGGCTTCTGTTTCGTTGGAGTTTCTTAAAAGATACTTTTTCTTCCAGTCAAAATTTTTTTATAAGAAAATGTTCAAATAGTTTTTTTTAAAGACTAGAAAAAGAAAAAAAAAGGGGCTTAACAGAGAGTTAGTTAATAGGGTGACCTAGATGGAACCTGGAGTTGAAGCATCCCTCCCAGCATGATGTTCCATAGGCTGTTCAGAGAGAAGACAGCACAGCAGGCCTCCTTTCATACAGGAACCAGGGTGGCCTCCCACCGCCACTCCCTGGCACAGCTGTTCTGTTTCTCAATGTATTTTATGTATAGCCAAAGCAGTTGTCCATGGTATTTTAATCACCAAAGGAGTTGTTGGCTAGGAAATGAGTGTGCCTCTCTGGAGACATGTTTCTCAGCTCTGGTGACAGAACATACACAGAGTTGTCATTTTTCATCTGTGAACAAAATTCATATTAGAACTCTAGGCATTAGAGCCATATTCTTATATTCTCACAAAGCAGAACTGATAGCATGACATTTTCGATCCTTTCCCCAATCTTTGTCAAGAAATTGAGACTTTGAAATGGGAATAAAGGTGTCTAAATGCCAACAATTGTCTTTTACATTTAGAAGAAAGATAAAGAAAAGATATTGATCCAGCACTGACTGAACAGTGAAGCTCCTGGCTTAATTTTGAATGATACTTTCAACAAAATTTCAACAAAAATAGAACTGGTCCCCAGTTTTAACCTTGGACCCCAAACATAAAATATTATTGAGCTTCTGTATTATTTAATCTCTCTGCTCCTGGTTCTTCAACCTGTTTTTTTTTCCTCCATTCAGAAATGAATATGTGTTTATAGAAACAAAGTATACAATGTAATAACTCACCAGCAATATTAACACACACTGAGATGTCTACTGAAGGGTGTAGAAATTGATGCTATTACTGCATCAGCTTTCTTATTAGCCAAAATACTTCTAATCATAACTTTTGGAAAGAACAAAAGTCAAAATGAGATTCCGAGGCCAAAGAACGGCTACTTGTCATTGAATCATAAAAAGATACAGAGGCTCATTTGAATGGCTCAAGGAATAAAGAAAAGCTACATACCTCCTTTGTTCCAGAGGACAACATATGCCTCAGAAATGGGGTCTCAAGACTCAGATGGAACTTGGAAATGAAAGAGATGTTAAGAGAAGATGTACAGAAGGAACAAGAATAAGCCTGTTAATTATCAGACATCAGTGGAATAAGTGGTGCTGGTATGACATGCAGTCATACCTACAACTGCACTGGGATGGACTTATAGATATAGATGCTCTCATTAAGACACTTGCTAAGAAAAGAAACAGCCATATCCTAAAGCCTTGAAGTATCAGAGAGAGACTAAGATGTACACATACTATTCTTTGTTAATATTTCTAATGCCTACACCATAGAAAGTACTTTTCTTAGGAAAGTACTAAGGAAATAGGATCCAGCACTGCAGAGATTCAGCCACCTGTAACTTGCTAGCTTTCTTTCTTTCTGTGGGAAAGTGTTACAGTCCTTGTTTGCCTCTCTTTGTGTTTCTCCTCAAATATCTTTGCCTCAGTGTTTTGAATTTATGAAGTAAGAATCCTACTTTTACATTCCTTACAGTGGTGTAGGTGTTGAGTGAGCTACCAAAAAGTCAGCACGCTGCGATGATGGAGGATACTGCCTAGAATGTTTCTAGGATGAGGAGAAAGGATTAGAATTGCAATGACAGAGGCTTGCAAGATAGCTCAGTGGGTAAGGGACTCATGGACATGCCTGACCTGAATTTGATTCTGGGGACCTACATGGTGGGAAGAGAGAAACAATTCCCATAAGTTTTCCTGTGACCGCCACACATGCATGTGACACATGTTAACCTGCTTCCACAAATACAAATAAAGAATCACAACGCAAAATAAAGAAGTTGTGATGCCTTGTGAGAGTTTTTAAGGTTTTGGAATACAGAAGTTCCCAGCACAGATCCAGTTCTACAGTACTTTTATGGCTTGCTGAACAGCGTGGCAGGAAGAACATGGGGGAGGAGGAGACACTCAAGACAGAAGGAGATCCCTCACGATCATGTGGTATTTATATCTAGAAAGCTTCAGAAAAACAAGGATAAAATAAAGCGATGCAGGTCTCAAGAGGAAGGTCTAAAACTTATTATGAATCAGAGTGATAAAAGCTACACAGCACTCAAACCCAGTTCCACAACTCAAACTGAAGAAAGGACCATTCACTCTGTCTTCCTGTTAGTTGGACTGGCAGGCTGTCTTTAGGGAGAAACAGCATTAACTTTATAATATATTAATTCTGTTTAAATCAAAAGCTCAGAGGGGCTGGAGAGATGGCCTAGCAGTTAAGAGCACCGACTGCTCTTGCAGAGGACCCCAGTTTGATTCCCAGCACCCACATAGCAGTTGAGAACCATCTTTAACTCCAGTTCCACGGGAATCCAACACCCTCTTCTGACCTATGCGGCATTGCATGACAGGGGTGCACAAACCTACATGCAGACAGTACATTCATACACATAAAAATAAATAAAATAAAATAAGATAAAATAAATCAAAAGCTCAGAGAAATTGGAAATGGAGAGATAGCTTGGTAGTTAAGTGTACTGACTGCTCATGCAGAGTACTGGGTTCTCAACAGCACCCACAACATGGCTATATCCTGTCCTGTCTCCAAGTCTGAGGGACAGACATATAAGATAAAACAGCTCTTTCCTTCCCAGCTACCTTTTGTTCACTCAGTGTTCCTTACTGCAACAGAACATAAACTAAAATATATTATGAAATTGGTAGAAAAATTCTACAAAAAATGAATAAAGGTAAATAAAATCTTCATGAATTTGCATGTCATCTTTGTGCAGCAGCCATGCTAATCTTCTCTGTATTGTTCCAATTTTATTATATGTCTCAAAAAACAAAGTAGGAAGAAAACAAATGACCTACTCAAATGATGGAGTAAAGAGCTGAACAGAGACTTCACAAATGAAGAAGTAAAGATGGCTGAGAAACATCTTAATAAGTGTTCAACATTACTAATAATTAAGGAAATGCAAATTAAAATCATATTAAGATTTCATCTTATTCTGGTAAGACTAGTTATGATACCGAAAACAAAGGATACCAAATGCTGGAGAGATTGTGGGGAAAGGATCCACTGCTAGTGGGAAAGGAATCTCATGCAACCCCTATGGAAAGCAGTGTGGAGAACTCTCAAGAAACTGAAAATGAGCCTACCACCTGACCCAGTCATACCACTCCTGGATATATATCCACAAGAGTCATCCTTTCACAGAGATACATGCACATCTATGTTTATTTCATCTCTCTTCAAAATATCGAAGAGCTGAAAGCAACCCAAGTGTCCCTCAGTGGACGAGTGGATAGAGAAAATGTGGTACATCTACACAATGGAATTCTATGCAGTGGTAAAGAAAGATGACATCATGAATTTTGCAGGTAAATGGATGAAACTGGAAGCCATTATGCTAAGTGAAGTAACACAGTCCCAGAAAAACAAACATTGAATGGTATCCCTCATTTGTGGATGCTAGTACCAAATCCCTAGTTGAAAGGCAAGCTGAGCAAAGTTAATGTTATATTTCTTTTTATCTGAAGGCAACTATGCTGTTATAATGTGAATCCCTTAATGGGCTCTAGAATTAACTGACCACTTATTTTCAGACTTTGTAATTGTAGTATATGTGTGGAGGGTATATATTCATATTTTAGAGTAATATAAAATTAAAGGGTAAAATGTGAACTCCTAAACATATTTTGGAATTTGCATAAAGTTTATTTTCAGAGGTCATAATTTTGGTATATATATGATTATATGACATACATAGGGATATTTTGGAGCAATACAAATTGGAGGGAACAACAATGACAAAAGCACTCGATCAAAGAACTGACTGGAACAGTTAACTTTGGCCCAAACAATAAACCTCTGCAGAGGAAAACTTTAAAAAGACTGAGAAAAAAGATTCAAGGCATGTATGGCAGATTGCATGAACTGGGGTGGGGTGGGGGGCATGGAAAAAGGAATGTGTCTAAATTGGACTGAGAAATGAAGTATGAGAAACACAAACTTCCAATAAACAGATGTGTAAAATCATGGATATTTTAGCACAAGAAAAAGAAGGTCAAAGAATAGTGAATACATAAAAATATGACTTGCAGGCTGGGGGATGGGCCACTGGGTAAAGCATCTGGTGCACAAATGCACAGATTTGAATCACATCCCCAGAACCCATTTGAAGCTAGACGTGGTAAGTTATCTATAATCCCAACTCTGCAACACCAAGATAGGAGAATATCCAGAAACTTGAAGGCCAGCTAGCCTGCCATACACCCCAGAAACAACTAGAGACCCTGTCTCAAACAAGGCTCCTGGTGGATAAGCACTCACACCTGAAGTTGTCTTCTGACCACCATTTGCATGTCATAACATGAGCATGCTGCCATATCACATATGTAAATAAACATACAACATACATACACACATTATATACAAAAGAGATTTAAAAAAAAGAAATTAGGGAAGACATATAGGAAATATATCAGCTATTTGAGGGAAGTTATAGACCTCTACGAAGGAAGTAGAAGCTGTAAACACATGGAGAGATGTTCTCCATGAAGAGGGCTGAGTAGTGACAAGATGTCAGGTCTTTCCAAGTCGATGCATAGATTCAATGCAAATGAAGTCAATTTAATTAGCAAACCAAATTTCATCTCAAGTTACTCCATACATCTTCACACATTGACTCTAATGCATATACAGAATGGCAGAAAGCCCAGAAAAGCCAACTAAAGAAAATAGAAAGGCAGAGGACTGACAGAGCCCAACTGCAGGGCAGTCTAAAGAAGGGAGCAAGTCTAGAAGCTAGCAAGACAGCATGAACCCAGAGAGGGATAGGCACATCAATCAAAGCAGAGAACCCATATAAACATAGCCTAAGGACCTCTGCATGGCGAGTCCAGACAACTCTGGAGAAATGACATGTCAGCAAGTGTTGCCAAGATGAAGCAAGGGCTAACGGAAAGGAATAAGAAAGTAAAATGAAACAGTGCAAATCTCTAAAACCTATGGAGGATTGCATAGAAAAACATATAGACAACTATAGATTCAGTGTTGACCTATCAGAAAGAACAACAAATGCATAATCCAGGAGAGAGTTCTTGATACATTGATTAGTTGGGACTTCAATAAAGTTAAAACTCCTTTATGAAAGAGATTGTTAAGACAGTGAAAAGATATCATGTGGTGGGAGAACATATGTGTGAAACATAGCTGATAAGGGACCAATACTCTCTCTCTCTCTCTCTCTCTCCATCCATATATATATATATGTATATATATATATATATATATATATATATATATATCTTAAAACTCAAAAGTATTACAATTATAGACACTGTACTATAAAAGACACTGTACTAGCTGATTTTTTCTCTCCTGACCACATACTTGATAAGAAGCAATTTCAGGGAGGGAGAATTACTTGTGTCTTACAGGTCAAGGGGATACTGTCATTCTGGTGGCCACGTTGCTTCTGCAGTCAAGATGCAGAAAGTGAACAGGAAATGGGGCTGCTGTGTAAAACCTTAAGGTCCGCTGTCCAGTGGAGCACTTTGTGCAGTGAGACTGTAACCACCTAAAGTTCCTAAAAACTTCCAAAACAGTAGCACTAGCTAAGGATCAAATGTTCAAACATGAGCCGGTGGAGGATATTTCACATTCAAACCTTACACAGATATCTATGGTAAATAAGCATACAAAAAATGCCTGGGCTGGGGAGGTGGCTCAGCTCTTCACAGCACTGGCTACTCTTGCAGAGGACCCAAGTTCAAATCCCAGCACCTACATGATGGATAACAACTAACTGCAATTCCAGTTACAGGGGATCTCATACCCTCTGTTGTCTTCCATGGGCACTGCACAACATGAGTGTGCTTACACAGATGCAGGTGTAACACTCATAATACTCACACACAAAAAATTAACAATACATAAACCAAAAAAGAGAAAAGTGCTAGCGTAGGAAGCAGAAAAATAAAGTAATAGAGATGCCTCACTATACTTAGTAAACAACCGGAACCCAAACATTAGCAACGTCAAGTGCGGTTGCTGCTGTGGAGGAATGGCAGCTCTCATTGTTGACAGGAATGCAGAAGAAATAGACACTTGGGAAAACCATGTGGCCTAACTGAACATGCACCTTAGTCTGCTATCACCCAGCTATCATGCACCTCATTATTTGTTCAAAAGGGTTAAAGGCCAATGTCCACAGGAAACCTTACATATCATAGTGATGATCCAGAATCATTCATAGGTGCTGAGCCTTCAAAGTAAGCAGGATGTTCTTCAGTAGAATATTTATGTACATAAATGAATCAAGCTATATACTTGCAATGGAGTCTCATTCAACTATAAGCAACATGAGGTATCCATCCACCAGAAAGAAAGGGAGAATCCTCAACTGTCCATTGCTATGTGAAGGAAACCAAGCTGACAAGCTACCTACTGCATAATTCTAAATGTGTGGCATTTTGAAAAAAGCAACATCATACAATAAAAATTCTTTAGTTTTCAGGCTTTCTGGAGCAAAAATGAGGGACAAATAGTTAAAACACAGAAGACTACTTTAGGCAAGCAAAAGTAGTCTCTGCGCTGGCATGACTAAGATACACACCATTTTACATTCATCCAATTCACAGAACAAATTCAGTAAAACTAGAGACCGGCGTAAATTACTGGACTTACAGAAGTCAATAATGTATAACTGATAGACTATCAATTGTGTCATAAATACCACATTAACACAAAATCTTATTAACATGGCATCCATAACGGTAGAACATATGGAAACTTCTTATTTTTCTGTTTAATATTTTTGTTAAAATATCATATTCATCAGAAACTTATGGCAAAGAAATTTTAGAAACAAAAATATAATATCTAGTATTAGAAACATTCGAGAGTGCAAAAAGTAGCTGAGACCTGTGAATCCAAAAAAGTGTTATTTTAACTACATTAATCATCAAGAAACAGATTGTGAAATTATAAAGGAAAAGACATTATAATGAAATTACATATGTGAATACATACATATAAGTAATATATAAAATAAATTATAAAGGAAAATGACAATGATTTCAAATGGCTTAATAAGTGATTAATTTAAGATTAATTATATACACACATGCATGTGTGCACACACATATACACATATTTCAAATGTCATAATATATGATTAATTTCAGAAGGCTAAAGAAATAAGAGAGCAGAAAAAATACTCAAGGAAGTAATGCGTGTGACATTCCAAAATTGGTGAAATTCATTATCCCAGATGAGCCTTCTGAACTAGATTAAATAAGAAAGTCCCACCTAGAATTACATAATCACACCTCTGAAAACCAAAATGAAATGAAATCTGCAAGTGGATTTAACAATGAAAAGTGTAAATTCAGTAAGATGGCACAAACAACGTCCAACTTTCCAACAGAAACCTGGGAAAACAGCCAATGATCAGACATTCATCAAATGCTTACAGAGGAAAAACAAAGACAATCTAAAGTTTATCATCATCAAAACATTTTTCAAAAAATTAGCATATCAGAAATAAATATGGTGATTTCTTCCATTTTTGTGGATGTTAAATGGATATTATCAGGATGCTTTAGAAACTATTATGTCAATACATTTTACAACTGAAAAAAATAGTAAATTTCTTGACTGAAAAAAATCTAAATTGACAAAATAATAGAATTTTAACCTATTCTATATCTATTAAATAAATTAAATTAGTAGTTTAAAACATTCCAGAAAGAAATATGAGAGTTGCCTAGCTTTGTGGTTCATGCCTTTAATCCTAGCACTTGGGAGGCAGAGGCAGGCAGATCTCTGTGAGTTCAAGGCCAGCCTGGTCTTACAGAGTGAGTTCCAGGATAGCTGGAGCTACAGGGAGACCCTGTCTCAAAAAAATAAATAAAAAAATAAAAATAAAAAAAGAAATATGAGCCAAAATGACTTTATAGATAAATTAAATAAAAGATTTGGGGAGATGCATTGATTCCACACAAATTAGTCTGGAAACTAGAAATTAGTAGAAGATAGAACCATTCTCACATTCTTTTTTTAATTTTTTTTTACTTTTATTTATTTTTTTATATGTATGAATATACTGTCTGCATGCAGGTCTGTGCGCCCATACCATGCAATGCCGTGGAGGTCAGAAGAGGGCGTCGGGTTCCCCTGGAAATGGACTTAAAGACAGTTCTCAGCCACCATGTGGGTGCTGGGAATCAAACCCGGGTCCTCTGCAAGAGCAGTCAGCAGCGCTCTTAACCACGAGGCCATCTCTCCGGCCGCAACCTTTCTCATTCTAAGACCAACATTGCATGTTCACAGGCAAAAACTAGCATTAGAGGAAAGAAAACTATAAACCAACATTCCGTTGGTCTTCTTGGTCAAAACTAAAACTTTCACAAATATGAGCAATTCAATTTCAGTAATATATAAGTAAGAAAATGCAAAAATATTGTGTCTGTTTTACCTCTGGAGTTGAAGGATGATTTAATATCTTAAAATAAACCAATGTTCATCTGGAAAGAGAAGCTGAATTTGGATACCTTACACACATGTAAAACTCTGGCTGTGGCAGCAAGCACCTGAGGAAGATCCTCAGGGATCATTGGCCAGCCAGTTCAGCCAAAACTGAGAGATCAGTAAGAGACCCATTTCAAAGGTAAGGTGAAGAGGCTAGAGCAATGTCTCACTTATTGGGAATATTTGCTGCTCTTATAAAAGACCTGAATTCAGTCCCTAGCATGCAGATCAGTCAGCACACAACTGTCTATAACTCAAGGTCTAGTGGATCAGATCCCCTCTTCAGGCTTTGATAGGCACTGCACACACACACACACACACACACACACACACACACACACACACATCCCGCAAATATAAAACAAAAGAAAACTAATGCAGTTTGGGAGAGAGAGAGAGAGAGAGAGAGAGAGAGAGAGAGAGAGAGAGAGAGAGAGAGAGAGAGAGAGAGAGATGCATGGCCACCTCATAGCTAAGATAAATCACTCCCAAATTAAAACTCACTCAAGGCAAAATTTCTGAGTTAATCAGGTGCAGAAGAGAAATTCTTCAAAATGACAAAATATATCTATGCACAGCCTGAGGATAAGACCACAATTATGGACTGATGGTCTTGCAGGATTGTTGAGAAAATAAAAAAGCAATGTCTACAAATTAGAGAAATACCTAGTACATAGTAACCGTTGGAAGAATGAGGTATTAGCAAAATCATGAGCACACTAAGCATCATAAAATTAATAAATAACCTAGATATATTCCAATGTATCCATAACTTTAAATAACATTAGCTAAAGCGTGCTAGGCAGGTAAATGTTCAATTAGCCCAAAATAATCATGGTCAGTTGTGTGCACAAGCTGGCTGATGATAGTTTGCAAGAGCTGGCCTTTTACATCTCTTCCCATTTCCTGCTTTAAGTGACTTCAAGCTGGCTGTTAAAAAGTAGCCATGTAGGAATTTCTACAGCTTGTAAATCAGCCAGTGTAATAAATAAGTTTTGTTTGCCTGACCATGAAGAGTTGGCTGCTATATAGCAATTAACACACCACTTATTATATAGACTGGTAGAAAAAATTTCAAGGGACTGTCAATATGGTTCAGTGGGCAAAAGTGCTTGCCTCCAAGCCTCACATTCTGTGTTTGATACCCAGGACACACACTACATATGACTTCTGTCTTCCAACATCTGCCATGGCATTCTTTACTGCAAGAGTATGCACACACACACACACACACACACACACACGTACACTAAATAAATAAATAAATAAATAATAAAAATTATAACAAACTTCAAAGAAACTTTTCTCAGGCCAAAGTTATGACTCCAGATTTCCACTAAGTAATTAGAACAGATATTTACTTTATTTATGGTTGTTTCTATTTTCAAATCTTGCTACATGTTTCTAACTCTTTGCTAATGTCTAAAACATTTTGTGAGACCTAGTAATTACGAGGCACAAGAATAGACAGTCTGAACACTCTTAATTGTGTAAAACAGGCCTAAACACAGAACCATTAATTTTGTCTCCTCTCATTTGTTTGAGGTTTCCACATTTCTGTCTCCTCTCTTGCAGTGTGATGGAGAATAAGGAATGAGCTCGAACGAATAGAAGACTGAGCTGCATGCAGCCTTTCTTCTTTCTTGTGTTCCACATACACAAAAAGAAAAGATTAAAAATCAGCTCATTCATCATTGTTTGTATTGTTCATTCAGCAGAAGAGACACATGTGGTACCAATAAACACCCTTTGTGTCAGAGATCATAGGTGTCTCCTGCAGCTTTGCATCCCATGCTTCCACTCACAGTTATTTGAGGAGTCTCTTTTGTCACTTGTCAACCTTGCAATATTTTTAGCTAAATTTATTAGCTCAAAAAAACCCAGTATCAAATGACTCTCTAGGGAGGCTGAGCTTAACTTCACACAGGAAGCAGAATTGCTTAATCATAGTCTCCTCAGAATTTGCTCCCTAAGTAACAGGTCTTTATCTCTTCAGAAGTTCTGGATTTACTAGTAAGGAGGCTAACACAACTATATCACTAAAAAGCCATATGAATGGGGGCTGAAGAGATGTCTCAGTGGTTAACAGCACATAGTGCTCTTGAGAGGACCCAAGTTCAATTCCCAATACCCATGTTGGGTGGGTCACAACTGCCTGTAACTCCAGATCTAGGAGGTGAGATGACTTTTTTGGACCTCTGTGGGCACCTGCACTCACAAGCATGTACCTTTCTACATATACATAAAATTAGAAAATTTTAAAATAAATCTTTAAAATAAAAAATGAAAGTATAATATATATTAGAATAATTCGTCCATACACATTATTTCTTTTTTCCTATTTATTCAGATAGACTAGAGGTCCACAGAAAGCCAGACTTCCATCTTAAACTGCCTCTTACAATCTGAAAGTCTCTTAATATTGCTGAGCATCTGCTTGCTCTCCTATAAAATGAAGCAATAATTCCTACCTTACATATTATTCTGGGGTTGGATGAGTGCCTCAAAGTGTGGCATGTGACAAATGCTCCATCAACCATAGCTTGCACAGCTATAAACTGTTACTGCATTCACAGTTATATACATAGTAAAAATTGGATGATGCTGATGTTTACTATACTCATCTTGAATCTTCAGTAAGGTAAAATTTTGAGTTATTTGCTAAAATATCCAGGTACCCATAGCAATTCAGATTCAATAGGTCTGAGATGAATCCAAAGGGGCATCTTTGTAAGAAGGAAGGTCATAGTTTTCACACAGATTTTTCAGTATATAGCTGAGGAAACACTACTTTGGTTTGATAATGGCCCATTCATTCTACATTTGCAATCTCATTCAAATATTTTGATAAATTTAAAAGTAAAGTTGAATTTATGTAGATGTATGTAAATATATCCACAGTAGTTCAAACAATAGTTCTCTTGTGACCAGTGTGAGGTCTGCCCAGATCTTAATTCTCTCACATATTACCTTTTCTTTCCACTAATCTAGGTCTTCTTGGGCCATTCCGTCTCCCACAGAGTCTCGAGCATGGAACTCAATGGGGATGTTATATCACAGGATAGGCTTCATGGGCGTGTAGACCAGCAGTCAGTGACTGCTCTCTAAGAACAGTCCTGTTGGATTCTTTTATTGTTTATATTGAACTTCTCAGTAGTTTCCAACAAGGGGTCATACAGATTCAGTTCTGGACCCCACAAATTTAGTGCATAAGTTTGAAAATCATCTTATCAAGAAATTAAATCACTCTCACGTTTCTTATAAAGCCATGGAGTTTCAGTTATGACGTCAATAGCCCCAAATTACATGAGTCAAAATTAATAAACCCAAGGGGGGTGAATTCAGGTTATTGTCTGGTTAAACACCAGTGAGACCTTTGTTCTGTGAAGAACTGCAAACAATACATCTGGAGAAGACCTAGATCCAGGAGAGGCTACCAGGCAGTGCAAGGAAGACAGAGCTTTGATTAAAAGAAGAGAAGCTTTGCAGGTGGTGAGGTGGCTCAGCAGATTAGGACACTTAATGCCAAGTCCAATAACCTGAATTTGATTCCTGGAACTCACATGGTAGGTGAGAATCAAATCTCATTTGTCCTCTGACCTCCACACAAGTACTGTGTCCATATACAAATAAATAAATGAATGAAGAGAGAAAGAAAGGAAGGAAGGAAGGAAGGAAGGAAGGAAGGAAGGAAGGAAGGAAGGAAGGAAGGAAGGAAGGTAATATAAACTCACAGTAAATGTTCCTGGCGAGGCTCACCTGGCCAGGGCACGCCTTCTGGCTTAAACTGGACTCAAATTTTTCCCTGGCAAATCTCTGGAAGGGCTACAGTTGCTGCTGTCTCAGGAAAGATAAAGATATCAGACCACATTCCTTTCTTTACTCCTTATTTTATTTATTTATTTTTTTTGAGACAGGGTCTCCCCATAGCCCCAGATGTCCTGGAAGTCACTCTGTAGACCAGGCTGGCCTTGAACTGACAGAGATCCGCCTGCCTCTGCCTCCCAAGTGCTAGGATTAAAGGCGTGTGCCACCACGCCCGGCTTAAAGAAGGTACTTAGCCACCGTGTGAGTGCTGGGAATTGAACTTGGGTCCTCTGCAAGAGCAGTCAGTGCTCTTAACCATTGAGCTATTTTTCCAGCCCCAATTAAAATATTACTTTCTGTACACCTTACCTTATGATTCAAGCAGAAAGGAAATGTGCTAGGCATTCTCATGCACTCCACTTTCCTCCTCCGTTTGTTTTATGTGTGACCTGCACAGCATGCCAAGATAAACCTCTTCATTCTCTCCTTCCTTCATCTTCAACAGCATTTCCCGAGGGCACGTTTTAAGTGCAGATGAAAAGGAAAACAGAAGGAATATGAAACAAGAAAAAGAAATGCCAAGTGAATAAAAACAGTTTTACTATTTTTCCCCCTATAATCTTTATTGGCAACAAAATTATTTGACTTTGTTTCATTTATAAATAGAACTAAGCAGATTCAGACAAACCTATAGCTTGCAAACCCTGTCAGTACATACCCAAACCACATAGCAGATCTTACAGACCAAACAAGAGGCTCATGCTTAGGAGAGTGTGGGGAGGACAGGCTGCAGGAACTCTGCAGGTAGGTAAACATGGGCTTGGCTTCCAGATGGAGCAGTTGAGAGCTGTATTCCCATGAGGAACATTTGGTGCCTCTCTCATACTTGGGTTTGACATGTTTTTTGAGTTGGCAGTTTTCTACAGCACATCAGAGGGTGTGCTCCAATTTTGTCTTAGTTTTTATTGGCATTTATTTTTTTTTAAAGTTATATATTTTTATTATTTTTAATTATGTTGTGTGTGTCTGTGTATATGTGTCTGTATGTGTCTTCATGTGCATGTGAGTGTAGGTAGCCATTTTGGTCTGTGGTGTGGGACCTGATGTGTGACTGACTGACCTGACTATTCCTAGGGAGATGTGACTGAACATCAACTTACCCTACATCAGGAACCAATGATAGATCAAAATAAGGATATCACCAAAATTTAACTTAGTGAACCAATGAGTGTACTGAGGTTACTTACAGGAATATGGGTAAGGGGTTACTACAGAAGCAAAACGAACCCAAAGACAGCTACCTCACCAAAAAGCCCATCCAAGCATAAGTGACAAATCATGAAAGCAGGAAACCTGGAACGTACTAGTTGGCTTCTGTTTCCAGGCAGCTCGGCTGTTCTGACAGTCTCTCAGTAGTTCTTGGGGCTTATATATTTGGGGAGGGACGAGCCTAGTGAATCCAGTCAATTTCAGGGACGTTCTGATGCTATTGCATTATTTACTTCCTGAGCTCACTGAGATCCCCTAAAGGATGGAATATGTTGCCTCTCTTTTAGACATACTGATGTTTGGTTCCATTTTAACATTTTGAATCTTGATGACTTTCCCATCAAAACGGAATGTCTTTCTAATTCTAAACAGATGCAAAGTAGGAGCAGAGAGCACAGTGTTAATTCCCTTTCCTGTGCAATGTTCTGACGCGCCCCTGGCTGAATCAGGTTTTTTTTTTTTTTTTTTTTTTTTTTTTTTTTTTTTTTTTTTTTTTTTTTTTTTTTTTTTTTACTCAGGTTGGAATGATTGGGGAAATGAAGGGAGCAACCTGACTTGAGAATAACCCAAAGTTAGAACGGATGGGAAAGTTGGGGCAGGAAGGGAATTCGAGCAAGTCACTGGATGGGGCTGAAACCAGCATCAGGTAGGAAAACCAGGAGGAAGAGCCAAGTAGGTTGGAAAAACCCATTTCTCTTCCTTTGGCAGAGATGCAGAGATGTCTAATGCCTGTCCAGGATTAACAAGGTCAGGATAGTATGCTAGGTTCATTTTTGTTGGTGTAATAAAATATCCTGATGAAAACCAACATAGGAGAGTAACAGGTTTATTTCAGTTTACAGATTACAATCCACCATTGTGTGGAAATCAGAGGAGAAACAACACAGCCGGACACACCACACCCACAGTCAAGAGCAGAGGGAGATGTTTGCTTGCTGAGCTCAGCTCAATTTTTCAACTCTTACACAGTTCAGGATGGCCTGCCTAAGGTGTGGTGCGACCCAAAGTGGACTGGGATTGCCCACACCGATTAATTTAGGATATCCCCCACTGACTTGCACACGGGCCAGCCCAATGTAGATAATCCTCAGTTCCCTCCCTGAGATTCTCTTCCTCTGTGATTCTAGCTCACATCAAGTCAACAATGAAGGCTAACCAGACAGCAAGGCTTATTTACTCTTCCTCCTAGTTCGTGAAACTGCTCTGCCAAGCTGGTGAACTTCTGAGTGGGAATTGTTTACTTACTAATAGAAGAACACCAGAGACAGATACTGACCACCCACGGTATCCCTGACTATTGGTACCATTATTCACTGATACCCTTGACACCACAATTGCTTCTTTTCTATTTGTTTGAGTTTTATCAAACCTGGTCTCATTTTGTAGCCCAGGCTGGCCTCAAAATCATGATAATCTCCCTGATTCTCAGACTCTCAGCATCTGGGATCATAAGCAGGAATTTCCATACCCTGCTGCAGTGTTTCTAAACCTGCAGTGGGTTTCAGAGCCAGAACACACGGAAGATGATTGATGGCACTCACCTGGGAATTTCCAACTCAACACACCTAGGCTAGGATACAGGACGAACATTTTTAAAGGTCCAAGTCGTGCTGAACGTTGTGAATTGATAACCTGAGAATCACCTTCTGAAGGATTAGTGGAAGGGCAAGCAGAGCAATCTGGGATTAGCATTTTGGTGTTGTGGTGTTTACTTGTGTCATGTCAGTTTCCAGCCACCAAACTGCTACCAGAACTCACTGTTATTCATTGGTCCCTTAAACACAGTCCTCGACTGACTTGTTATTAAGCTTACAAAATTGGAATCTTTCCTTTTTTGTCTTAGATGATTGATTTTTCTCCCTCATCCCCATCCCTTCAAAGACCTGCATTGGTTTGCTTTCAGAAACAGTCACTTAGAGAAAAAGGAGTAAAATTTTTGAAGAAGAACATAACCTTTAAAAAAATCACAAGACACAGCTGAGCTCCTGAAAGGCGCATTAAGAGGACAGCTGAGGACAAGGCACTTTGGGGGAAATCTCCAAGTCTGCAATTTGAAGGCCATTTCTTGCATCCCAGAGATCTCAAGCTTTCTTATAGACATAAACAGTCTTTGCAGGTTGCTCTTTGGTTGCCTCGGGCTTCTGAAACAAGGAAACATTAATCTCTCTCTCTCTCTCTCTCTCTCTCTCTCTCTCTCTCTCTCTCTCTCTCTCTTCCCCCCCGTGTATTTTATTTCTACTTCCATGAGCTCTGCTCAGAGTTAGCTGCAGGCAGTCTGCTGCAGATGCATATGGTATGGATAGCAAATGCTCTCTTCTAAGAAAAATCAGATAGTGAGTATGTATGGGACATTGAGGGCAAGGTCAAAAGATAAAGCCTGAAAGAAGACATTGGCATCCTGAACAAAGCTTGGAATCTGAATTATCTGCTTCTCAACTGAGCAGCAAAGATAACAGGTTTATATGAACAGAGTCTGCCTAAATTTTGAGGTTATGTAAGCATTAAGCTATAGCACATAGCTTCCTGGAAAGAAAAAAAAAAAGGTAGGTGGCCCCATTGAATAGAAATTGATACTAAACAAGAAATCAAGAGAAATACCTTTTTCTTCATCTACCTTTCTTCCTATCAAAACCACTGGCATGTCCACCCTGACTCAGCAGAAAAAGAAACATTATATGAGTGGTTATCCTGAATGCTTTCCAGAGTGCTATGTCCTAGGCAGCCAGCCCTTCATATCGTCAGGTATTCTCTGTTTCCTTAAATATTTCATCAGGAAACATGATGTTCGCACCATTTTGCAGTAAATACATCATCATCACTCTGCAGTAGAGATGGAATGGGAAGGAACTAAACAAAACAGATACTACTGTTCATACTCAGCTAGAATTGGTATCCTGGGCCACATGAGTAGACTATCAACTCTAACTAGAAAGCAACTTCATCCTTATTTGCCACTAATATGTCCTTGACTTCTACATTTCACCAACGCTAGTCTTGTGGTCCTTATGCAAGGCTTCACACATCTGGCTTCTAATCCTGCATCCTTTAAAATTTGGAGTCTAGATGCCTATGACTCCCTAAGGGATGACACCTTGAAGGGGCACAGTTGATGGAAGAAACAACAGCCTATAACAAGCTGAGAAGAGAACTGTGTGAGAAACCATGGTGAAAGGGGATAGACTATGCAGTGGGTGTTTCAGTCTAGACATATCAGAAGTCAGGATCAGTAGGCAAATGCACATTCCATACTGTTTCAGTCAACCAAAACAGACTCAAGACCAATGAAAGAAAGGCAGAATAATGTTCTGGAAAGACAACAAAGGAAGAGAGTTTATCCCCAGAAGTGAGCATGTGTGAGTTTGCATCAGAAGTATATTCAGTCCTTCTTGTAAAATTGTCTGAGGTAGAGCAGACTGCATTCCCAGGAAGGCAGGAAAGTATCAGATATAATGATGAGTACATAACTCACCCAATAGGAAAATATCAAGCAAGCTCAACAGGCAGAAAGTATGACAAAGAAAACAGTTAATAATGCAATGTAAACTGAAATTCATAAATTTCCAGGTTTAAGAACTGGCGGTGGCTCTTGGAAACAGCCCAGTTTGTACAAAAGGAAAACATTAACTCTTAGGGAATGGTTAATTGAATCATAAGAACAAAACTGGAAAGACAACTATGAGAAATAGTTCTGGGTACATTTCAAGATGATTCATGACAAAAAAGTTGTTTTTGTTGTTTAAAAATATCCCCTGAATTGAAACCTTTCCATCTTGGAAGGAGGCTTCTTAGAACTCAGGAAGTTTCTCTTGAAGCAATCTGTCCCAGAGGGAAGTTTAAGTAAGACATGGGACGTACACAACTCATAAATCTTAGGTAATCCCTGGAACGTACAGGATTCCTAAAGCCTCCTTCCTCCTATCTGACTTGTGGAGCAGTCTGCAAATCCTGCACAGAGCTCAAGGGATGCAGCTCTCAGGAGTTATCACCCATGCTGGGGTGGGTTTTTTTGTGATGCCTATGCTCCTGTATGTAGCCCCTCATGTATATTATAAATTATGTGAAACTTATCGTGCTGACCTTCGGGAGAATCCTTTTTGATCTGTTTTCTTTGCCCTTTATGAAGTGAGTGCAAAGTTTTTCATGTCTGGCTTCATAAGTGAAGTACAAAGTTTTGCATGTCTGGTTTCTCATATTTCCTTCTATATTAAATCTGTTATGGAATGTTTTGCCTGAGGTAAATTGAAAAAAAATATAGACATTGACTATTTCCATTGTCTTAGTCATCTGGGTTGCTTTTAGAAAACTCCAGTTCATGAAGCTGGAGAGTGAAGATCAAAACAACAGAAGACATGGTGTCTGAGGAAGCCTATCTCCTCATACCTCTCAATGAATTCCTATGGTGGGAGGACAAAGACCTCTCTGAGGATTGTATTTGTAATGACACTAACTGCAAGCCAGAGGTCTGCACCCTTTAATCCTGTCACCTCACAAATATTCCCTACCTAACTTTGGGGATGTGGCTTGAAATATGTGAATTTGAAGGGAAGCAACCATTCATTCAATTCTTTCTATGTATGTATGTATGTATGTATGTATGTATGTATGATCTATCTATCTATCTATGCATCTATCTATGCATCTATGTATGTATGTATGTATCTATCTATCTATGCATCTATCTATGCAACTATGTATCTATCTTATCTATCATTCATCTATCTATCTATCTATCTATCTATCTACCTATCTATCTAACTAATTATCTTATCGACCTAACTAAAAGAAGGAGAGCACTTTTTAGACCTTTTTAAGGGAAATGTAGATATATTCAAATACTACACTGCATCCCAAAATGTTATCATTTCTTAAATATAAGTTGAATGTGGATTCAGAAATCATATTAGTAAACTTCTAATACTTTCCTTGACAATTCTCTGTCTTGCATGTTAAATAGACCTTGCGTTATTTTACAGCATAACGTACACATATAAATTATCCAAGTAAACACTAACTGGAAGAGTGAAGCAGTATTAACCCAAGAAAATGATGTGAGATAAATGCGGTAAAATGAAGAATGGGAAATATTTTTAGTATCCAGTTTCCTGGTAACTTATCTTTTATATTAAGAAAGCACAAAGAATAAAAAAGACACTGAGAAGTTCCATACCTTGCTTTCAAATGCTAGTAGCAAGGAAACTCCATATGAAACAAAGGAAGAGACAATATGATCTATGAAGGCCTGATTCTACAGTAAATGTGGTTGGAAAAATCAACAGAAATAGGAAGAAGAGGCCAGGCATGGTAGTGTACGCCTTTAATCCTAACACTCGGGAAGCAGAGGCAGGCGGATCTTTGTGAGTTCAAGGCCAGCCTGGTCTACATAGTGAGTTCCAGGACAGCTGGGGCTACAGGAAGACCCTGTCTTGAAAAGACCAAAAAAAAAAAAAAAAGAAATAGGAAGAAGAAAAATAAGAGTGTCTCTAAGGTCAGTAAGTACAGAGTGAGAAATCTTACCAATATATGTATATAATTTAAATACATTTGATATGATGCATTGAGAAACAAAGCTGCAGAGGAAATGCCATGGGTTATAAAAGGTCAGAATTCACTAAAGCAATTGTCTGAAGGTTCAAAATCAATATAAAGATTCAAAACAACAAAACTCTCAGGTAGTTTCCCACTGGAAATTCAAAATACTTTCTTCAAGTATACAAAATGGGAGCCTTTAATCTAAGCACTCAGGAGGCAGAGGCAGGTAGGTCTCTGTGAGATCAAAGCCAGCCTGGTCTATACAGCAAATGCCAGGCCAGTTGTGGCTACAGTGAGACCCTGACTGAGAAAGATACACACATACACACACACACACACACACACACACACACACACAGTACAGAATGTAATCAGAATGAAGAAGAATGGATAGGCAAATGGCACTAGTTTTAATGTGAACAATTTCCACAGGTTGAGTTAGAATGTGTTTCTGTGCTCCATCAAAATGATATTTTCTCCCCTTTTCTATATTTGAAACAACTATTTATATAAATCTAGACATTAGACATAGAGCACCTTGTGCCAAGACTTTTGGTGTTAAATGACAGAGGCTTAAAGCAATAAAAGGGAATATGTTGGAGATAGTGTCTTGCTGTTAATCCAGGTTAGCCTGAAGTCGATGATGATTTCCCTGCCTTGCCATTGCAGATGGTGAGATCACAGGTGCACACCACCACACCTGAATGAAGAGGGTGAAGGGGGTGTTCTTTTTGAGGCAGGGTGTTGTATTAACAAATTCCTCTGGTGTAAGACATTCAGCTTTAAAGGAGTACAGGAAGTTAAGATGCTTGTTAAACTCCTGAAGATACAGGATGCTAAAATGGAGAACAACAACTGGATATTCAAAAGGGAGATGAAAAACAGGATGTTTTACAGGGATGCAAAAAACATCATGTTCTATACAAGGCCAAAGAGTCCATCCTGCAGGGAAGCTCCTTAAGCTTTAGAAGTAAACAGTTCAGTAGCTTCAGGAAGTCCCTGAAACTAAGGCCCTTTTCCCCAAGTGTATGTGAACTCTGCAGACTCCTGAGACATAATCACAGACCAGCTTAGCTGCCTGGAAGAAGCAAAGCCTATCTAAGATGCATAAAAGAGGCAGGCAGAGATCAACTCGAAGGCCTAAGAGAGGCTCAGAACAACTAGTCTACCTGGAAAAGGTATTCCTCAGCCCCTTGAGCTCCCTATAATTTGTGCTGTGTGGTCCAGGTTCCCTGCTTTTGTGAGCTGTCACTCATGTTGGGCTGTATTCCTCAGCCCCTTGAGCTCCCTATAATTTGTGCTGTGTGGTCCAGATTCCCTGCTTTTGTGAGCTGTCACTCATGTTGGGCTGGGCTTTGCCAACGCAGCTGTCTCTTGAGTAATTTCTGTTCCTGTGAGGAACCTCTCATCCATATTCTTGCAAATAACACCAATGAAACTCATTGGTTCACCACTTTGGGTTTTGTTCAGTCATTGTTTCACTCAGTTGAGAAGGGATTTACTGATCACTCTTCATGAATATTATCACACAAGACAGGGGCTCAGTTTCCAGATGACAGTGACCTGGTTCTTCTGATCCTCCTGTATCCACCTCAGAGTGTTGAGATTACACAAATGTTTCACTACACTTGGTTATGGGATGTAAAGGTCAAACCCAGCTAGGAAAGCAATCTACTATCTAAAGTATAGCCCATTCCAAACAGGGAGATTTATCATTCTTATTGAATAATCTATTGACCAGATTCAGTTTGGATATGAATTGGTTCAAGTCCTGCAAATAATGGCTCCATCATTGCAGCTTCAGGTCTGCTATCTTACTGACAACCATCAAAGCAGCATTAACTTGAATAGGAATACATCTATTATCTAGAATGAAGTAATCCCAGGTCCTGCTGTACCCATGCCCTGTTTCCCTTCTTGGACTGGTTGTCTGGCTCTCATGGGCTTTCAGAGTTGTCTTAACTATCTAAATATCCTGTTCTTGTAGACACCATTTTCTTAGATAAGATGCCTGGAATTACAGTCATTGGGAACCATGAGGTTATGTATTCTTGGACCAACTCCAATATGGTAGATTTCTATTGAAGTGCCAATTGCCAATCCAAGTTCCAGGCAGCAAGGGAAGGAGGCTTCCCTGGGACATCGTTATTCTGAAGTGTAAATTATGGTTTGCCTTGACTCAGCCTGCAATCTCTGAGTTGTCCTACTTCCTTGGTTCAGCAAACATTTTCAGTACAGCTGGGGATGCTATTTCCAATTAAGAAGACAAATCTAAATGCAACCAAAGTGAAACTTCTAACTTTCTTAGCACTAAACAAGGAGGTATTTTTACATCAGCCATGACAAGGTGGCAGAATCTAGAGAATCATGGTCAGTTAGAAAATAATAGACCCAGAATGGAGTAAAATTTGACTGTCATTGTATCAGTTACTTTTCTACTACAGTGACGAAATACCAGAGATCAGTAATTTAAAGAAGGAAGGGTATATTTGAGTTTACAGTTGAAGGGGACTCAGTTCATGGTGTTGGAAAAGTCCTAGAGGCAGGAGCTTGAGGCAGCTGGTCATATTGCATCCACAGTCAGGATGCAGAGAGAGGTGAATACTGGTACTCAGCTTTCTTTCTCTTTTTATTCAGTTCAGGAGCCCAGCCCATGGAAGGATGATACCTACACTTAGGGTGGGTCTTCCTTCTTCAATTAACTCTGTCTATAAACTGCATTGCCAACATGCCACAAAGATTTTTCCTTTCTGTGATGATTCTAAAACCTATCAAATTGGTAATCTATATTAGTCACCAGTCATATAACGTTGTAGTTTCTTTCACTAAAGTCGTTTCACCATGGATTGATAAGATATTTGGAGACCCAATACAAACCAAGTGCCCAAAATGATATATAGAAGACATTATACGACAAGCTTTGAATTTATTAAATAGCATTGTTGGAGAACCAGTGTTAAACATCATGTAAAAGAAGGTGACATTTTCTAATTTTTGTGGTATACTATACCAAGGTCAATTTCAGGCTACCTCTAAGGGCTCAGGGAACACAATTTGGGGAAGGAATGCCCAATAATACACTATGTCATGTTCCAGACACACTAGGCATAAATAACCTCAATAAAGAGCATTTAGACAATAATCATAAAGCAGTCCAATTTAAATACTTACTGATTTGTCTTTTAGTATAATGTATTTCTCTGCATATTTATAAAATTTTAATTTTTAATGGTGGCTGTATTTGATAACTGCTCTAGCAAGACAGAAATTTAGCAATCAATCCTTAGAAACAACTCTTGCATGAGCGCTTTCTCTGGCCAGACTAGCCGTACACACTTGCATGCCTGCTAGCATGCTGAGAAGAATATATCATGGCTGGTCCATAGGTAGGCCTACAGCATGAAGAACCCTACAGGTGCATCCATCTATGAGCAAAGGAAGAGCCACAACAGGTGCATGTGAGGAAACAAGACCCATCCCAAAATACTGAATGGAGAAGAAGTTTGTTATGAAGCATTATTATAGTAATAGAGGACATCTCTTTCTAAGAGGTGCTTTGATTACTATGAGAGCCATCGAAATATTTAACATTATTATTAACTGAGATTGTTATTCATATTTTTGTAATCTCTGTGGAATTTATCATATACACACATAAAAGCATTTGCTGAATCATTTGGCTGGCAAGTTTATTATCAGATATTTCCTAATAGCTTTAATCTCTGTGCTTGATGTTATCTGTGATTGTTTTGATGCCAAGTAAGTAGCCATGGCAGCAATATTTAAGTATTAACATGCCAGTCAGCACAGGCATTGCATGAGCTAGGCAAGCACTCTACCACTAAGCTGTATGTCTGTCCTAAGAGGGCATGTTTTATTGTCAACTTTACCCAAGTCACCCAGACCCATTCTAGTATTAAATTATTAGTGATAATGCCCTTTTCTTTGAAATGGAAATTCACAATTAAAGATTAATTCCAAAGAATGCATATTTGTCTTTTGAGTTATCCTAATAAAGTGAAATGTTTGTTCAAAGTTCAAAATATGACACCAAAACAGAGCCAGTTGAAATCTTTTAATACAAGTTGTCAAATGTGAAACATAGAAGAAAATTTAGTGGGTGATAATCTATTTGCAATAATTGCAGGTCATTTTACTCTATGGTTCATAGGACAGGAAATTGCAAACTTATCAGCTGTAAATTGTAATGCATTAAAATAAATTTCTCATCCAGAACACAAAAATGTTCACTGCAGCAAAGCATCACAACCCTTAATTTGCTTCTGTTTCTAAAGTAGTTTCCTTGCGTGATAATTTTCCTGGAGAAATAGGAACAGGTGGGTATTCACCCCAAATATACAACTGATGACAGACCAAAGTAATCGTAACAGAAAAACCAAGTGACTGAGCCAATGAGTTGATTGGAATTACTTCCCAGAGTAAGAGTGAAGGAATACTTCTATGCACATGGGTGAGAGGTCACTTATAGGAGTGGGGGTGAGGGGTTACTTGCTGGAGCACCAGTGACTCGAGGGTGCCTTCATCACTGAAAGTTGGAATTCTCCAGCTCTCTGCAACTTCTTGCAGGCTGCTTCTAAGGTCAGAGAATTTTCTTTTTTTTTTTTCTTTTTTTTTTAAATTTATTTTTATTGATGCTTTGTGTATTTCATACATCATTTTCCAATTCAGTTCAGGCATATATCCCCTTCCCTTCCCCCCCACCCCACCCCTACCCATCACAGATCGTGCATTCTGCCGTAAGTTTTCTGCATCTTTCTCTGCATTTTTGTTTTGTTTTGTTTTCATTTTTTTTTTAACAATAGGTGATAATTTGTGAGTACAAGCATCCTTCATGTGAATTTTCTTTCCTTGTCTGTCCTTTCTGATTATATAAGACACATCTGTATTAAGTTTCAGGGACATCCTGAGGGTTATGGGTTGTTTACTTCTGGAGCCTTAAGCAGCTTGCTCTAGGAAGGA
Source organism: Rhizomys pruinosus (assembly GCA_009823505.1). NCBI lineage: Eukaryota > Metazoa > Chordata > Mammalia > Rodentia > Spalacidae > Rhizomys > Rhizomys pruinosus. The sequence goes on from VZQC01008136.1 coordinate 2,065,255, forward strand.
AGGTTTCAATTCAGAGGAAATTGCGGCACAACAGGCAGGCTTCAAGCAGTTCCTTATTGCCTTGTTTTCTGGACTACTTTTCCCTAGTATATCACTCAGAGTAGGTCACATCTCCACGTAGAACCCGGCCAAACCTTCCCTCAGAAGAAAGCAGCACTTTCTATTAAGCGGCCCCAGGACCTTCAGGGTTCCTTCCCATCGCCCTGTTCTCTTTCTTCTCCTTTCTCTCCACCTCTGTTATTACCTCTCACTGCTCTCCCAACTCTGCAGGTTAAAGAACATGTTTCCAAAGATTGAGTTAGAAGAAATTGTCTTAGCTATTTCCTCTTCCTTCTGTTGTTTGCCCTTACAAACATCCTCATGGTCCACAAATTCAATAACAATGTTTATTCAATGAGATTCACTCAAAACTACAAACCATTTCATAAAGTTTTTAAATATACTAACCTATTTTATGGTCTATTTAATCATTACTTTATTGATACTATGCTTCCTACCATAAAAATATGTTTTCTATTTGGTCACATATTGGGACATATTCTGTTCACTCTGAACTTCACACACTTTTAGACTATGTATATCGTAAGTATACTACAAGTAGTTTGAAAGGTCTGGAAATTAGGTAACATTTTGAGCATAAAGTTTATCATCTAGAAATCTCCCAAGCTCTATCAGTGACCTTCATAATTATTTTTTCTATTTGAAGGTCAAATAGAAAATATAAATGGTAATGTGTACAGTGGAATTCAGAATTGAGATTTAAGAAATAGGCACATTGAAAAATAAGTTTTTAAAATATCTGATGATTTTTTCAAAATTGTCTAGAATTTTGGACTTAACATTATAAACTAACAAATTTAATATTCATTCAGATCTCTCTCCATGTGACTCTCCGGAGAAAGTTATTCAGGTGATGGATAGAACTGATGTGGTGAAAGCCTGGCATTGTTGGGTGGTTTTTATGTTCAAATTTCAGAAGAGTTGAGTTGCCTGGATTTTTCATGAACAAGCAAAAACACCATTTCTCCTCTGGGCCCCACTCCTAACAGGCTTTCTCACCATACCCCATACTACTCAGGATCCTTAATTTCTTCCTGAAGACTGTCCTTTGGATACCTTTCTGTTCATTGGCTTCATCCATCACCTTTATTCAAGTCATGTCTAATTTCATGATTAACAATGAAATAGGCTTACTAAGATGATAATTGCCTCAGCAATTCCAGTTTTTCCTCATTTTGTGGCCTTGTAATGTTTCGTCAATGATTTAAGCACTGGGTGTCAGTATAGCTCAATTGAAAGAGTACTTATCTAGTTTGCATGAGGCCCTGGGTTCAATTCCTGCCATCCCATGAACTGAACATGATGATACAAACCCATAATCCCAGCACTAGTTAGAAACAGGGGAAGAGACAGAAGTTCAAATTCATCTTCAGACACATACTAAATTCCAGGCAGTCCGGGATACAGGAGAGCCTATATCAAAGCAAAGTAAAACTGAAACACACAAACAAACTCAAACACACCCAGTTTATTTTCTCCTCATAATAATTCAAAAATCTTCTTTCTCTTCTTTTCTTTCTGAAATTCTACTTACAACATATTAAAATAGCTGCATTATTTGTGAATATACACATTATTATCATAAATACAGTGAGCTTCATGTTTTGATAGAGCGCTGTGAAGGGGGGATAAAAAGGTAAGGGTTCATTATGTAGTGTGAGTTGAGTTCTTAAGTGCCTTTTGAATATGGTTGCTGAGGCAAAGGAAGAAAGATGACAGGTACATTAGCAGTCTGGTTGGAAGAAGGCACCATCAGCTGAACGTAGGGTATTATTAAGACACTGAGCACATTTTCTTGCTCACTTCTCACTGAACCATCCACTGCATGGGTCTCAGCACTGTGTGCTCAACAAATATGGTTGATTATGACTGAGATGTGCTACAGTGTTCTCTAATGAGGGGTGTTGTGACATATGGCGTTGATGGATGGTGTGCAATGAAAATGATTACAACAGTGTTCACTCAGTAGAATCACTGGGTGTATTTTTTTGGAACTTAAAGAAGAGGGAGGTATTACTAATCAGAAATGAAAACATGTTTTTGGTCATGATTTCTGAGTGGGAACTGAAAGCCATTTGTTTTGTGATTTTTAAAACATATACCTTGTTTCTGGAGGGTAAAATGGCATCTGTCGGATTCATGTCCTGAATTGTTCTGGAAGATGAATATGTGCTTTACCATAGAGATTTCCCACATGTGTGAGATTGAAATAGTTCAGGGAATAGATCACGGAAGCTTTGTATGTCTGTTCCGGAAGCGTGAGGTTGCTGCTCCAAGAGTCTCCAGGTGATATCCATCTTGAACATCATAAACATGGAGACGTGCACCTGGGGAGAGATTGGCACTTGGCAAGGCTTGAAATACCCCGACCTGGCTCCCACTCACCAGAACTTCTTCTTCCCTTTTAATTAGGCCCAGCTCTGCCTCACTAAGCAAAGTCCCTCATGTTGTATCTGTGACTCACAGACCATCAGAGCAGTAGGAACAAGTTCCTTCACAGGAAGGAACAGATGCTTGGTTAAAAACAAGTGGGAGAGACAGAGGAGGGATTCTCGGGCATGCAGGGGAAGCAGGGCCAAGGAAGCCGCAGATTTTCACAGACATGTTAGCTTCTACAAATCCCATATTGCCCATGATTCCATAGTGCTCACAGCTCAGAGACATCTGTCTTTATGGGGAACACAACCATCTAGGGCTGCGTCCCATCCATCCACAAGGTATGGGAGAGCGCTGCATGCTGCACTGGACAGGACAGGACAGGCCTCTCTCTTTGCATAACAATAAAAGAGTTATCAACTCATACCAATACTCCTCTGGGACTCAAAAAGAAAAAAAAGTATCGCAAAAAAAAAAAAAATCTAAGTCTGGCACCTATGTTCTTTCTTGAGTGGATTGTCATGGCAACAGGGTATAGCAACTGTTTTCAGAATTGTGAGGCCCTGGCAGTCTTCACAAGTCTCTCTGCCTCAGCTTCTATGTATGCACAGACATATGGACACCAAAATTGGTGCCAGGATAGAGGATCAGTGTGGAAATCCATGCCAGGATTCCTCTGGGCTGCTCAAGACCTCAGCTGACCTGGTAGAGTTTCAGTTGCTTGCCGCTCCTGATTGAGCACGACCCATCTGGTTCCAGGCCTGCTGGATTTCTGCCATTCCAGCTGTAAAATGAGGGGACTGAACTCACCACGCTCGAAGGGCAATGTTAGCTCCAGAAGGTCTGCACCTCGGTACTTCATAGAATTTGATTTCAATCTCCACAGTTGATCTTGAGCCTGCTCTTCTGATAAAAGGAAAATCGACTCCATTAGTATTGCTGATATCGTTATTTACTCTTGATTAAAGGTTTCACTGGTATTCAGAGAAAGAATATAACTTATTATATACAATAAGAAAAGATATTGCCTGTGTGTGCACTTCAGTGTAAGGATTTAAGTATGACTAAAACTTTATAAAATGAAGTTAAGGTATAAAAACATCACATGGGAGGGCTGGAGAGATGGCTTAGGAGTGATTAGGAATGCTCACTGCTCTTGGATAGGGACCTGTGTTTGGTTCCCAGTGGCCATATCAAGCACTCACAATCCCCTGTAACTCTAGTTCTGAAGGGAGCTAATGTCAGAACCACAAGGACATGTAGGGGCTTGGAGTGCCAAAACTCAAGCATCTATACATAATCAACCACAATGAGATATCTTAAAAAGTGCAGGAATTCCAATGTTCATATATTTTCATTCTCTTATCATAATTTCATTTATTTGATCTAGGTCTATATACAGGCAATAATGTATTAACTATGAATGCATGTTCTCTCTCTCTCAGTGTGTGTGTGTGTGTGTGTGTGTGTGCGTGTGTGTGTGTGTGTGTGTGTAGATTAGCCTCAGAATGGGACCTATGTGTACTTTCTTATGTGTCTGCATCAGTACGTTGGTGTCTGTGAGCGTCCGTGTGTGTCTCTGTACATGTATATCTACTTGTCTATGTGTATCAGTATGTCCGTGTCTGTATATGAGGGTATGTGAGTATGTCACTTTGTATGTGTACATACGTACCGGGCAAGCCTCCAACTCCAACACGTGTTTAGTTCCTCTAGGAACTCCAGGAAGCCTGTAATGTGTATGACCTCAGTGGCAGTTTCTCCCTCTATGCTACTGTAGTCTTAGTGTTTTGGCTAGTTCTTGACAAATGATAGGTGGCTAACAAACATTAGGAAGGAAAGGAATAAATGAATCTATTACTGAGATAGTGTGAGACCCATGGAGTTTCCATATGTCTATTAAAAAGTGACTCTTGATGAAGCACCAGTTATCTCTTGCTATGTAACAAGGAAGGTTAAAATGTAATGCCCACCCAAAAGTTTATGATTTAATTATTAGTGTGTGTGTGTGTGTGTGTGTGTGTGTGTGTGTGTGTGTGTGTACGCCATACATGTATGGAGGTCAGAGGACAACATTCAAATGTTTTCTTTCTCTTTCCACCCTCAGATCTGGTGATCACAATATTTTTCAGGCCTACACGGCAAGCGCCCTTACCTGCTGAGCCAGCTCACCAGCTCCAAAGCATTTTTTCTTTTCCTGTAATTTTATATGCATAGTTTCTGTATGTCAGGAATTTAAAAAAGGATACAGAAAAGATGGCTCTTCTCCCTTTCTAGTGGAGCCCTGGCTGAGATGACTCAGTCGGTTGGGGGTGACTCTCAGAAGCTCAGATGAAAGATCTGTGGGGAAGGGACATGGCTCCAAGATGCCGTCTTTGCCCTTGAGTTGATACTTAGGAGTCTTTTGCTGTACTCACCCATTCTTCTGCCAGGTCTTTACCTTGTACTATCTATTGAATACTTTATCTATAAAGCAATTGGAGATAAAGGATCTTTCTACTTATTTCTAATTTAAGACCTATTTTTCTGACTTCCTGTTGCCAGTGTTTTCCCATATATCAATATATGTGTTTCACTTAATACATCTGTTCAACTCTATTTTTGTTAAGTATTTGTAACCACTGGAGAGCCTGGTACTAGCTCTGTGTGATATGGTGTGTCTAAGGTCTGGTCTTAGTCTGAATCCCAACCAAGGGCCAAGGATGGGACCCAAATACCCCAGAATGACTCAGGTGCTCATCTGCCATCCTCCCAAACAACTAGGTCACATAAGGAGATCACTTCTAGATCTTCAGAGAAAATAACAGAGAGATAGTTTTCATAGCTATAAATATGCCATCCCTAAAATTCAGAATTCCTGAATCCATACACTGATTTCAATGACACTTTAACCCCTCTCTTCTTTCTGCCTGCTTTCATCTTGACCAGAAAACACCATCAGCATGACCACTGGAAGTTCTAGGTAGATCAAAAGCACCTCTAAGAAAAATAATACTGGGTTGGAGAGATAGCCTAGCGGTTAAGAGTGCTGACTGCTCTTGCAGAGGACCCGGGTTTGATCGCCAGCACCGACATGGCAGCTGAGAACCATCTTTGACTTCAGTTCCAGGGGAATTCCGACACCCTCTCTGACCTCCGCGGCATTGCAGGATACAGGTGCACAAACCTACATGCTGACAGTACATTCATATACATACAAGAATAAATAAAAAATACATTAAATAAAAAAAGAAAAATAATACTATGTTTATGTATATGTCTATATGTATCTATTTGAATGTATGCCATGTGTGCACATATCCATGATGGCCAGAAGAGGGTGTCAGTTTCCTCTGTAGTTACAGAGGGCTATGAGCCACTGAACCTAAGAGCTGGGAACCTAAATGGGGTGCTCTGAAAGGTCAGCAAGTGCTCTTAACCACCCTCTGACATTACCTCTTTAATGCCTTGCTTCTCAACGCCTCAGTCCTCAGCCCATTCCAACACCCAACACCCAACATACACACACACACACACACACACACACACACACACACACACTCACACTCACATTCACAATGGGGCATCATATAATGATGATTCACATTTCCCCACTAGTCTCTCCTTTTATTTCCCTAATTTCTTCAGGGTTAATATGACGGGAGGAGATCTGTTGCCCCATGCTAATTTTCCATCTCATCAAGAATGAAAAGCTCCTCTAATATATTTTCTAATTGACTATATTTCCAGAGGTGATCCACATTGAGAAAGGACTGACAAAATAGTCTTTTTTGAAATAAATGCTCTAGCCCTGATAGTATGTCTGCTGAATGTATCTATTGATAGGAGACTTCTGTTGGAATTTTATTCCAGGTACATGATGACTATAATTATGACTATAATCATCATCTTCCTAGTTATTACTTAAAATTTCTAATTTATTCCACATTTCCTAGTGCCATATTTGATATTAACTATATATATATATATATATATATATATATGTATATGTATGTATCACACATGTGCATACATACACAAACACACACATATGCATATATATCAAGGACATTCAGATATATACATATAAATATACAAATATATATGACAATAGATAGTCCTTAGTAAATTCATATGCAAAGTTTCAGAATACAAAATAAAATAAGGTAAACTAACATGAAATAAGGAAACCAATTACTTAATCCAGTCTCTCAAAACAGACTTCTGGTAACCTTTCCCTCACATTCTCAGCTTTGGATTTCACCTCATCTTAAAGCGTCTCAGTCCACATTCTCATTTCCCACTTCCTTTAAACTTTGTGTGTGAATGTAGATTTACTTCTTTGTGAAGCTCTTCCCACTCCTCCTGGTCTTATCTCCAATCTTTTCCAGCTTATTTTTCCTTGTAAAAGGTTTAGTTGGCATAAATGGCTTCTGTAAAGGGATCCAAGTTAGAAAAGCCAGTCTAGCAAGTGAAGCCTGCTTTCTGGTAGACTGAGAAGGGAAGGTGTCTCTGAGCATCTTGCTCTGAGTGGTGTCTCTGTCACATATGTTTGAACTCACTTCATACTCTCAGCATATTAATGAGCTGTTCTAGCCATATTCTTTGCATGAAGTTCACAGCAACTCAGAAAGATATACCTGCTTGCTCAAAGTTGCAATGGACTTCCTTAAAAAAGAAGAAATAGTGAGGACATCCCCTCTGGTAATGATACCAATTTTTGTATCCACACGAATGCTACACCCCCTCCTGTTAAAGGATATTATCAAAAAAGAACACAAAAGTCTAGACCTCTAAATAAACTCATCTCTTCACTTGAAATTTTTGGCCAAGGGAAATACTGTGCTTCCCTGAACTCTGATTCTGCATTTCCTTTAGTTGGCTGAATTATAGCTACACTTTCAAAGAGCCCCTCACTTATGCCACCATTAACTCTCATTCAAGATCATGTAATGATGCACACAACAAGTTTGACATCTCTTGGTGTCCATTAGTAACTACTGACAAGGCTAACCCATATTTACAGTAAAGTTTATGATTATTGTTATCATTTTTTTAATTTTTAAATTTATTTTGTATGTGTATGAATGTACTGTCTGCATGTAGGTCTGTGCACTTGTGTCATGCAATGCCGCGGAGGTCAGAAGGGGGCGTCGGATTCCCCTGGAACTGCAGTCAAAGACAGTTCTCAGGCACCATGTGGGTGCTGGGGATCGAACCTGGGTCCTCTGCAAGAGCAGTCGGCTCTCTTAACTGCTAGGCTATCTCTCCAGTCCCAGTTGTTATCATTTTATACAATTTGCAATTATATATGTACACCTTGCAGGGGAGGGTGGACAGAGTGTGTAGACCTCCCTGGTCAGAAGTGGGAGTGAACAGTATGCCTTGAAGGTGTTTATTGTGGAATTTTAGGTCACTGTGTTAATTAATTAACTACCTGAGGCATGCATTTCACATGGCTGTACTTTAAATATGCTGGCTTACATTACTAAACAGGATTAAGTTATCCATCTGAAGCAACCATTCTCAGAATATAGCCACTTTCATGAACCTACTATCTACTCTAGAAATCTAGTTCTCATTGTCTGAAACTAGAATTAGACTTCCAGGTGCCATGAGATCTAGAGTAATCCAAGAGATATCCTTTGGAAATTTGACAATGACATTCAGAAAATTTATGTTGAATACTCAAAAGCAAAACCCAATTCCAGACATTGTCTGCAGAAACAAACCAGGTACATTTTTTTATTTCCAGCATGAGATATGAGAGGAATTGAAAACATTCAATTCAAGTATTCAAAACTACAAATCTGTGAAATATCAAGACCAATGGTAGGTTATTTCTTTTTTCCAAGCTGCAATATTTCTGACAAAAAATAATTGATTTCACAGACAAATAATGGATTAAAAAATAAATCAACTTTATATTTCTATAGATTTTATAATTTGCAAAGTGTAGTTACTGCCATTATGTACTCGATAAAAATGGTTGGAATCCATGTTTCTTACACACAAAAACACACACCTCAGAAAGTGTATGAAAAGTAAGGACTTGGCCCTTGCCTCTAAGTTGGGATACCTACAGGAGGAGAGGCAATAAGACCCTGCTGCCGAAGACCTGACGTTAACATGGGAGGGATGTATTGAGACCACACATGCAAATGAACAGATGGCCTCTGGAATGCCAGAGAGTGTTACCAAAGGCCACTAAACCAATAAAGCAAATATGGGTCTCCCTGAGTCAAGCAAGACTCCACCGTCAGCACCAGATACACCTCACCTGCCTGGAAATACTGTGCAGCAGAGGCAGCCATGTGCCTGTATATCCCAAATCTAATTGGCTATTGGCTCTCCCCTTGGAGAAATAACCCATGGCTGATGCCACAAGCTTACATCCTCTACAGGTTAGATGTTATAAGCCACAGTAAGACCCTGTCATATTTAACAGGGGGGAAAATTGTAATTCATGGATTAACATATCCAAACATGTGTCTATGCTAAAGTAACCTACCATAACTATTAGTGCTGCTTAAATACCTATATATCTAATTGCTTGTTCTTCATTAGTAGGATCGAAAGGTTATTCCTGGACAAACTGTCAGCCCATGAAAGGAAACAGCCAGAATTGACCAGAGTCCAAGTCAACAGCTCCAGAGAGAGTGGACTGTTTTACCTCTCATCCACCTGTGCCCCTTTTCTAAGCCTAGGGAACAACCTGCGGAAGAGGGGGCGTGGTAGAATGTAAGGGCTGCGATTGGGGTGAATGGTGAAACTACAGCAATGTAGTCTGGACACTCATTTGATCAACTTGATTGAACAAACAACCTGTCACCCCCCACTGGATGGTGGGGCTGTAGGTGTTTGGGCACAACAGCCTGCAGATAGGTTTTGCATGAAGGATGCTTGTACTCATGGATTATCACTTATAGCTAAAAATGAAAAAAAAAACTGAGAGAAAGATGCAGGACAGTTATGGCAGAATGCATGATCTGGGATGGGGTGGGGGGGGGGGGGGGGGAAAGGGAAATAAGTCTGAACTGAATTGGAAAAAATGTATGAAATGCACAAAGCATCAATAAAAATTAATTTAAAAAAAAAAAGAAAAAAAAAAAAGAAAAGTAAGGACTTGGAAGGCAGTTAGCTCTCCATTGAATTTTACCTGTTTCCATGTTATATTTTAATTGTGACCTTGCTCTCCAACTCTTGTCCCAGCAGAAATAAAATCGTAAGAAAAATACCGAATTCCTTCTGGAGTCCTAGTGAACATTCAAGGATCACGTAGGGTTGGAGAGATGGCACCACCACTAAAGGTTAAATCCAACAACCAAAATGTCAGAGGATCACGTGGGAGATAAAGGCACATGCCCAGCACATCTTCCTTCCCCCTTCTTCATACTGTATCTGTGTTCAGAGAAATCTTGGCTATTGATGTAATTTTAAAAATAATTAGGAAGATGCCCTTTTGTAAATTTTGCTCGCTATTTTTTGCCGTTAGACACATTTCTTAAAAATTGCTAAGCTTTACAAATATTAGTCTGATGGGAACTATTAGCTATCCCTGTTGACCTCATTTTAACTATCACTCTTGTATTCAAATTCTCTTCTCATAGTGTTGCCCCTAGTCACAGCAGAGCCTAAGGCAAAGGAAATTCATCAGAGATCATCTTGCATTTATTTAACATTTTGATATTTGCTTCATTATAGATTTTAAAAATAGACATTATTAACTATTCCATTAAAACTATTTATTATCCTGACTAAGTTTCTGGTACCCTTTATATTTTTGAAGTCAGTCCAGCTACCTAACTCCTGTTCCTTACCTTGCCCTCCTCCTGATTGCTCTCCTACTTTCCTTAAGTCTAAATCTGTGTTCACCCAATGGTACCAGAAGCATTCAAAGAACAAGTATCATTCTTGACATTGGGAATTTTAACATCCCAGAGGTAGAAGAGCTTCTTCCCTTTACATAACACCGAAAGCATCAAGGCAGAATGGAGAAGTGAGCAGCCCAGAATTTAAATTGTGAAGTTTTTATTTGGATTATTTATTTATAGGATTCTTCTTCTGTTGGTTTACTTGTTTCTGTGGAGATTTTATTTATATGCCTTGTTCTTTTTCAGCAGGCAGTGGGAAAACTCAGTTAGGGATGAAGAAAGGACCTGAAGACACTTGTCTTACTTCCGCTTTGCCATGCAAAAGCAACTTCTAGGAGAAAGGATTTATTTTGACTTACAGTTCCTGAGCTATAGAGTCCATTGTGGTGGGTGAGGAAGATATTACAATAGGTGGGGAAGGCATTGCAGCAGGAACAGGAAGCTGGATGGTCACATTGCATCTACACTCAGGAAGCACATGGTGAACAGGAAGTGAGACCATGGTATTAACTCTTAAGGCCAGTTTCCCAGGGACCCACTTCCTCCAAAGACACTCTACCTCTTAGAAGTTCCACAACATTCCCTAGAGCGGCACCAAGAGGGTCAAACATGCCACCCTCTGGGCAACATTTCTTATTCTAACCACCTCTCAGCCCTTTACTCTACAGTTGATACAGGCAATGCTTTCTTTGGAAGTAGAGAAGCTGCAGGGCAACAGGCCAACCTCAGCAGCTCCATTAAATCAATCCCTGCTGAGTGTCAGTTATCTGCAGCACTGCATGCTCACCATAGTTAATAATGATGCATTGTATATTTTAAAAATGCTAGAGAAATTCATTTTCAATGTTTCAAAGGTGACAGCTATGTTCTTTGGCTTGGCGAGTCTCTCTGCAGAGTATAAATAGATAAAAATATCAGATAGACTCCATAAAGGTTCATAATTATCACTTGTCAATCAAAAACATTTTATAAGTTTAAGAACTCTTGGGCTGGAAATATAGATCAGCTGTACACTGCCTCCCTAGCACACATGGGGCACCAAGTTCTATCCTCAGCTCCCTGCCCCTAATTCCTCAGGGTAACTGGGAGCCTCACACATCCTTTTCTCTATTGGTCTAAGCATATCACCTTAAAACTACACATATCACATGAAGAACAGGGGACATAGCAGGAGTGGAATTCTGATATTTGGGGCCTAGCAAAGCTCAGTTTGAGTTCAGAGCAAGATGGTCCATAGTTGAGTTCATAGAGGGTCATTGCATCAGTTACCTTGCTGACAAAAAAATAAATCCTCAGCTAAGCAGTGATAACAGACCTTATTTTGACAGGAGCTTTAAAATGAGAAACCAAAATTGACTCAGTAAAGGAAGAAATGAACAATGTGACTAGCAAGAATAATTTAGTTCAGCATTTCCCAATGTAGAGCTGGCCCAGAAAATTCCCAATAGTTGTTATTGCCTGTTTACAAGGGACCCTATACTAATCTTGGCTTTTTTGTTGTATTCAACTTTTGAAGCAATCTTACGAGGGCCACTCTCTGTGCATGCTGAAGGTCATTACCTCAGGTTATGAGCTTTGGCAGATTCTCGATTACTTTAGCCCTAAGATACAGTTCTCTCAAGTTACTAAGGAAAGATGTTTCGGGGTCTTCAAGTCAGTCCCATTTGTACAGAATTTTGATCAATAGTTCTGTGTGTGCTGCATGTGTTTAAGTACATGCATCTGTGTGAAGAGCTGCCTTTGGAAGTTTGAAAAATGAATCTACATAGAGAACAGGCATAAGGAAAAGTAAAACAGATTATATTTATTATTTTTTTATTTTATGTGTATGAGTGTTTTGCCTGTATATATGTTAGTCCACCATATGTATTCAATGCCTGTAGAGGCCAGAAGAGGGCATCAGATCCCCTGGAACTGGAGCCATAGATGGTTATTAGTGACCATGAGGGTACTAGGAACCAAACCTAGGTCTTCTGCAGGAGCATTAATGCTCTTATCTACTGAGTGCTGAGCCTTATCTCCAGCCCTGAAACAGATTTTTATTGCAAAATTCATCAGAGCCTTGAATAAACTAAGATGGAAAGTGATTCTCCGGGAGAGTTTGAACTGTATCCTGGTCTAATGCCACTCAACTAAGAACTTAGCTCTGGGAAGACCATCACTTCTTGGTGGATTTTGGTGATGAAGATGCCCTACCACAGATTCTACCTCACTCTGTCCCCTATGGTAACGCAGCATACCTGTGAGAGGAATGTCTCAGAAACTATGACCATGTGTAACAATGCCACAAGGGTCGCTGAGGTTAGAAGCAAGGTCAGAGGGAATGTAGCTCAAACAGAAGAGCCACAGAGAGACAGGTTTGCTAAATGGCACAGGCCGCCCAGAGGAAAGGAAGAGAGACTGAATGGAGCTCTCTGGGACTGTTGCTACATAAACTATCTCTGGGGAAAGGGCAGCACAGTAACATCAGATGGTAGATGGAGCATCGTTTCTACCAGTGTGCAGTAAGTGAATTCGTGTGCGCAGTGTGGTGGTGTGCATGTGCCCTGTTTTCCGTGTACTAACCACTAGCAAAAGCAGAGCTTAAAAGGTGACCTTGCAGGAGAGATTTGGTGTACCCAGATAGAGTTTCATATTTAGCAAGACTGGATGTCAGGGCTGCATCTTTTAAACGGGCACACCATCCATGCACATCCTTTCACACATACATGAAACAGAAATCAAATTGCCTGATGGCTCCCACAGGGAAAGAAAGTGCTATGGCTTCCAAAGCAGATGTCAGATCTTTGGTAATACCGCGAATCAGAGTCTGGCCTTTTATGTAACAAGGATTCCTAAAAGCCTGATATCTTACTCTAGGGAAAAAGAAAATGGATATATGGAGTTTATTTGAAGTTAAAGTTATGAGGGGAGGCAGACTATTCACATTGCATTGAAAACTGATATTTTTAATCTATATTATACATTGTTATCTTACTAGGTCAGTGACCAAAAAGTAGGGCTTGGAGGTGGCGATAGCTCAGCTGGTAAAGGCGTTTGCCGCTAAATCTGATGAGCTGAGTTCAGTTCCTAGGATCCATATGGGAGAGGGAAAGAATCGACTTCCACAGTTGTGGGAACATGCATAAGTAAATACACCAAATTAAATAAATTATTATTATAAATGTTTTTAGTAGGGAAATTTCAAAATAGGTGGCCAGCGATTTTTGAATCATATTAAATTAAGTGGAATTAGGTCAAATTGAAGAAGATTTTCTGAGTGTTCACTTCTGATAAAGGAACTTTTCTTTCGGCCTAACCTAGGGGCTATAGAGGACAGAGCATCCACTCACAGTGTGACACAAGAAGCAAGGGAAAATGAAATCATTGTCCTGAGCAAGAGTTTCTTGCAAGCAATCCAAAGTCTCAGTCTTTAAGTTTCTGACAGGAAATAGATTGGCTGAGTAAGTAATTTAGACCTTGAAGCCTAGTAAAAATCCCGAAGTTCTGTGCCCCAGGCATATTTTGCTGGATGTGAGTGAGGGTAATGGAGTGGAAAATTCGTGATATCTAGTGCCTTGGGAAAGGAATGGATAACGAGAGGGCCCTGAGATCCAGATTACACAGGGCTGGCCGTAGCCCGTCCTGGTGACCAAGATGTTCCAAATATCAGGTACAGTGGCCAAGAGACCTGGTAGTTCAGGTGTTGCTAGCTCATCCTTTGATTTTGAGGCTCCCACCTCTCGTTCTGTGCATGTACCAGGGATATGTCAAGTGACTTAGAGAGCTTCAGGTTAAAGTACAGAAGCCAAGAATAGCTCCAGACATATCATGTAATTTTCTGGAAAATAATGCCTGCATAATTTTTAATATTTATCTATACATTGAAAATGATACATCACTAACGTCTCCTGCAAAAATATCAGGGAACGTGGTATGGGTATGAAAAATAACAAACTAGGGTCAATAAAATGGTCTTGTTTGTCATTAAACCTGATGATTTCAGTTCAATCCTATGAAATCTCACATAGTAGATGAAGAGAACGGAGTCAAGAAGTTGTCCTCCAACCTCAAATGTGCATGTGTGTGCTACCCCAGTGAATACATGCATGTGATATATATATATATATATATATATTAATATATTTTTTTTTTTTTTTTGTCTTTTTGAGACAGGGTCTCCCTGTAGCCCCAGCTGTCCTGGAACTCACTCTGTAGACCAGGCTGGCCTTGAACTCACAAAGATCCACCTCATTTAAGTAGATCTGTCTAGAACCATTTGGCACATTAGTTGACTATTGCCAGCTGAGGGATTTGGATGGTTCCTCTTCCATGATAAGAGGCATTTTGGAAGTGGTGGCATCTTTTATAGGTCTTTTGCTCTAGTGTCTGTACTTAGCAATTTCAAAGCAACTAAACTGAATGACAAAAGAGGGAAAGAATAAAGGAAGAAAAAAAATCTATGAAGAATTCAAGTACTCCTGATTTATTTGAATGAAATTGGAAAGTAGATTTTGCTATTTCAGAGGCATAAGGAAATTACTACTCTCTCCCATCCTTCAATGAATTTTTTGAGTGGGTGTTCGAGGATACATGAGCCCTAGAAATTATGTGTAAAACTTTGCAGCTATATTTTATGGGAACAAAATTTAAGCTTTGTCATTTTTAAAAGATTTCATCTATGTGTACATATGTGTTCTTGTGTCACATGAAAGCATGTGCCTGTGGAGACCAGAGGGTATTGGATTCCTTGGAACTGCTGATTTATACACAGCTGCGATCTGATTAATGTGGGTGCTGGGAACCAAACTCTAGTCCAACAGCAGCAAATGCTCTTAACTGCTAAGCCATCTCTCCAGGCCATTTTTGTTTTGTTTTAAAAAGCTCCTCCAAATGACCTGTGTAAAATGAACTGAAGATTTATCAAAAGAAATTCATGTAAGTTCAGTGTCCATGGCTATACTGAATGAAAATTTGTTCTACATGTATCAGGTTATGTTTATCAAAACCCCTCATTGGGTATCAAAGATGTACTGGTCACACTACTGGGTGCTAAGGAAGGGAGGGTATTTTGTATCCCCTTCATGAGAAGCAGGAGCTCTTGGCTCCTAAGCTCTGCATTGATCTTACACTGCCTGTCTTTCACACTGACCACTCTCTATAGCTCCTCTACTGTATATTATCAGTTGCAGGGAGATCTCTAAATCTCACCTTACTCAGCCTCCCTGGATCTCTCTCACAGGCTAAGGAAAGGGTTTGAGGGAGAATCTTGGCCGGTTATAAAATAATAAAGTGTAGGAACTGAAGCAAAAGACCTCATTCTTCATGCTATAAAGACAAGTATTCTGCTTGGAGTTCTGTGCCCACCCCCATGTATTTTAGACTTCCATGAAGCTTGTCATCTTTGTATGTCTTCAGTCTAGGATCTTAGTCCTCTCTCTTTAACCTGAAGTTGTAGCTCAGTTGCTAGAGTGCTTGCCTAACATGCCCAAGGCTCTGAGGTCAATCCCCAACACTGTATAAATGGGATATGATTGTATGCCCTACTAATCCCAACACTTGAGATGTGGAAGCAGGAAGATCAAAAGTATAAGGTCATCCTTTTCCACACTGGGGAGTTTGAGACAAGCAATAAAAATTACTTACGTTTTGGTGGTTTGAATGAGAACGTCCTTCCTAGGCTCCAAGTCTTTGAACATTTTGTTCCCAGTTGTTGGTGCTGTTTTGGGAGATCTTAGAAGGTGTGGCCATGCTGGAGGAAGCAGGTCACTGGGGACTAGCTTGAGTGTTCAAAAAGCCTTGCCAGCCTCCAGTTGCTCTCTGCTTTCTGTGGCTGCTTAAAGATGTGAAAGCTCTGCTTTCTGCACCTGCTTAGGCACTTCCTGCCGTCATTCCTCCCTGCCAGGTTGGACTCTAATTCCCCTGGAACCCTCAACCTTATATAAGCTCAAATGAACTCTTCCTTTTATATATTTCTTTGGTCATGGTGGTTCTATCACAGCAACAGAAAAGTCATTAATACACACCTCTGTCCAGAATAAGAATGAGATGTGGCAAATTCATATTAAGTGACTTGGACTTTGAAATTGTCAAGAGGAAGTTTGGTGGAAGCACCTGGCCACAGTGTGTATACTTTAATAACCCAGAATAAATTAGTGCACCCATGGAGAGCACGGAAACACATGTTTATTAAGTAGTGGAAGTGATTTATAAGGTACCAGGAATGGCTTATTATATATAATACTCAAACTTGGTATAAAGATTAGATTATTTTCCAGTGGTTTAAGTGTAATCACTCTACTGCTGGATACAAAGTCAATAACTCTTGCTCATAATGTTTGATACTTAGTCAACATTGATCCATGAATAACTGACTTAGTAGGGTATTTGCCTAAGTTAGAGAAACAGCTGTCCTTTAAAGGGGAAGACTATATACAGTGCTATCAGTCTACAGTGCAAACTACCAGTATGAATGGAAGGAGGACTCAAGGGAAACATGAAATGTATTATTTGAGGTATCTGAAGGGAAAAACATCATGAGGGATAAAATTCTCTTCTGCCCTGAAGCTATGAACTTAGCTCTGAGGGCAAAGTGCATGGCCATGGAAATTTCACATTATCAAATAAATGTTCCCTAAATATTTCTTTTGTAATTGGTTCAGAAATTTTTCATATGGTACTAATTTCTGCTTAAGAACCCTCGGCTCACAGTAGATATGGCTGCACTGTTCTCAGGCCTCATACCGTCCTAATTTTCCACTTCTTTACTCTGTAAAAATCCACAGCTTGGACTTTTTCAGGGACAGAATTTATTTTAGGACACCAGCATTTGCCATCAGCATGAGAGCTACTGATTTCCAGTGAAAATACTGCTTTGGACATTTAAGATTTGTGGTAGGGATTAAGGAAAGTTTGCTCGACTCAAAGCTGTAATTTCAGATTCCATTTTAAAAGTAATTCAGATGGACTCCAAAATAATTAGTTTGTCCAACTGCAAAATTGTAAAGATATTTATAGACTATATAATATGACAGCAATGCCAACTTTGAAGATAGGTATACTCTCTTGGGAAATCTTGTTTCATAGTTGTAGAAACTCTGGGATGTTTATCAGTGTGAAGACTACTGTCATAGCAAACACGATGGACCTGATTTATTCCCTCTCAATCTTTAAAGAGTGGGAAATCCAAACTGTCTTCTGAATGAGCCATCTTATGTTATATGGCTCTTGAGTGACTCTTATCCTCCAAATCTATTACCTGTGGAAATCTGAGTCAAAGGGATTACAGATCTACCTGACAACAAACTGATAGGGATAAGGCCAACCTGGAACCCAGTGGTCTTAAAAGAGCCCTTGAAGGAGATTTGACCCTCAAGTTTCAAATATAGGATGAATATTCTAGGCTCAATGTGAGTGAAAGTCCTTCCAAAGCTTAACCTTCTATCACTAATCAAGAACACATGTTTCTAAAACAACCTTTAGTTTAGGTTGACCTCCAGTGTGGTATATAAAGGGAAAAAAAAATTAAAGCTTATGCTTTAATTTTGAAGATTATATTTTAGTAAAATAACAGTAGTATTTTTTTTTTGCCCAGACTCCCTGAAATGTCTGCACATTCCTATAGACATCTCTTCTTCAAGATTTCCAAAGAATGTTCCTTAACAGTGGGTTGCTGAACTTCAGCTTTTAAAAATGTTTGTAGAGAGGGCCTGAAACTTCCTGCACTGCAGATTACTGAGTAGAAGTTTGGATAGATCAGGGAATAGCTCTCTGCAAGGGTTATCTAGTCCCAAATGGACAGCCCTGCACACAAGTCCACACAGGCGCCACTACCTGTTACATGAATATGCACATTTATAAATGCATATGTGTCTATGGGACAATAATAATCAAGGAAGAAGATAAGAAGTTGAGAGGGAGTGGAGGCTCCCTCTCAAGGAGAGGGAGAACTAGAGAGATGAAATAATGCACAGTCAGTACTCACATTTGAAATTCTCAAAAAAAAAAAAAAAAGGAAACCTAAGCCTAGTCACCAGGTTTATTCGTCCCCTCTTTACTTCCCATGTTCTTCATACGACAAAGGGAGGATATATAAACAAGCAAGTAAGTCAACCAAACAGAATATAAATAAATAAAACAACAAAACAAAATATACAACCAAACCTAGATATGAAGATGAGAACCCTCAAACATGTCATCAATTATGCAAGCTGACTTGGGTCAAAAGTATGACCTAAAATGAAAAAGAAGGCTTATTCTGACCAAGTCTTCAGGCACCAAGTATAACCTCCTTTCTCCTAGGCATGGAACTCTGGGTCGCTGCAGCTCACTACTAACCACTAAGGAAACGTCTGAGGGTAACTCTGCTTGGGAAGAAGAATAAGAGAATACAAGGCAACTGTACAGCTCCTTCTTTCGAAGATATGGTGGGATACAACTCTAACCTGAGGCTCATGAGGCTAAATTAAGAGGATGGCATGTTTGAGGCTAACCTTGGCTATTTAGCAAGAGTCTGTCCTGAAAACCAGTCTAGGATATAACACAGTGGTACCACTCACGTCACCACAAGGCTCTGTTCATTTATAGGCAATGC
This sequence comes from Rhizomys pruinosus, assembly GCA_009823505.1. Classification (NCBI taxonomy): domain Eukaryota; kingdom Metazoa; phylum Chordata; class Mammalia; order Rodentia; family Spalacidae; genus Rhizomys; species Rhizomys pruinosus. Next base: position 2,084,116 of record VZQC01008136.1, read on the forward strand.
TAACCCTGTGTTCTTTTTAATTGTACTAGTACAAAATTCAAGCCTGTAATTAATACTGGAGCAAAACGTCAAGGGATTTCCAAGTCTTCATCATGTCCAATCCGCATGGCTTCTTTCTGGAATCTTCACTGCCTTTGTGTCTTCTTTTCCATCTAATTCAGAATGGAACAACCATGGCCCCATACCCCAGATGAAAGACAAACCAAGGAAAAGTGAGAGATTCTGGGTCACCTGACTGCTCAAGACAAACATCCATCTCTGAGCACTAACAGACGCAGGACATGGGGAGGAAGCAAACTGGTGTCCTGTGGGGAGCTATGAATTCCAGAATGAAATCACTGGCCTTGATGAGAGTAGAGAGCCCACTAAGATACAGCTTGGTAAACTGGTGGTCATATAGCTGAATGGGAGACTCCCTAAATTTTATTTATTTATTTATTTATTTATTTGTTTATTTATTTATTTATTTATTGTCTTTTTGAGTCAGGGTCTCCCTGTAGCTCCCTAAATTTTATAACAAAGTTTTCTGACCATGCAAGGCCCAAGAAACACTTCGAAGTCAAACTCGTAATGAATCAGGTGTTTCTGGCAGCACACACCCTTGCATGGGATAGCTTCACTGCAGCCTTGGTTCTGAGCATTGGCACTGCTGCTCGCCTTCAAACCACCCACTTCTAGTAAAAGATGCCTGCATCACCTTGGCCCACATTCCAGACTATGCTGTGCAATGAACTGAGGTGTTTTATTGTGTTCAAATGTTTTTTGTTCTTCTAGAAACATAACAGATTAGTTATGAGAAATGAAGACTTAATATTTCCCCGCCATCATTCCTCAGTACGCAAGTATTAAATTAGCATATCTTTAGAGTGTACTGGGTTAGAATGCTTTATTTAAAAAATTGCTATTTGAGTTGCTGACATGACTATCTTAAAGACGATATTCAAGGGCGCTGGAGAGATGGCTCAGTGGTTAAGAGCACTGGCTGCTCTTGCAGAGGAACTATTTTTGTTCCCAGTGCTCACATGGTGGCTAAACATACCATCCATAATTCCTTTTCCAGGGGATTTGACGCCTTCTTCTGACCTCCATGAGCACTGCAAGACTTGAGTGCACTTATCTACATGCATGCAATATACTCATACACATAAAATAAAAGTAAAATAATAAATAAAATAATAAAGTCATTCAAGGAATTTGGGGTTGGAATTGGGATAGTATTTCTACCAATTTTTGAAATAGTCCTGAACAAACTTTTACCATTTTGTTCTATGTATTTACATAAAGCAGTATTCTCAGCCTTGATAATAATGTCAAAATATTGATCAACTATAAAAATTCAGGAAGATGGTCTAAATCTTGCAGTATGAAATATTCAGCTAAGATTTAATTCTTTATGTAAAAATAAACAAGCACTTCAATCTCATTAGTATTAAACTTGCTTTCATCCTTAAAAATAGTAAATATATATATAAGATATATATATATATATATATATATATATAATTGTTGAAATGCAGCCATTGTCTCATCAATCAGGCTCTGGGCCAGCTCCTCCATCCATTTATGACACTAGTCTTCCAGGTTCTCCTTGAGCTTCCTACCTCTGTGGTGTGTCTTTCTCACAGACAGGAGAGTCATATGACACCTTCTTCTGACCTCCATGAGCACTGCAAGACTTGAGTGCCCTTATCTACATGCATGCAATATACGCATACACATAAAATAAAAGTAAAATAATAAATAATTAAGTCATTCAAGGAATTTGGGGTTGGAATTGGGATAGTATTTCTACTAATTTTTGAAATAGTCCTGAACAAACTTTTACCATTTTGTACTATGTATTTACGTAAAGCAGTATTCTCAGCCTTGATAATAATGTGGCAATAGTGACAATAAAACTTATGAATGTTGGGACCTCCTCCTTCTGGGATGTTGCCAGTGGGAGGTGGAATGAGGCCATCCATGGGAGGTGACATGCTCAGGATGCCCGTTCCTCCAATGATGAGACCCCCTTCTTGCCCCATGATGGTGCCCACCTGGCCTGGCATGACTAGTTCAGACAGATAAGAGCAGAAAGTTCTGTCGGTTTTGTGTTGTGTGTTCTATTTCCCCAGGGATCACACGGTGCTGCAGCTGAGTGTTCTGTAGCAGCATGACAAGGGAGACTTCTCCACTTTCCTAGCAAGGACAACAGTTGTGGAGGGGAGAAGTTGGACAAACGCAGTGCTCATTTGTATTGTGAAATGTGAAAATAAAATTGTCAGATCGTTTAGTTAGAGCTGGTTTTAACATAAAGTTCCGTTTGATTTATACTCTGTGAATATATGATTTGCATTCCTATTTTATAAATCTAAACACTGAGGATCATGCAAAAATTTTGTAGGCACAAAGGAGTCATGAATGGAAAAAGTTTAAGGGATTCTACTTTTGGATTATCTGCTCCCGGCTCAAGGGGAGACTTCTCTGTGCACAGCAGATAGGTTCCCAGGTGCTAGTCCCACAAGCACTGTCACCCCAAGTAAAATTCCACTCTGGAGGTTTCTACGTAGGACACAGGGCCCAGCTTTCCTTTGCTGAATTTCTAGTCTGGCTCCTGCTCTTTCATAACTGCTCACCAAATATCAGCAGATTTGCTCAAACTCTTTCCTGTCTATTTTTCTTCCTAAGGTAGCAACTTTTCTTTCCTACTTGCTAACCCTGAAAGACCTTACAATCCTGAGGATAATACAGAGATGTTCCTGTCTGTCTTTTTATATTTAAATTGACTCCTTTCCTCTCTTTCTCCAATTTCGCTCCTTCAATTTCATATTACTTTCCTCAAATTTAAAAGATCTTGACCTCTTTGAACTGTACTTCTTTCAACTCCTTCACATATTTAACCACATCAAAGAGTGAGGTCAGGTAGCTCCTGAGAAAATTAAAAGAAAGCTGTGAGCATTTTCCACTTTACTTACTAGGCTGTTATATTTTTTCTTCCTGCTATGCAAAGATATGATTGTTCTTCTTTTATTTTTCTCAGATTCTATAACAACCTATTTTTCTTCCCCTTTGACCAATTACTGAGTGGACTGCGTGATCAGTCATATACAAACTTCATGACTTAACACTGTTTTGGGAGAATCTTTTGAGACAGGGTCTCCCTGTATTCCCATCTCGTCTGGAAATCACTATGTGGTCCAGGCTGGCCTTGAACTCAAAGAGTTCTGCCTGCCTTTGCCTCCCAAGTGCTGAGATTAAAGCATGTGCTAATGGCTGGATGTTAACACAGTTTTTATCTATTAAGTTCACACTTTGTGTTCCCCTTGGCTGCCCTGCTGATCTGGAACAGGGTTGATTGCTCTCCCCTGGATTCATCTATGTGTCAGGGTTCAGCTTATAGACTGCCTGGGACCTAGCTGGTCTAAGGTGGACTAGGTTCATTGATTTATTTTCTGTACTCTTTTGACCTTCTATAGTCCAACTGGGCTTGCTAACATGTAGCCAAGGCATGGTATGTAGAGTAAGAGGAAGGTTGGATGTCTTGAGACACCATCTCAAAATTGCCCAAATGGCTTCCACTGGCATTTTATTGAGTGACTTCGAATTAAAAGGAGTATAACATGGAGTAGGGGATACAGACTCATAGTAGGAGGGAGAATGTCTGTGACACTTGAATGACCCTTTGAGGGACCCAAAGCCAGAATACAGCGTTCATCCACATTCTGGGAATCTGCACCTCAAGTTCACATCCTTCTTCATATCTTATTAATTCTCTTATTAATTATACTCAGGTCCATCCTTTCTCTAGACCCTTATCTCTAAATGTAAAAGGAGTGTAATCATGTAATGCATCCTGCAGCATTGTTAAAGTCAGATAGAGACAATATATTTCTGTTGTCATGTTATCCTCAGTGTTTCCATTAGTGTATTAGACCAGGTTCTCTTTGTGTGTGTTTGTGTGTGTGTTTGTGTGAGTGTGTGAAGTATAGTATGCAGCTTACATTTTAAGAACTATATTTACGTATTGTTTGTGAGATGTGTATATATGTGGCCATGCATATGCCATAGTGAGGAGGTTGGAGCACAACCTGAGGGAGAGAGTTCTCTCATTACACATATGGATTCTAGAGATCAGATTCATATCATTAACTTTGGTAGCAAGATCTTTTATTTAAAGAGCCATCTTGCATCTTTTTAAAGAGTACTTGAGTCAATACCCTGTGAGTTGCATTAATCCCAAACACGTCTTGGTCTAGATGAAGTACCATCTTTATATATATATTTGTAATATTTATTTTATTTTATTTATTTTTATGTGTATGAATGTACTGCCTGCATGTAGGTTTGTGCACCTGTGTCATGAAATGTGGAGGTCAGAGAGGGTGTCAGATTCCCCTGGAACTAGAGTTAAAGACGGTTCTCAGCTGCCATGTGGGGATCGAACCCAGGTCCTCTACAAGAGCAGTGGGTGCTCTTAACCACTAGGCCATCTCTCCAGCCCCCATCTTTATATTTTTTTAATCATGTACTACGATATCAAATGGGACTGTACTGTCCTGATGTCATTATAGTACCAATGAGTGGATTTTAATAATTTCTTCCAGGTATTTTTTGGCAGACCTCCAGAAAGCCTGTTCTAGGTAGCTAATGGTCATATAAGAGAAAGACTCTAGTTACTTTCTTTGTAAAAACAAAACAAAACAAAATAAAGAAAAACAAGTAACAAAAAAACACAAGAAAATGTTTCCTTCTACCTTCATTTCTAATCTACCAGGTTGATTTCAAGTTAAAGATTATGTAAATCAGTGGCTCTTAAATCACCTTTAGTTTTAAAGGTCTATAACCACCTCCCCCTCCACTTATGTGGAATCTAACACCATAGTAGAAAGAAGGCATCAAAACATTTAATAACACAGATATATATTAATTTAAACTATCCATAATAAATAGATCCCATGCTAACCCAAGTATATATTCTTCAAAGTAAAATGTTAATGAGAAAAGTGTTATTGTTTTAAACATTCTTCAGATATAAAACCTGGCTTAGACTAAAGCTTTAGCCCTCAAATATGTTTCTGTCAATAATTTCTTGTGATTCATTGTTTTGGTTAAATTATATGAATTAATATCATATTTAAGACTAGCTGGGATTGTGGTTCATCTTGAGAGGGGTCTAGAATAGCATAGACATTGGGTTTAATGAGAGAGAGAGAGAGAGAGAGAGAGAGAGAGAGAGAGAGAGAGAGAGAAGATGGGTGAAGGAATTTTAAACTGGAGCCAAGGATCTCTGGAAAGGCCTCGGGAATTGTGATTGTAGAAATCTGACATATCATGAACAAAATCAATGCTCTTATTCTCCACGAAACCAAGAAGAGCCCTAATAACAATACAGAGATAAGGTAAATTAGGGGAAAAACTTTCTATGGGGTGTGGCTTGCCCTCGGGGAGCACTGGCTCTTCTTTCTTTCTTTTTTCAAAGCCAATTTGTATTGAATCTTTGTGCATTTAATACACAATTCCCAATCAAGTCTATACCCATTCCCCGTTCCTTGTACCCCCTCCCCACCAGAGCTCTTATATTCTGCCAAACATGTTTTTCATCTTTTTAATAATGCTTTTATTGATGTTTTGTGCATTTCAGACATCATTTCTCAGTTCAATTTAGACATAGACCCTTTTCCTTCCCCCATCCCACCCCAGATCATGCACTCGGCCATAACTTTCTACACTTTAGTGCAACTGCCTTCCATTATTTCTCTGCCTCCTAAGACCTGAGATCCACTACTCCACTGACTCCTGCAAGGTCCCTGTCCCCCACTGGCTCCAGAGCCAGGGCCAGTGGTGGATGGATTTGTTCCTGTGGTGTCACTGAAGCCTTACTTAGGAAATTGAGTTGGGAGAGTCCATTTTTTCTGCTGGTAAACGTTGTATTGTGCCCAAACTGCTAACAGTGTTTCCCCCCAACAGGGAAAGGAGAAGTTTGTATTAGTTAAGAATGAACATCACTGAGCTGGAAAGGTGACTCAGAGGTTAAAAGCATTGGCTGTTCTTGCAGAAGACCCAAGTTCAAATACCAGCACCCACATGGTGGCTAACAACCATGATCTGTGCCCTCAGAGGACAGAAAATGTCCTCTGAGGGCATTGTATGGCACAGGTGTACTTGCTTGCATACATGAAGGTAATATATATATATCTATATCTATATATATATATATATATAATGAAAATAAAGCAAAACTTAGAAAAAGAATGAACATCACACGAAGCAGAGGAAGCTGCAGTGTCCCCCAAACACATGGTTCCCCAAATGCAGAAGATATGCTAAAGATGATTCCCAGAGAGGGGGTCAGAAGGCAGTGGACACTTGCCCTGAAGAAAGCCAATTAGCCTGTCTTAAGTGGAAAATAAATTGAAAAGACAAAGGCCCTTTGGTGAAGAGTGAGTATGATGAAAATCTAGGCTGATTAGCAGGTAGCAGCTTTAGTGACTGAGAGAAGATTCAGGCACTTGTTCTGGACATTACGGAAATCAGAATTCTGTCTCCTTACAACATGGGCATTTTCAGTGGTTCCTGCTACAACAAGAAGACTTCAAAAACATTAGTATGAGATTGCAAAGCTACAGCATCTTACTATAGAGGAGTTACTTTGGGCAAGCCACTGAAACTTGTTAAGTCCAATTACTATCTGTTAACTTAGAGTAGTAAAAATAGAGCAGATAAATTAAAGCTTGGAGAGATGTAAAGAACATGATTATGACACAGGAAATGAGAGACTGGAAGCTCAGTTCAGCTATGTGTCTAAAATATAAAATATGTAGATTAAAGATAATTCCAAACACTTCAGTGCCATGCATCTCATAGTTGGGAGACAGCAGTTGGCAGTGGGTAGCTTTTTGCCATTTAAAGCACGCATCTTTGATACCATATGTCATTGGGGTTCAAAAGAACCCTTCGAAATCCCTGAGTTTCTTCCCCTAAATAAAAAGAAAAGCTGCTTTGCAATTTACCTGGTGATCTTGGCGGCCGTGGAGAGGAACCTTTGTCAAGTAATTGACAAAGAATAGAAAGGACTGTCCTATATATCTGCCTGTGTTCTTCAGAAGGAAGTGTCTTTGCTCTTCCCTTTGTTCAAGCAAAGCTCTGCAGGTAAAGTGTCTTTTCCAAAGTCGTACAGCTAGTTCCTACCAAAGCCAGGCTTTAAGGGTCACATTCTCCTTCCCTTCTGGCTTCAGTAGGTAATCTTACATTTTTAAGAGCAACATGCCCATTCTCTATGTTTAAGATTGTCATTTCACTTTAAGAAAATCAGATGGATAATTACATTAATTTCCCAACACAAAATCCTAGAGTAAAATTTGGTAAATATCCCCATTAGCAAGAAAAGACTTAATTTAGGTCCGTTGTTAGCTTTTAACTTTCTGCTGCTGGCTTACAGCTAGGATTTATTATTCCTGCAGAAAGTTGTGGGAATAAAGTCATTTATAAGGCAACTTAGGGTTTAGTGTATTCTCTTGTTTACTTCTGTAATGGAATTATTGGATTTTATTCCTAATGTTTCCACAGCACTGAAATTATGTAATATGAGATGATGATGGTGATGATGATGATGATTATGATGACAGTGTTGATGTTAGTGATGGTGGTGGTAATGATGATTATAATGATTACCATCATTGAACTTCCACGTCGTACTTTAAAATTGAAAAATACCCTTATGACAAAGATCATTTGACCTAGCAATCTCAAAAGTTAAATTCTTACGATATGCTCTTTATATTTGGAGAAAGGGGGTAAGCCCAATGCTAAAAAGCCCAGAAATTGGATGTCAATGTACTCTCTCTAGCATGACATCCACATCAACATATGTAACTATTCAGTTATAACACTAGGACATGGCTCAGTGGTTAAGAAACTGATGCTTAAGCATAATAACCCACACTCAATTATCAGCATCCAAGCACAATTCTAGGCAGGATGGCCACACCAGCACTGGGCTACGGGGGGGGGGGCATTGGAAGCAGAAGGATCACTGGGGCTTGCCGGCAGCCAGCTAACTCAAAAATCACCAGTTTCTGGTTCAGCGAGAGACCCTGTCACAAAGGATCAGGGGCTGGAGAGATGACTCATTGGTTAAGAGTGCTGACTGCTCTTTCAGAGGACCCAGGTTCAATTCCCAGCACCCACATGGTAGCTAAGAACCATCTTTAACTCCAGTTCCAGGGGAATCCGACGCCCTCTTCTTACCTCCGCAGCATTGCACAACATGGGTGCACCAACCTACATGCGGTACACTCATACACATAAAAAATAATAAATAAAAAACAACAAAAAAGGAATAGGCAGAAACCAATAGAGGAGGACATTCACCTAATGCCTTCCTTTGGCATCTGTATATGCAAGAATTCATACAACACACACACACACACACACACACACACGTTTGATACAGTGATAATGCTGACTTAAACATGAATTTCAACTATTTATATCAATTTGAAGATGAGACTGGAGAGGTTTGGGAAACAAAATATTTATAAAGAAAATTCATTAGTTCCTTTAAGGAGCCAGGGTTAGGATTCAGTTCTGTCCTAGTTCTGTTTCTATTGCTGAGATAAAACACTGACCAAGGAGCTAGAGAGATGGCTCAATGGTTAAGAAAACTGGCTCCTCCTGCAGAGGACCTGGGTTCCATTCCCAGCACCTACATGGCAGCTTACAACTGTCCATAACTCCAGTTCCAGGAGATCTGATGCTATCTTCTAACCTATATGGGCATTGCATGACACAGGTGCACTTACATACACCCAGGCAATATACCTATACATATAAAATAATAGAAATTAAGAAATACTAACTACAATCAAACTGGGAAGGAAAGGGTTTATTTTATGTTACTCTTCCAAGTGACAGTCAGTCACTAGGGGAACCCAAGACAGGAAGCTGGAGTCAGGGAATGAAGCAGAGACCGTGGAGGAACACTGCTTATTAGCTGCCCCTGGCTGGCTCAGCTAATTTTATTCTATAGTCCAGGCCCAACTATCCAGGAATGACAGTGTCCACAATAGGCTGAACCTTCCTACATCAACTAATAATTAGAAAAATGCCTCACAGACAGGTACAAAGGCCAGTCTGATGGAGAAATTCTTCAACTGGCATTCCTTTATCCCAGCTGACTCTGGTTTGTATCAAGTTGACAAATTCTAACCAGCATAGGGTCTAAGGGCTGAAAGTATGAAAAAGAGCTAGATATGGAGGTCTTGAAAGACCAGGGGTGGGTGGCAGTCAGGAACAACTTAAGTAAGGAAAAGACAAAGGTTTAATTAACTTGTTAAGGGTTTGGCTTAACCAGTAAAGATTGCCTGAAAATGCTATAATCAAACTGAGGTATTAAATAACTGTGAAGAAGGGAGGTAGATGGAGATGGAGAGAGGGAGAAAGAGAGAGTAAATGGAAGGAAAGAGAGTGGAATAGAGAGGAAGAAAGAGAGATAAGGGAGAGGGCTGAAGGAGAGGGGGAGAAAGAAAGCAGGGATAGGAATGGATGGTGTGGGAAGGAGAAGGAGAAGAAGAGAGGGGAGAAGGAAGGAAAGAACGAGAGGAGATGGAGACGAACAAATGGGAAAGGAGAGGGAGGCAGAGGAAGCAAGAGAGGGAGGGAAGGAAAGGGAGAAGAGGGGGAGAGAAAAAAGGGAAGAGAGGGAGAAGAAGAACGGATGATATGGGAAGAAGTAGGAAGTAGAAAGGAAGAAAGAGCAGTGGAAGAAGAGAAGTCACAGGCAGAAAGAACGTAGAGATGTGAATGGAAAGGAGTACTGAGCGAGCCATGAAACTGGTAAATGAAGCATGTGGGGGAGTGTGGTGGGAGATGGAGCAGGGCAGAAGACACGCGCTGTGTTTTTATGTTGGGGGTAGATGCAGACTGTAGATGGAGCAATCTTGAAAATGTCTCTTTGGTGGGAAGGAACCTGTGGTAAATGGAGACCTCGAGAAAGAAGATGGGCCTCTTGTGGTCTGTCAAAGGGAAGATGGGTGGAGATCGAGAGGTCAAGGAGCTAGAGAGCAGGGAGTGAACACGGGAAGGGTTAAAGTGAGTGGTCACCACAAGGGATGAGTAAACCTAACGGGCTTCTGTCTGGTCAAAGGACATACAGGGTGGCGCCATTCACTGAGCCTCAGAGAAGAGATTCTCATATTTCCTTTGGGGAGAGGACCCAGAAGGTATGCATGTACTAAATGTATGGTTCTCTGAAACACCTCAAAGAAAAAAAATATGTTCATATATATATATATAATAATATATATATAACATATATATGGTCTTGTGACTGACAGTGAAATTTTAATATATCTCAGAAGGAAGCAAAAACCTACAGTTGTCTGAATACAAAGGCCATCAGAGTACGTGTACTAGTAGGCCTTTCAACCTTGTGAAGAGCTATCTGACAGAAACAACTTGAGGGAGGAATTGCTTATTTTGGCAGAGATGGGGAATGCCAGAATAGCAACCTTTCTTGTTATTTACCCTCTTTCATTCTGTCTCCTCTCCAGCCTGTGAAGTACTGTCAGCCATCTTCTGGGGGAGCTTGTCCATTCAGTTAATACTCTCTAGAAATACTCTCATAGATATACCCAGTGACATACCCTGCCAATGTGTTAGGTGATTCCAAATCCAGGCAACTTGGCAAGGAAGGTGACACTTCCCAGTCCTCTGCTGTCCGCAGCCCTCAGGGTTGAGAACTCCAGTGGGCTGTGATAGGAAGTGATGCACGCAGAGCAAAAGAAAATAAAAACACTAAAGGGGTTTTCTGTGACAAAAGAGGGGGAAATTGGGCCACAGAATCCTACAATCTGTTTCAAGGAGAGGCCATGGTGATATGCAGGGATTTTTGCTTCCGATTTGAAGATGAGTAAAGAAGAATAAGAAAAAGGGGGCTGGCAAGATGGCTAACAGGTGAGTGTACTTGCTGTGCAACTCTGAAGATCTGAGTTTCAATTCCCAGAATCCACCTCCAAGATGTGAAGGTACACCCCTAAGTTCACGCCAGTCTCTTGACAAATGAGACATGTAGACAGGAGAAGTGCCCAAAAGATCATGGACCAACTAGCTTGAAGGACAGAATATGGCAGGAATAAGGGAAACTGCCTCAAAAAAGTGAAGGAAAACAACTCCTGAAAGTTGTCCTAGGAACCATACATGGGACACACAACCCCCTCCCCATATCTCTCTTTCTGCCCCCACAATAGTAATAATAACAACAACAGCACTAATAATAATAGATGGTGATGATGATGATGATGATGATGATGAAAGAAAAACAGCAAGAGACAACATTTACGAAGTACATCTACAGGGGGCTGGAGAGATGGCCTAGTGGTTGAAAGCACTGACCCGGGTTCGATCCCCAGCACCCACATGGTGGCTGAGAGCCATCTGTAACTTCAATTCCAGGAGAACTCCAGTTCCAGGGGAATCCAACGCCCTCTTCTGACCTCCGCAGTATTGTACAACACGGGTGCACAAGCCTACATGCAGACAATACATTCATACACATAAATAAATAAGTAAAAATAAAAAATTTTAAAAATTAAAAAAAGAACATCATTAAAAAAATAAAAAATAAATAAAAAGTACACCTACAAATTTGAGAACACTGAGATTTTTCTTTTCCTTTTTGGTTGTCATCTTGTTTTGTTTTGTTCTTTTTTTTTTTTTTTTATAGGTTCTAACTATGTAGCATGACTCACCTGGAACTCACTACGTAGGCCATGCTGGCATCAAATTCACAGAGACTTGCCTGCTTCTGTCTCCTGAGAGTTGCAAATAAAGATATGAGTCACCATGGCAGGCTGAGATTGCATTTTAAACTGTACATAACTGAGCAACACAAAGCATTTTATTCAATGGGTTATAATGAGTATTTTATGAGGATTATGGGGATATGCACTTAGAAGAGGAACAGTAGACCAGAGACCTTTTCAAGACAATTCTAGACTAAACCTACAGGCTAAGAGGTCACATGGGCCTACCTGGCATTGCATGTTGGGATAAAAGTGTTGATAAATTCAAAATACACTAAGATGGAAAAAATACCATGATTTGAATAGCTGGGGTGATGCACACCTGGATTCCCAACACTTAGGATGTGGAAACAGGAGTTTGAATCCAGCCTAGGCCACATAGATCTGTCTCAGAATACCAGAGCCTGAAGATGTAGTTCAGCAAGGATATGTTGCCTAGCCAAAAGTCCTGAGATTGATCAAACATATCAAGACTTTGTAATTTTTTTCTACATCGACAAAAACATTGAGAACTGGCTAAATGTTTAAGATAAAAGATTTATAAATGTCATTTTAAAATAGAATATTCCAGAAACTCAGAACAAGAAAGAAAGTAATGGATTGAATTTGAAGCATATTGAGCTGGAGATGTTGCTGTCTGTACAAATATGTCTGGTGGACAACTCACAGTGACCCTGAATACTGAAGGAGGAAAGGATTGTACTAGAGATAAATATTGGGGATTATCCACATGATGAGCCTGAGTTCATAAAAAGTATGAAAATCCACATAGAGGTAGATAATAAGTGAATAGTTGATGCACTTGGTTAAGAACCTTCAAATGTTAAGTACCAGAGAGAAGAAGAAGAGCTCAGAGGTCAAAAGGGGAAATATCAGAGAGATGGGGGAAGGATAGAAAGAGAAAATTGTCAAAAAGAAAGATGCATTAAGATGGATTGTCTGCTTTGGGTCCAGTGAGACTGCTCAGTGGGCAAAACCACTTGCCCTACAAGCCGGGTGACCAAAGTTCAATGGCTGCTGTCCACACAAAACCAGACACCATGACTGGCAACTTTAGCCAGTGCTCCTATAGCAAGATGGGAGAGGGAAATGTAAGAGTCAGAAGATCATGGAGCAAATAATCTCCAGTGGGCAGATTAACACTAACAAGAATCAAAACCCTGCTCCAACAAGGAGGAAGGAGAGGAACTAGAGAAGGTGCTCTGAACAGAAAACAGGACCCCAAGGCCGAGGGGGAAATAGTTCATTGTACAAGTACAGTCCCTGAGAGAGATGGTTCTCTAAAGCAGGACTTGACAAAGAAAGGCTTAGCCTTTTATACCATATGTGCCTCCCATATATGATAACACACACACACACACACACACACACACACACACACACACACACACCAGTTGGGTGCTCCGTACTGCAAGGTCATGACAGGCACAGCTGCGTACAAGCCTCTCAGGCACAGACCAGATGTTCTGAGGGATTTCCTTCTACTGATCGACTCCTAAAAGTTGTCTTCTAACCTTCACACTTGGACCCTGGCATGTACACACACACACACACACACACACACACACACACTGATGATGTGAGGAAGATCAATTTTTTAAATTTAGGAGGGTTCACATTGTGGTCGATAGTTATAACATGCTTGAGTGCCTGAGACTAGTTTGAGAGATACTTTTCATCAGATGAAATGCCACAATAAAAGCTTGCAGGTGGGGGCTGGAGAGATAGCCTAACGGTTAAGAGCACCGACTGCTCTTGCAGAGGACCTGAGTTGGATCCCCAGCACCCACATGGCGGCTAAGAACCGTTTCCAGGAGAACTCCAGTTCCAGGGGAATCCAAGACCCACTTCTGACCTCCGAGGCATTGCACGACACAGGTGCACAGACCTACATGCAGACAGTACATTCATACACATACAAAAATAAATTAAAAAATTTTAAAAAAGCTTGCAGGTGAAACATTCAAAGGAAATTCCCCAAAGGTCAATGCTGTCTACGGATCAGGAGTCTCCAGTCTGACAAAGATGCTGATGAAGCCCAGATGCTAACCCTCAAACAGGAAGTCATGACTCAAAGTCCTTTTCCCATGTCTGTATGTTCAGATTTACCCCTTTTAAATTCGTTTTGTTTTCTATACTCTACAGTATGTTAGATAGACTTACTCTTATTTTTGTTAGAAGGAACAAGAGTGAGTAAACACAGTGAGGAAGATATTTAAGCAAAGATTTCTAAAACTAAAGTGATTTCCAAGGCAATTTCTTCTTTGGTGTGTGTATATGTGTGTGCATACGTTCATATATGTGTGCACATACATTCTGGTGTATATGTAGAGGCCAAAGATGACTTGCTCTATGTTCTCCATGTCTCTTACTGTACCTGGAGCCTGCTGATTTGTCTATACTGGGTGGTCAGTACTGGAATTATAAATAAAAGCCAACACACTCAGCTTTTGCTTTTATATATGTATGATTTGGGGGTGAGTAGGGGATGTACCCACCATGGGACACGTGGGAAGATCATGAGAAAACTTACAGAAGTTAATTCTCTAGTCCATCATGTGAACCCCGGAGATCAAATTTGGGTAATCAGATTTGACGGCAAGTACTTTTACCCACTAAGCCATCCCCCAGACCATTATCACAGCTTTTTATGTGGGTGGTGGGAATCAGAACACAGGTCCTTAAGTCTGTGTGACAAACACCTTGCTGGTGACTAAGCTCCTAAGATGGGTTCTTGTTGGGTGGCTACAAGTCTGGAATTAGCTAGGTTTGTTGGGAATCTGGAATGTGTCTTCCTTAACCAAACTCTGATGTGTTATCACCAAGCCTGAAAGCTCACATAACTTCCATGGCTCTGTGTCGACCTAATTTTTCATGTCACCAATGTCAGTATCTCTCCAAGGATATCAGAAGCCACATTCGACAAGAAGACATCTGGTTGAGTGTGTGATCAGGGCACAGACAAGCAGAAGGCTTTCAGAATGGCTCATTAAACCCTGGACAAGGCAGCTGAAATGTTATGTTCTCATATCTCACTTTCCTGCCAAGATGCATCATGCACATTGCCTTATCCTCTGGTTCCTCCTTAGATGGTCTTCCAAGGACACTGACTCTTCTTCAGATTACAATGTATTTCTTCATTCGTGATTAACTTATATAAAAAAAAAACTATAAGTGTCAAGAAGATAAAAAGATGGTTCATTTGGCAAAGTGCTTATTATAAAAGCATGAGGTCTCGAGTTTGTATCTCCAGCATGCTGAGGGTGGTAGTGTGCTTTGATAACCACAGTACAGAGGGACAGAGTCAGGAGGTGGCTGTGGGCTCACTGGCCAGCCAGTCTAGTAGAAAGAGCAAACTTCAAGGGAGCCTCGGGAGAGACACTGTCTGACAGAATAAGGTAGAAAATGACAGATATCCTGTCTCCACCTCTCACAAACCCACACAAGCATGCATAATGCATAAATACAACACACACACACACACACACACACACACACACACACACACACACACACACTCAATGCACTATATAAGTAAATATGGGACACAACCAAGCAAGTATCTATCTATATAAGTTGGAGTAACTTGAACAAATTAAACAACTTCATTGATCTCAGAGCTGTCTTCATATGTGAAAAGAAACACAAAGCCCCTCTGTGTATTGTGTGACAAAGGGAATGATGCATCTAATATTATATTTTACACACTAAAGACATCCCTCAGGCATGGAGGACTGGGTTTCATCTGTAGATGTAGTGAGTTCCAGGACAGCTGGAGCTACTGGGAGACCCTCTTTCAAAAAGACCAAAAAAAATAATAATAAAGTAAAATAAAATTAAATAGACAAAAATAACTTCAGGGTTTAATGGGTAGCTACGAAGCAACAGCAAATACATTTTAGATTTATTTTATTTTAAGATAAATAGAACTGGGGCTGGAGAGATGGCCTAGCAGTTAAGAGCTCTGACTGCTTTTGCAGAGGACCTGGGTTTGATCCCCAGCACCCACATGACGGCTGAAAACCGTCTTTAACTCCAGTTTCAGGGGAATCTAACACCCCCTTCTGACCTCCGCGGTATTGCATGACACTGGTGCACGAACCTACATGCAGACAGTACATTCATACACATAAAAAAAGAAAAAGAAAGAAAAAAGATAAATAGAACCAATTGTTTCTATCATTAAATTAAAAAATTACTTTATTATTTGTGTGGTGTATATGGTGTGGGTGTGGGTGAGGGGTGGGGGTGAGTGTGGGCACATGTGTTCAGAAAACAACTTTTAGGGGTTGGCTCTCTCTTTCTACCTTGTTTTTCTGCTACTCTGTGTACTCCAGCCTAGCTGAATAGTGAGTTCCCAGGCAATTATATGGTCTCCTTCTCCCATCTCTCCACAGGAGTGGTGCAATTCCAAATGCGTGTCATTACATTCATCTTTTTTTAATTTTTTTTTTTTTATTTTTATTTTTTTTTTTTTTTGGTCTTTTTGAGACAGGGTCTCCCTATAGCTCCAGCTGTTCTGGAACTCGCTCTGTAGACCAAGCTGGACTTGAACTCACAAAAATCCACCTGCCTCTGCTTCCCAAGTGCTAGGATTAAAGGCGTGTGCCACCACGGTTTATTTTTTAAGGGATTCTACAATATAAGAGCACAGTTGTTTTCAGATCACATTGACATTGCTCAGTTTGCCATACAATTAGGTAATTGGTGCTAGCATCCACAGATGAGGGATGCCATTTGTAGTTTGTTTTTCTGGGACTGTGTTACTACACTTGGCATAATATCTTCTAGCTCCAACCATTTACCTGCAAAGTTCATGATGTCATCTTTCTTTACTGCTGCATAGAACTCCATTGTGTAGATGTACCACATTTTCTCTATCCACTCGTCAGTTGAGGAGCACTTGGGTTGGTTCCAGCTCCTTGCTATTGTGAAGAGAGCTGTAATAAACATGGCTGTTCATGTATCTCTGCAGTAAGTGAGTCTTGTGGGTACATGCCCGGGAGTAGTATGGCTGGGTCAGGTGGCAAGTTCATTCCAAGTCTTCCGAGTGTTCTCCACACTGCTTTCTATAGTGGCTGTACAAGTTTACATTCCCACCAGCAGTGGATGAGTGTTCCCGTTTCCCCACAACCTCTCCAACACTCTTACTCCAATAAGACTGGCTAGGATCAAGAAAACAAATACCAAGTACATTCATCTTTTTATGGATTCATGGGACTGAACTGAGCTTGCATGGACAGTGTTTTTACATGCTAAGCCACTTTTTACAAAATTTTTCATTATCAATATTAATTCCATTGACAAGAAATGACTTTGTCCTAGTTATTAAGATTATAATTATGTTAGTTTTGTCCACTATTTTTATTCTCTCTCTCTCTCTCTCTCTCTCTCTCTCTCTCTCTCTCTCTCTCTCGTTTGTTTGTAAGTGTGAACATCCATGTGGAGGTCAGAGGACAATCTCAGCAGTCAGTCCACATCTTCCACCTTGTTGGAGACAGAGTTTCTTGTTCCCTGCACTTGCCAGGCTGGCTGCCCACAAGCTGGCAGGGATTCTCCTGCCCTCGCCTCCCACCTTCCTGCAGAAGCACTGGGCTTACAATCACATGGCACCGTGCCTAGCTTATCATTTTTTAAATTACATTTTTTGTAGTTACAATTTCAAATATGTTGCTAAATTGAAGTTTCCAGAGATTTTGCCGTGAGCATTTTAATTGATGTGGGCATGTCATATTCTTCTAGTGGTGAATTTCATAATGCTTCCTAGGGATAGGTCATCTATAGCAGACTACTAATTTACTTTTTTTAAAATTTTACCTGAGTTTGATGCTCTTAACCTTCTGTGATTGAAATTAATTTAATATATTCCTAAAATAACCCATATTCTATGAAGTATTTCAAAGATGGTCACAATGAATCAAGTTTAAGTAGAAATTTATAGATACTCTAAGCAGGAACACATACTAACACATATAGATACACATATAATAACCAAAAAAGTGGAGCAATTTCAGTTAGAGTAAACTGGCAGAAGCTTTTGTGAAAACTTACAAAAGAGGAATTCTTATTTTGTTTTGAGCAAAGGAAAAAGAAAAACTGGTTTGAATTTTAGTTACATTGGGTAACTAAAACAAAAATTATGTGTGTGTGTGTGTGTGTGTGTGTGTGTGTGTGTATGTGTAAAGAAGCATGTCCTTCTATGGGGGAGACTATTTAAACCCATCCTTATTCCTAAATACTACATTTTGTGATGTGGCAGGGAGGACTTACTCCATCTTGCAGGCTGTCATAGAGCACATGACATTTGAAAGACAAGGAAGCGTTTCAATTAGATTTTCCAAATTTTATTTCTGATTTTGTTCTTTGATGAAGCTTGAAGTTTTGACTTTGAAAATTGGGCCTTTAGATGGGCTCTCCCTACATAGACAAGGCTGGCCTCAAACTCACAGAGTCCTGCTTGCCTCTGAGTGCTGGGATTAAGAGGCATGTACCACTTTGGCAAGCTGAGGCATTTTAAAGTTTCATCTCCATGGCCTGCCTGTCTTGAGTTCCCTTGAAGCAGCTTGTAGGCTCACATTGCATTTATCTTATAACTCTAAAGTAGTGGAACAGATTGCTCTCAGGTGGAATGTAAGTGACGTAGAGCCCTCAGACTCTAGTTGGTCATGGTCCCTGAAGAAAACCTTTGTGAAGCCAAGACGGTCTGTAAATACCAGCCCATTAAGGGCTTAAGATGCACTGCCATCTTAAGTGCATGGTTTTCTCCAGGTTATGTCTTCCCATGAGGCTTTGCAGTGTCATCTCAAAAGCATTTAGGCAGCACAAACCACAATCTGCACTGACTTTGGCCCTAGAAGAAGCACAGTGCTTTATGGTCATTATAAATAATAGCCACGGTGACGATACCCAACAACAAATATTGGGGCTGGGGAGGGAGCTCAGTAGGACTTGAGCAGCAGGTGTGAGACCCTGGGTTTCATCTGCAAAGCTGAAAAGCAACGGGAACAAACACTGCCTTAGCATTTGGCCAGTGTTGCTAGGGATTACTTTTTTTTTTTTTTTTTAAATTAGTTTTTATTGATGCTTTGTGCATTTCATACATTTTTTCCAATTCAGTTCAGGCTTATTTCCCTTTCCCTCCCCCTACACCCCCACCCCATCCCAGATCATGCATTCTGCCATAACTGTCCTGCATCTTTCTCTCAGTTTTTTTTTCATTTTTAGCTATAAGTGATAATCCATGAGTACAAGCATCCTTCATGCAAAACCTATCTGCAGGCTGTTGTGCCCAAACACCTACAGCCCCACCATCCAGTGGGGGGTGACAGGTTGTTTGTTCAATCAAGTTGATCAAATGAGTGTCCAGACTACATTGCTGTAGTTTCACCATTCACCCCAATCGCAGCCCTTACATTCTACCACACTCCCTCTTCCGCAGGTTGTTCCCTAGGCTTAGAAAAGGGGCACAGGTGGATGAGAGGTAAAACAGTCTACTCTCTCTGGAGCTGTTGACTTGGACTCTGGTCAATTCTGGCTGTTTCCTTTCATGGGCTGACAGTTTGTCCAGGAATAACCTTTCGATCCTACTAATGAAGAACAAGCAATTAGATATATAGGTATTTAAGCAGCACTAATAGTTATGGTAGGTTACTTTAGCATAGACACATGTTTGGATATGTTAATCCATGAATTACAATTTTCCCCCCTGTTAAATATGACAGGGTCTTACTGTGGCTTATAACATCTCCTAACCTGTAGAGGATGTAAGCTTGTGGCATCAGCCATGGGTTATTTCTCCAAGGGGAGAGCCAATAGCCAATTAGATTTGGGATATACAGGCACATGGCTGCCTCTGCTGCACAGTATTTCCAGGCAGGTGAGGTGTAGCTGGTGCTGACGGTGGAGTCTTGCTTGACTCAGGGAGACCCATATTTGCTTTATTGGTTTAGTGGCCTTTGGTAACACTCTCTGGCATTCCAGAGGCCATCTGTACACTTGCATGTGTGGTCTCAATACATCCCTCCCATGTTAACGTCAGGTCTTTGGCAGCAGGGTCTTATTGCCTCTCCTCCTGTAGGTATCCCAACTTAGAGGCAAGGAGCCCTTACCTTTTGTGGGGCCTTGGATCCCCTGGCCAACATCCACCTGGTAGAACAATCCATTGCTTATGTCAGAGCTCCTGTATTAATATATTTTGCCTGAGTGCATAGCCCTGGGACTTTAGTATTATATTTGGTTCTGAACAGAGAGTAATCCCTTCCACAGTTCCCATGTCTAGTAGTCAATTAAAGAAAGCAGTTTTACCGGTTTTATAAGAGATTACCTCTACAATAGTTGTCTCCAATTTACAGTTGGGGAGCGACCTCATCATTGTCATATTTCTCCTTGTTCTATGGGTGGGAAGGCAAGGAAGTCTCTCATATCAGAACCTTTGTGGCACCTAGAAGGTAAGTTTCATTAGGACTCATTATAACTAGTTGTTACATGTAGGATCCACAGAGGGGTTCGATGTTTATGGCAATCTGAGGCTTTTCTTCCTTTGAATGTTCAGATGGGTCAGCCTTTCCGTTGCCACTTTTTGGTACATCCTACTCAATGCAAACCTGTATCTTTTCTTTCTCAGCCGTTAAGTTGGTGACATGAATGATACCAAGTGCTGGAGAGGTTGTGGGGAAAGGGGAACACTCATCCATTGCTGGTGGGAATGTAAACTTGTACAGCCACTATGGAAAGCAGTGTGCAGAACCCTTAGAAGACTCAAAATGAGCCTTCCATTTGACCCAGTCATACCACTCCTGGGTATATACCCACAAGACACAACTTACTGCAAAGATACATGCACAGCTATGTTTATTGCAGCTCTGTTCACAATAGCAAAAAGCTGGAACCAGCCCAGGTGCCCTTCAACTGATGAGTGGATAGAGAAAATGTGGTACATGTATACAATGGAATACTATGCAGCAGTAAAGAGGGACAACATCATGAAATTTGCAGGTAAATGGATGGAGCTGGAAGACATTATGTTAAGTGAAGTAACACAGTCCCAGAAAAACAAACGACAAATGGTGTCCCTCATATGTGGATGCTAGTACCAACAACTTTTTATTCCCTTTTACAGGTTAGAAAAAAAAATGAGGCCCATAATAGCAGTAAAGCACTCCAAAGCTATTTATGTTACGAGAAATAAAGCGAGGACTCTAAACTCCCTTTTAATCATTGTTCTTTTTTTCTCATTTGTTTTTGTTATTTGTTGTAGAAGGCAGGGTCTTGATGTGTTGTCCACACTAGTCTGGAGCTCATTATCCCCCTGCCTCAGCCTCACAGAGTGAGATCATAGAGGCTCAACTCACCATCATGCCTGATTTTACAGTACCATTCTTTTAAAGTGGTTTTCAATTACATTTGCTCACTGTATGTGTGTGTACATGCATATTGACAAGCGGGCATATGGGGGTGTGGCTCATGCCAAGGTCATAGTGGGGAGATGGGAGGACACCTTGTGGTAGCTGGTCTCTGCTTCGACCACTTGGCTCCTGGGGTTAGGTCTTAGGATGTCCAGCTTGGCCACAGGTGACTTAGTTCCCTGGCTCATTTTGCTGGTCCTCTAATCCTATTCTTTACTTACTTCAGCAGCCTAGCATGAAAGCCTACTGTGTGCTGGCATTGTCTCTGACCAGGAGATGCTGTGATGAATGAGACAAGAAGAAATTCTTCAAACACCCAGTCCGGAGTGGAAAAGGCCAAACGCATGCAACTCAAGAACAGAGCCCTGAGCAACCAACTGTTCTATTGCTAATCATGATCAATACTGCAAAAGAGAAGCTCAGTGTTCCTAGAGGAGAACTCTGGGCCCCTGATCCACACTGGGAGGCCTTGTGCAGTAGACTGAATCAGCTCCAGACAGGAAATATGCAGTGAGCTGAAGCCACAGTCCTTGCTTTGATACTGTACTGTTATGAACTTGGAATAATGCTCCAACGAGGACATATAGAAACTTCACATGAAAAAATAAAGAAGCTCTCATCTCTGTCTTTATGATGGCATCTACAACACCCACCCAGTGTTCCTCATGACACATCTCCCTGATGTCTGTGCACTTGATGGAAGCAAACATGTGACTCGTGTGTGTGTGTGTGTGTGTGTGTGTGTGTGTGTGTGTGTGAATGTGTCTGTCTCTGTGTGTCTTTGATAGTATCTGTGTATACAGTTACCTTCCTTATTTTTTGATGTGTGTGTCTGTGTTTGTACACATGCATGTGCATGTGCCTCCCTTATGTTTTGAGACAGCATCTCTCTCTGAACCTGAAGCTTGTCTTTTCTTCTAGGCTGGCTGGGTAGTGAGCTTCTGGGATCTGCCTACCTTCTCCCCTCAGTGCTGTGGTTACAGAAGCTGCCTTATACCCAGTTTTTTTTTATGTAGGTTTGAGGAGAACTCAGATTCTCAACTTGTGAGGCAAGTGCTTTACCCATGGACCCATCTCCCCAGTCTCTTTTATTTAAAAGATAAAAACTGCTTTGATAAACACTTTCAAGCTTCCCGAATTGAGAATCTGTTTCAATGCCTTGCTCTACATATGTAGAATTTATGGACCCAGTTTTACAGCCACGACAACTTCATTTTTCACAATGGTTAGGGATCAGTACAAAATGTGATTTCATTGCCTCCTCTAGAACATACTTCTGGACTCTAGAGCCATGGGTGACACAGCTCCCTCTAGAAGCCCACATTATTCTGCCTAGTGTTCTCAGAAGACACTGATGCCTGCCTTGGGCATTGTTCGTTCTGCAAGCTCTTCCATCCCTCTGGACATAGGAAATACTGCTTTTCCAGCTGTATTTTTAATGCTTAATGCTTAATGTAGTGAACAAGGGCACTAGTAGAGTGGGGAAAGGAAATGGTGGGTGGTGAAAGAATTCACCCCTTCAACTGGTTCACGATTACTGCAAGATACCAGCTGCTGTATACCACAGTAACTGAATACTGCCTGCAGCCTAGGGGCAATCGCTAAGGGGTTCTGTATTTTGGAGGAGTGCTGTCACTGCTAGGGTGAGTTTCTCTGTGTGCAGTTTCCTGCATGTAGTTCTCACCATGTGAAGGAGGGCAGTACAGATTGACCAGTGTAGAGTTTGAGAGATTAGCATGAACTGCTGTATGTGTAATTTCCAGTTATGTGAACTCTGCTGTGCAAATAAATGCCATGCAAATTAGGCCAGTCCTGATTGATCAAAGCTCAGTCTAGGTCAAAGGCTGGGGTTGCAGGGTATGGGGCTGCAGCTGCGTTGTGGTGCAGGTTAAAGCAATTTCGAGTTTAATTGACTTGATGTGTGAAGAAGCAGAACATGAGCAGGAAGCAGCCTGGTGCAGAGGAGGAGTAGAGCTGTGACCTCATAGATCGAAGCCCAGGACTAGATGCCAGAGCTCCTGCCTCGCCTTTTAGCCACCTGTGAGCTAAGGCTTTCTTGTCTCTAATATGGATATTATATTCATTTTATTCCCTGTTTCTGTGATTGAAATACCCTGAAAAAAGCTATCCAAAGAATAAGGGTTAACTTTGGCTTACAATTTGAGTGTACACTGCATCACAGCGTGGAACTCAGGGCAAGAGGAGAATGAGGTGTCTGGTCACAACGTGTCAGCAGTCAGGAATCAGAGCGAGATGAATGCTGGTTCCCAGCCCACTTTCATCTTTTGATTCGGTCAAGGATACCAGCTTATAAAATGTTGCTGCCTACAGTTAAAAGGGGGGGGGGTTCCCACCTTAATTAAGCTACTTTAGATAATCCCACACAGACTAACCCTGTCTCCTAGGTGATTTTAGATCCTGTCAAATTGACAGTACTAACCATCACAGATGTCAACATCTTATAAAAGTTGAGGTTGCCATAGAGACCAAAGGTAATCTATATGAAAGTGAGATCAGTTGATTCAACTACTAATAAATCAGAGTTTTCTTTAACGTTCACATTAGGAGGGTGGGTGACTCCAAAGCAAGGACAGGAGAATGTCTCCATCCAGCCCAGTGTGGAGGATGGCTTTCCCAGAGACAGAGTCCCACGATCAACCTCCCCAACCTAAGACCTGGAAGCTACGTGCCATTAGGGCAGAACTGTGTATTAGCTGAGAGTCGTGTCTGGAATCTCAGGGAGGGTCTCTAGATCCTCCTCGCCCCTCCTATAATCCTGCTAATGATCTAATGAGGATGATAGCTGTTTTGCTCAGAGGATTTTGTTCAGCTTTTGAACAGTGACTCACATCCACTCGGCAGATTCAGTTTACAGCCATGATCTTTTAAGAGACATTTGTCAGCAATGGTGGAAAGCAGTGAAGTCCTGAATCTCAACTGCCAGTGCATCACAGAGGAGAGGAAAGGGCTTCAACATGGCAAGACCTGTGGTTTTAATTAGCATTAGTTTTGGTGCTTGTTGGGCCAAGTTCTTTGAATTGACAGAGCAGGACTCTTGCCTTCCCTTTGTCAGTGACCATGGAAACCTGAGACCTACTCTTGCTGTGTGTGTGCTGTGTTGGGTGCCTATTAGAAGCACTAAAATGTGAAAGCAAGACTTTGATGTCTGGCTGACAATGGGCTCAAAGAAGCTAGAAAGGCACCACTGAGAGCACATGAGAGTACATTTTTTTTTTCCTCTGAGATCGTAGCTAAAGTAGTTCAGGTCAAGAGCATTCTGGGTTACAAACACCTCTTGTTCCTTTTTAAGGATATAGGACTAAGATCACTTGGTGTGTGCACAGAGATCGTGTGTGTGTGTGTGAGTGTGCATAAATGTGTGCATGCATGCATGTGTGCATATATGTGCATCATGGTGTCTGAACACATACCACTCACCCAGGAATTTGTTTATTTCTTTGTGACTTCCCTTCACTTTGCCCTCTGCCTTGCAGCATGCTCAACTAATCACTCAGGTTCCATGGTCAACCTGGTCCTCTACAGTCAGATGCAATCTTTTCCTCCCCTGAATGCAAATAGCATTGCTCCTGTCCTTATGCTCTCCAGTGACCTTTGGTTCTATTTTATTCCTGACTTGTGTTAATGTTAAGAGGGAATAAAGCTCATTTATTTTCCCAGTAAAATAGGACCATTATAATGCTCATATTTGACAAATTGTTGGTCTTTAGCATATGTCAAATGGATATAAAACAGTAAGATGGCTAAGAATGTAGATCATTTAGTAGATTATTTGCTTAATATGCACAAAGCTCTGGATTGGATTCTCAGCATCTTAGAAAACACAGTAGTACACACCTATAATCCCAGCCCTCAGGGGGAGGAGGCAGGAGAATTAGAAGTTCAAGGTCCTTGTTGTCACATAGGGGGCTCAAGGCCAGCCTGAGCTATAAGAGACCCTGTCTCAAAAAGAAAAAAAAGGGACTAGGGAGACGGCTCCCTGGGAAAGCGTGCTGCTGCCAGCCATGATGACCTGATTTCAACCCCTGGGACCAACACTGTGGAAGGACAGAATTGACTGCTAAAAGTGGTCCTCTGACCTCCACAGGTACACAATACACACACACACACACACGCACACACTCACACACACACACACACACACACACACACACGACAGACAGTCTGAGACAGAGAGATACAGAGAGAGAAACTATACATTTTCAATCTTTTTAATTTTAATTACATGTAGATGTGTGTGCTGAGAGTACTGCAGGTGAATACAGGTTCCTGAGGAGGTTAGAAGCACGGAGTCCTCTAGGAGCTAGAATTACAGGTGACTGTGAGCTGCATGGGACAAGTGCTGGAGAGTGAAATCTGATCCCTTGCCAGAGCAGCGAGTGCTCTAGAACACAGCAATCTCTTTGGCCCCAAATCAAATTTTAAAACAAATGAAAAAAATAGCTAATGAACACTGCATGACAATTCAAATCCCAGGGTGTGGAGCAGAAGTAATAGCCGTGAAATCACATTAGGGAGACAGCTCTCCCAGACCATGCTCAGTGGAGACAGCATCATCCATATTTGGTCAACTCTGTTGTTTTGACTTTATACATGTGTGACTTGTTTTTACTCTAAGCTGCAGTTGATGCTATGTCAGAACTAGACTTGAACTTATCTGTTGATAGCCCAGCTGCAGTCAGCCATCCCACAGCAAACATGGAAATAGTTTAGTCTGCAGTCCTGAAGAAGTTACATACCTGTTTTTATACAATAATGGGAGCCTCAACATGATCAGACAGATTTTTAAACATATTTATTGTAGCCGTGCATGGTGGCACACGCCTTTAATCCTAGCATTTGGGAGGCAGAGGCAGTCAGACCTTTATGGGTTCAAGACTAGCCTGGTCTACATAGAGAGTTCCAGAATAGCTGAGGCTACAGGGAGATGATGTCTCAACACACACACACACACACACACACACACACACACACATATAGTGTAAATTTAAATTATATATATAATGTGTAAATTGAAATGCAGTAATCATCCATATTTATGGCATATTAGGTGATGCTCCAGCTCACAGGCACATTGTGAGCAAGTCAAAGCAACTGGTTAACCTTCATATTAAAGGCTTATCATTTCTTCATGGTGATCACTTTTAAATTCCTCTCCTACTTATTTTGAGATATGCAACACATTATTTTTAAGTATGTTCACCCCACTATGCCATAAAGCACTATAGCTAATTCACGCTGAGTTCTAACACTGGGGCTGTTGACAATCCTCTCTGCATTCCCCTTCTCCTTACTCTTCCTAGCCTCTGATAACCACTAATCTGTTATCACATTCTGATTTCAACTGTCTTAGATTCCGCACATGGGTGAGATGCCTTTCTGTTCCATGGTTCATTTCACCTAACATAATATCCCCTAGATTTATCTATGCTTTAACAAATGACAGAATTTGATCTTTTATGGCTGAATGGCATTGCCTTGAACCCTACATTTCCTGTCCATTTTTATTATCATCCACTGGTGAAGATTAGATGGATCCAGTTATCACAGTTATTGAGAATTACTGGTATGAAACTCACAGAGAGTACAGATATTTCTCTAATAACATACTGATTCTATCTCTCTGGGTACCCACACTAAGTAGTAGGAATGCTAGATCATGCAGTAAATAGACCTATTATTAATTTTTCTGAAGAATCATGAATCTTTCCATAATAGCCCTACTAATTTACATTTGCACCAACAATGTAGAAATGTTCACCAGTATCACCAATATTCTGCTCCTATTTTGGTTTTTTGAGACAGGGTAGCCCCTAGCTGTCCTGGAACTTGCTATGTAGACCGTGCTGGTCTTGATCTCACAGAGATCTTCTTGGCTCTGCCTCCTAAATGCTGGAATTAAAGGCATTAACCACCATACCAGGGTTTTCTTAATTTTTTTTTGTCTATTTAATAATTACCATTTTAATGGGTTTGGGGCAATATCGCCTGGTGGTTTTTATTTGCATTTCCCTCATGATTAGTGATGGAGGGCATTTTTTATGTATCTTTTGGACATTTGTGTGTACTTTTGAGAAATGTCTATAATCCATTTTTTAATTGTATTATTATTGTTGCTAGGCTTTTGTTTTTTCTCCTTCTTTTGCTTTAGTAACTGATATATTCTAGATACCAGTTCCTGTAAACTGTTGATTTTTCCTTACCTTTTCCCCAGTTCTGTAGGCTGTTTTCTTATTGTTTCCTTTGCCACAATAAATCCTTTAGAGTTTGATGTAATCCCACTTGTCAATTTGTGCTTTTGATCACTGTACCTTGGGACTCATACCCAAACACGTCTTTGCCTATTTTCTTCTATTAATTTATGGCTTCACTGTTGAATTCTACCAATCATTTCAACAACAGTCATTAATGATTATCAAAGTTGTGAAAAGGACAATCTACTCAATAAGGGGTCCCTAGAAGAACATGATACTCACATGCCAAGGAAGGACATAAAACTCCTTTCTTTAACCACACAAACACAAGTCAAAATAGATGAAGGACTTAGCTTTAAAATGATGCCTGCTGGATACCCATTTAAAAGTTGGGTTCTTTAGCAAGTGCCTCGGGTGCTCTGAGCCTTGGGTTCTTTGTCCATGAAATGTGATTAGTGAGAGCACATTGGCTCTCCTCATATGATTATGGGGACAAATAAGTGTATTCTTGTAGAAACACATTGTAAGTCTTCTGAGTGTGCATCTTCATGTGGGCATTTACAATATTAAGCTGGAGCAGATTTTCCTAAGACTTAGCAGTAAAAATTATTCCAGTCCCCAAATTCATCAGAATACACACAGTCATGAGGAATACTTGGATGTCTGGTGTCACTGAGACTCAGTGAGGGCCCTTTAGATGTTCTGGAAGTATCTGGATATGGAATTTCTAGGAAGGCTGCCTCTGTTTTAAAACGAAGTCTGGCTTTTAGCTATTCCTTCACTCCAGCCATTTCTTTTGGCTTTATATTTAATTTTAATTAGGGCCGTGTGTGTGTGTGTGTGTGTGTGTGTGTGTGTGTCTTTGTGTCTGGTGTCTGTGTGTGTGTGTGCGTGTGTATGTGCAGGTTGCCTCAGAGTACAGAAAAGGGTGTCAGATCCCCCAGAACTAGAGTTACAGGTGGTGGTGAGCCGACTGACACGGGTGCTAGGAACCAAACTCAGGTTTTCTCCAAGTGCAACAAATGCTCTCAAATACCATGGTATCTCCCTACGCCCATGGCTCTTTATCTTGTCCATGGACTCTGTAATTTACCAGATGGCATGCTGGTAGTGGAAATGCTTCCTTTTTTTGTTGATTTATTCATAACAATCACATTTGGGAAATCCTTTGCCAGGAGTCCTCACTTGTACTTTGATGAGTGTATCTCAGGTATATCTTCAGTGCGTAATTACTCATGACTGGAAACCACTAAAGAGACACCTGAAGTCTGTCTCCTTTGGCCTAGTTGGCTCCCATGCATGATGTGCTATGAAAGGTCTATCTATGTCTTTTCCTGGATGACAGTCCTGCCTCCTCATCAACCTGCTCTTTCCATTTGAAATTCAATGAGCTGAGAGAAAACAACACGTCCTGCCCTTCAGCCTGCATGCATGGGATTCATCTGTCAGGTAATTGAGGGGGTTGTAGCACTTAGAGACCAAAGTGTTTGGCCTCTGACCTTGCGGTAAGGGTATGTTGAACACAGGGGAGACTGCATTATTCATTACTGGGACTGAATGAGGAAGTGTTTGAGTGGGTTTTGCTGGTGTAGGACCTTTCACTTGATTAAATCTGAGTTGATATCTGCCAAGGGGATCTCATTGATACAAAGAGGGTGGCAGAAAAGCTTTGTTGGTGTTTAGCCAACAATAACATTCCCAGAATAATTAAGGTGCATCCATTGAGTTTGGTTCTGAGAATATTGTTTTTGAAGCAATCCTGTCATCACTACTTCACATCTGTGGAACAGCTTTATTACAGCTGTGACCTTGGGTAAGTCACTTAACCTCTCTGACTTCTGATATGAAGCAGAGCTGTTAATGTCTTCTAAACATAGCCTGTCAGGATAACCCGAGACAGTGGAAGGTAATGAAGCTCTCCCCACATAGAAAGACATCTCACCCTCTGTAGCAGGCAGCTCATCCTCACAATGACAGTGGGGCAGGTAGAGGCCAAACAACTTGTTTGACTGAGGAGATGAGGACTCAGTGCAGAGAAATAGACTAAACTGCTTCATGCTTCAGAACCTAGAGGCTTCATTTCAAAGATTGATCTCTGGCTATTTTAACACTAGTAAGGCTCCTTGGACCTACATGCATTTCCTTAGGCCAAATCTTGACCTCCTTCAGCATGCTCATATAGACATCCAGTGCACGGTAAAACATAAGACATTGAAAAGAGAAAACTAAAGATGCTCCTAGGAAGTTGTCAGCACTGACCCAGGACTGACTGCTCCCATGGAGAACAAGCAATGGTGGGCTGGGGAGGGTGTCTCTTGTGAGAGCTGGCTATACACCTGCCAGGAATTTAACAAGATACTTACTAAACACAGTTCTAGTTTTGTTTCCTGTTGCTGAAATAAAACACCATGACCAAATGCGACTTGAAAGATAACATTTCCATGTCACTGTCTGTTACTGAGGAAAGTCAGAACAGGAGCTCAAGGCAGGAGCTGGAGCAGATGTCACATATGTCACAGAAGAAAGCTGCTTAGTGGCTCGCTCACAGCTCATATTCAGCTACCTTCCTTATACAGCTCAGGCCTGCCTCCCTGAGATTGACAGCAGGCTAGACCTTCTTACATCAATTAGAAATCAAGAAAATGCACCACAGATACGTCACATAGGCTGATCTGATGGAAGAAATTCTTCGTTCCAGATTCTCTCTTCCTGGGTGAGTCAAACTGACAAGCAAGAGTAGCCAGCACACAGTATTAAAAAGTAAGCCAGACATGGTGACACACAGCTTTAATCTCCGTATTCCAGAGGCAGGGGCAGGTGGATTGCTGTGAGATAAAGGCCAGCCTAGAATGTTCTACATAGTTATATTCAGGCCAGCTGAGGAAACATAGTGAGACTTTATCTCAAAAAATAAAAACTCAAAAGAAAATTAAATTCTATAAGCATAACTGGTTGTGTTAATTAGGGTTCTATAGAAGAGAACCAAAAGATTGTGTGTATGTGTGTTTCATAATATATATCATAAAATAGGATTATTAGATATAGGCTGGGTATTCCAACAATGGCCATCTGCATGTTAGAGAGTTTGAGAGCCAAGTAGCTTCTCAGTCCAAAAGGATGGGTGCTCCAGCAGGACAGATGCCTGTAGCTCCCTGGGGTGCAGCTGGTAATGAGTCCGGGTAGAAATCTGAAGAAACTGGAGTCTGATGTGAACAGAGGCTGGGAACAGGGGCAATGATCACATTCAGGAAAGGGGAAGAGAGATAGACATATGTTTATGTATTCAGATCTCTTTCTACTTGGCCACCCATGAGAAGGAGTGACCCACTTTGGGGGTACCGCCTCCCATTTCTGTTAAACTGTACTGCAAATACCCTCATAGACAATGCTAAGGAATTGTGCCTCTTAGGTGATTCTAAACCTCAATAGAGTTAAAGAAAAACTGAAGTGAGGGTGTTAGTCAGATTTTCTTCATCTGACAAAATTCCAGAGCAAAACACCTTAAAGGAGGAAAGTTTGGCTCAGGGTTTCAGAGCCCCAAGTCTGTGCACACAGCTGGCGCTGTGAGCTTGAGATGGTGGCGCAACAGGCCACTGCGGTTGTTGGAGACTGTGGAAGAAGGCTGCTTATCTCATGGTAGCTGGGATTTACCTCATATTGGCTGAGAATTAGAGAGCGAACAAACAATAGAAAGAAAAGAGAGAGAGAGAGAGAGAGAGAGAGAGAGAGAGAACAAGATACACCGTGCGAAGTAAGATGTAAGATACTTACTAAGCTACTTCATCCAACTGTGCCCAGTTTTCAATAAGTAAGGAAGATATGAATTCAACAGAGAATAACGCATTGATGAGGGCAGAGTCTGCCTGATCAGATTCCGGTGCAGTGTGCCCACCTTTAAACTTTGTTGTCCTGGTAACCAGCACAGATCACATGAGCCTGGGGATCGCTGGCTTTAACCACCTTAGTGCTTGTCCCTTCTCCCATAAGCCTCTGTCAGAGAGTTTGTGAAGCTCAGCTCCTAGAAGGATTGATTCTCACAGATATACTGGTTTTCCCCCGAAATTGCTTAATAAACGTCCTCATGCCGTTTTAATTGATGAAAGTTTGTTGAATTCTAGAAAGCCAGTTATTCATATTTCCCCTGTATTTTTTTTTTTTTTTGCAAAGAAACAAGATTTTGTGATTTCGGTGGTTAATTACAGGAAACCAACATATGATTTAAGCATCAGTGATATGTTATTCTGAATTTAGAGTCTAATTTTTTTGGAAAAGACTTAGAAAATTATCAAAGTAATTAAGATTTAATTGTAAATTACTGAAGGCAAGAAATGTTTTTGCATAAAATTGTAAAAATCTGTTCAATAAATAACAATTATAAATTTAACTTTTTAAAAGATATTTAGTGATTTAAAGAATATGAAAGGTCACAGAAAAAGTATTTCTAGTCAAGGAGGAAACATTGCACACCTAGGGACAATATTGTCCTTTTCCAGACACAAAATGACTCTATTTTTTAATTTATTTCCTTTGTGTATCATTTATATAACAATTTGAAGTAAATAATGCAATAATGTGTTTGTGTGTGTTTCTAGGCATGAAAGTGTGTATAAACATATGAAGAAGTGATACATTGAAAGTCTTAAAGTATAGTTTTAAAATCCAATTCTCTGTATATTAAATAACATAATGTGTACTCTATTAGTTTTGATACACGATAAAAATTTCCTGAGCGAACACAGAATCTTAGTGCATTAGTTCTTTTTCCTGTTGCTGTGATCAAATGTCTGGCAGGAAACAACTTAAAGGACAGGTTTATCATGCCTCTCGGTTTGAGGATAAAGTTGACAGGGCAACAGGAAGGCAAGGTGGCTGGTTATGTTGCATGTGAGACCAGAATAAGAGAAAGATGAATGCTGGTACCCAGCTCACTTCCTCCTTTTGGGTCATCCCAGAACCTCAGACCATTGAATAGGGCTGTCCACATTCCTGATAGGTCCCCTACTCAACTAATCTAGAAACTCCCTCACAGAACTGTGCACAGGCTTATCTTCTAGGTGCATCTAGAACTAGAACACATCAAGTTGACAGTATTAAACATCACAGGCACTCAGGTTGTCTTTACATCTTCATATGTCTTGGAGGTAATTGAGCCGGTGTAGGGAACTGTGAGCATTCATTATCATCTTTAATTACACTTTCCCACAGACAGGGAACAGCAGAGGACAGAAATCTCATGACAGTTCAGCAGTCATGCCAAGTGACTATCAGGAAGCAGCGACCATATAAACCATGTCATTCAAATATACTTATGCATTATTATAATAAACATAAACTTAAAAGATGTCAGTCAAAGTTATATTTAGAATGTTCTATTTAGCATGTGATGTTGAGCGAATGTTATTTTTAATTATATTTATATTGCTTTGTCCACTTTCAATTTAGAATTGGCAAAAATTATTTTTAGCACAATCATTTGTCTAAGATTTCTGAGTTCAAGTTTTGGAATTTGGTATTTGAAATTGACATATCACATTCTTGCAATGAGTTACATTGCAAGACTTTTATCAAAGTAGGTCCCTTAGAAGGATGTCCATGGTACATCGATCATCCAGTGCTTGGTTTTCTCCTTTTCCAGCCTGCATAGCATCATTTGATACTATGGCAATTACTCTTCAGGGAGGTGGCTTCTGGGTCAATTCCAATATGATTACTCCAAGTCCTGTGTCCAAAGAATGCTCTAGCTTGAACAATGGGGACTTACCTTTAAGTTCCTGGAAGCAAGCAAGGGTTTTGGCAATAACTTGTGTTATTTGGAAAGTCTCTTGGATAACCCTGATAAACAAATCAAAGAAAGGTTTTTCTTTCTTTCTTTCTTTCTTTCTTTCTTTCTTTCTTTCTTTCTTTATTTATTTATTTATTTTTACAAATTTTTATTGAAGCGTTGTGCAGTTCATAAAATATTTCCTAATCAAATCTAGACCTATTCCCCTTCCTTGTCCCCCACCCCACCAGAGCTCATGCATTCTTCCATACATGTTTTTTCATCATTTTTTCTTTTTTTATTTGTTTATTTTTTAAGGGATTCTACAATATAAGAGCACAGTTATTTTCAGATCACATTAACATTGCTCAGTTTGCCTTACAATTAGGTAATTGGTGCTAGCATCCACAGATGAGAGATACCATTCATCATTTGTTTTTCTGGGAATATGTTATTTCGCTCAGCATGATATCTTCTAACTCCATCCATTTACCTGCAAAGTTCATGATGTCATCTTTCTTTACTGCTGCATAGAACTCCATTGTGCAGATATACCACATTTCCTCTATCCACTCTTCAGTTGAGGGGCACTTGGGTTGGTTCCAGCTCCATGCTATTGTGAAGAGAGCTGCAGTAAACATGGCTGTGCATGCATCTCTGTGGTAAGATGAGTCTTGTGGGTACATACCTAGGGGTGGTATGGCTGGGTCAGGTGGCAAGTTCATTCCAAGTCTTCCAAGGGTTCTCCACACTGCTTTCTATAGTGACTGTACAAGTTTACATTCCTACCAGCAGTGGATGAGTGTTCCCCTTCCCCCACAACCTCTCTAGCACTTGATATCATTTGTTTTCTTGATCCTAGCCAGTCTTATTGTGGTGAGATGATATCTTAAAGTGGTTTTGATTTGCATTTCCTTAATTATTATTGACGTTGAACACTTTTTAAGATGCTTCTCAGCCATCTCTAATTCCTCACTTGTGAAGTCTCTGTTTAGCTCTTTGCTCCATCTTCTGAGTGGGTCATTTGTTTTCTTTCTTCTTTGTTTTTTGAGTAGTTTATATATTCTAGAAATCAATGCTTTATCAGATGTATCTGTGGTGAAGGTTTCTTCCCACTCTGTGGGATTTTTCTTCACTTCCTTGATTGTTTCTTGATGTACGGAAACTTTTGGGTTAAATGAGGTCCCATTTATCAATTGTCAACCTTAATTCTTGTGCAGCTGCCGTCTGATTTAGGAAGTCTTTTCCTATGCCTATGTCTTGTAGTCTGCTACCAACTTTTTCTTCTATTGCCTTCAGAGTTTTGGGCTTCACTTTGAGGTCTTTGATCCATCTGGAGTTGACTTTTGTACAGGGTGAGAGGTGGGAGTTTAAATTT
This sequence comes from Rhizomys pruinosus, assembly GCA_009823505.1. Classification (NCBI taxonomy): domain Eukaryota; kingdom Metazoa; phylum Chordata; class Mammalia; order Rodentia; family Spalacidae; genus Rhizomys; species Rhizomys pruinosus. Next base: position 2,118,651 of record VZQC01008136.1, read on the forward strand.
ATTCTTTTGCAAGTGGTGATCCGGTTTTGCCAACCCCACTTGCTGAAGATGCTGTCTTTCCTCCATTGAGTCTTATTGGCCCCATTGTCAAATATGAGGTAGCTGAAATTGTATGTGCTCAGGTTTGGATCTTTGGTTTTGTTCCATTGGTCAACAGGTCTGTTTTGTGCCAGTACCAAGCTGTTTTTATGACTATAGCCCTGTAGTATAGTTTGAAGTCTGGTATAGAGATTCCCCCCCCCCCCCCGTATTGCTCTTCTCACTCAGGGTTGCTTTGGCTATTCAGGGTCTTTTGTTTTTCCAAATAAAATTAAGGACTTTTCCCCCCAAGCCTGTGAAGAAACTCTTGGGGATTTTAATTGGGATTGCATTAAATCTGTATAAGAGTTTGGGTAGAATGGACATATTTACTATATTAATTTTCCCAATCCATGAGCATGTGAGGTTTTTCCATCTTCTGATGTCTTCTTCAATTTCCTTCTTCAGGGGTTTAAATTGTTTTTGTAGAGATCTTTGTGTCTTTGGTTAGGTTTGTTCCTAGGTATTTTATTGTTTTTGAGGCTATTGTGAGTGGGAAGTTCTCCTTGAATTCCTTCTTCAGTTGTCTTGTTGTTGTTGTAAAGAAAGAGTACTGATTTTTCTAGGTTAATTTTGTATCTTGCCAATTTACTGAAGCTCTTAATCATTTCTAGGAGTTTTCTGGTAGAGTTTTTAAGCATCCCTTAAGTAAACAATCATATCATCAGCAAAAAGGAATAGCTTGACTTCCTCTTTTCCAATTAGTACTCCTTTAATTTCCTTTTCTTGCCTTATTGCCCTAGCAAGTGTTTCAAGCACTATATTGAAGAGGAGTGGTGGCAGGGGGCAGCCTGACCTTTAAATGGAATGCTTCTGTTGTTTCCCCATTTAGGATGATATTGGCTGTGTGTTTCCTGTATATGGCTTTGATTACATGGAGGAATGATCCCTCCAATCCAATTCTAGGATTTTAAGCATGAAGGGATGCTGGATTTTGTCAAAGGCTTTTTCCACATCAATTGAGATGATCGTGTGGATTTTGTCTTTCAGTCCATTTACATATTTGATGATATTTATTGATTTTCATATGTTGAACCATCCCTGCATCTTTGGTATGAATCCAACTTGGTCATGGTGGCTGATCTTCTTGATGTGGGTCTGTAAGCGATTTGCCAGTATCCTGTTTAGAATTTTGGCATCTGGGTTCATTAGGGAGATGGGTCTCTGTGATACAGCCTGGGTAGTCCAACAATGGCAGTCTGTACTCTGAAGCGGTGGAAACCCCAGTAGTTGCTCAATCCACAAGCTGGATGTCTCAGCAGTCCTGATCTGGCACTGAAGGTTTGGAAGATTCTTGGAGAGACATGAGACTTCAGTCCATACTGGATGGTCCATTGCCTTTTTATATAGACTTCAGGTACACACACACACGCGCGTGCACACACACACACACACACACACACACGCAAGAGTGTGCATTTTTATGTGGGCCTTTGGCATAATACATTCCCCTCTGTTTTTCACACCACTTAAGAGTTATTTAGCTATCCTCTCTCTCCACTTATACAACCCTTTCTATTCCCTCCATGTTAAAGTATCTCCGATTTTCATCATTTTCCCCTTGATAACACCTGCCTTCTACTGTGCTCTTCTCCTGGGCTCCTTCTTCCCCTTGAACCTCCTTTACACTTTCCTTTTCCTGCAATTATATCAGGAGGATATACACTCATATATAAGAATTCACAGCTAGAATCAACAAATGAGAGAGAACATATATTGCTTATTTTTCTGAGTCCGTTTTACTTCACTTAGTATCACAGTCTCTAGTTCTATCCATTTACCCACAGATTTCATGATAGAACTCCAATATGTAAATGTGCCACATTTTATTGATCATTTGTTCTAATTCACTTTCAATATCTGTGACAATAACAATCTGTTCAATACCAACTTGAGGAGGAGTTTGTTTAGCTTGCATCTCCCAGGTTATTTGGGGAACCTAAAGTAGGAACTCAGTGCAGGGAACCCGAAGGCAGGAACCGAATGGAGAAATGTTACTTACTGACTTGCTCCCCTGGCCCATGCTCAGCCTGCTTTCTTACATTGTAAAGAACAATCTGTCCAGGGATGGAACTGCCCACAATGGGGTGGGCATTCCCCCATCACTCAACAATCAAGAAAATACCTCGCAGACATAGCCATAGGCCTGTCCAGTGAAGGCGATTCCCCAGTTGAGGCTCTCTCAACCCAGGGGTGTCAAGTTGACAACTAAAGCTATCCAGCACACCATTCATCAACTGAGGGACAGATAGGTTGTTTCCATTCCCTAGCTATTGTGAAAAGAACAGCAACCACTATGGTTGAGCAAATATCTCCATAGTTGGATGCTGAGTCCTTTGGATATTTGCTCAGGAGTGATATAACAGGATTGTATGGTATACCTACTTTTGTTTTTTTTTTAATATATATTATTTATCATTTTTATTTTATATGTATCAGTGTATTGCTTGCATGTACATAAGTGCACCCATGCTGAGCACTTTCCTACAGAGGAAAGAAGAGAGGATAGAATCCCCTGGAACTAGAGTTATGGGACACTGTTAACTGCCACATGGGTGCTAGGCAGACCAAACCTGAGTCCTCTGCAAGAGTAGCCAGTGCTCTTAACTGCTGAACTAAGCTCTCAGCCTCTATTTTTAGTTTTAAAAAAGTTTTCCCTACTTATTTCCATTGTGGATGCACTAGTGTGCAACCATGTCAGCAGTGCATGAGGTCCCTCTTTCCTCTGTCCTCATCAGCATTTGTGTCATTTTCCTCTTCAGTGAAGGAAGCTGGTTTCTAGGCAATCCCTGTGTCCCCTTTCAGATTTATATATTCCTTTCCTCAGATTTAGCTTACATTTAGAAAATTTCCAACTCACCTTCCAGTTTAAAAGATGAATAAAAAGTCCAGGAAAGTACTACCCCTTGACCCTGGCCACCTCATTTCCTCTCTAGAGAATGAAAGATGTCTGGCTTGCTTTCTGGATGTGTCCACCTTGTTTGAGGATGTGATCCTCCAGTTCCTCTGACACTTCTCAGGTAAGTGAGGTGATTTGAGACATTCCTCCCTCCCATCTTACGCTTCATGTTTTTGGTGGTCTCCATGTCACACGGAATGCACCTCTACATTCACATCCCCAATTTCCTTTTATGTTTTGAGATATCCTAAACGAGGCAACAAAATTTATAGCATGATGTTCAAACTAGAAGCTTTGTTCTTTTGCTTTAAATGTATTCTATATATCACTTAGTATTACTTACTTTTATTGTTGTGATAAAGCACCATGACCAAATGCAACTTGTAGAAAAAAAGAATTCCATTTGGGTTATGGTTCCAAAGGGATAAGAGTTTATCTTGGCAGGGGATGTGCTACCAGGAAGATAGGAGCTCATGTCTTCAATCAAATGGGAAACAGAGACTGAGCTGCGGGTGGGCCAGGATCTGAACTCTCAAACCCAGCACAGTGATAAGCCTCCTCTGGCAAGGCCACACCTCCTTCAAGTTCCATGAGCTCCCAAATATCACAAACCAGGGACCAAGAGTTCCAATACCAGAAACCATTTTCATCATCCATTCATCCACTGAGGAACATTTACATTGTTTCCATTTCTTAGCTGTTGTGTAAATAGCAGCAACTAACATGGCTGTGTAAGCGTCTCTGTAGTAGGATGAACCCCTTGGGTACATACCAAGGAGAAGTATGGCCAGATCATATGGTAGACTTATTTTTAGTTTTTTTTTTAATTTTTATTTTTATTGATGCTTTGTGTATTTCATACATCATTTTCCAATTCAGTTCAGGCATATATCCCCTTCCCTTCTCCCCACCCCACCCCTACCCATCCCAGGTCATGCATTCTGCCGTAACTTTTCTGCATCTTTCTCTGTTTTTTGTTTTTGTTTTTGTTTTGTTTTCATTTTTTTTAACAATAAGTGATAATTTGTGAGTACAAGCATCCTTCATGTAAAACCAATTTGAGAGCAGCTGTGCCCAAACACACACAGCTCATGGGTCCCACCATCCAGCAGGGGGGGCCTTGTATGTTCAATCAAGTTGATCAAATGAGTGTCCAGTCTATATTGTTATAGTTTCACCATTCACCCCAATTGCAGCCTATCTAGAATCCTTCATTTTAAAAAGATAAGTTCTTCTTCACCCAGCAGGAATCAGCTGCCAATAGTTCTTCTGTTAAGATTGGGAACTGCTGCCCCTTTTCTTTTTGTTTCTGCAAGTACTGAGGATTGAACCTAGGGCTTCATATATCTCAGGCAAGCAGTCTACCACTAAGTTACTGCCTCAAACTTCAGGTTTCTTATAGTTTAAGAATTCCTTGTATATTTTAGGTACATCTACTCATCTATTTTGGATATATACATATGCTTACAAATATTTTCTACAAGTTGGTTATTTTCCTGTTTTTTTTAATTTGTATTTATTAGTTTATAATGTTAATTAATTGATTAATTTATATGTATGAGTATTTTGCTTGCATGTGTGCGAGTGCAATAATGAATGTAATGTCCACAGAGGCCAGAAAAGAGAATTATTTCTTCTGGAACTGGAGTTAAGGATTTTTGAGCTCCATTTGTGTGCTGGGAACCAAACCTGAGTCTTCAGCAGGAGTCATCTGCCAGTGCTCTTAACTTCTGAGCCATGTCTTCAGGCCCTCCTTTCATTCTCTGAATGGTGTCTTCAGAGGAGAAAAAAAAATTAACTTGCAGTAAAATGTGTCTTATTACTTGATATTTTTTCAATTTATTGTGTTTTGAATTTTGAATCTAATACACATGACCATACTTACACTTACTTAGATTTTTATGTCATCTTTATGAGACTTATGGTTTTGCATTTCACATTGGGTATATATCCCATTATTATCTAATTTTCAACTGGGATAATCTTTTTGTCTGTCAATTCTACCCACACAATTTGCTAAAAACTATATATTGTCCCTTGAAGAACACTCTTTCTTTATTAAAGACTAGTTGAAAATACTTGTCTGGGTCTATTTCTGGATTCCTTATATTGTCCCATTGAGTCTGTGTATTCATTCAGCACCAGACTTTTTGTTTACTGCAGCTTTATAGAAATTCATTAATTAGATAGGATTACTTATCTGATATGTTATTCTTATTTAACACTGTGGCAGTTACTGAAGGTCATTGATTTTTCATAGAAACTTTAGAATAAGTTTGTGAATATCCATAAAATAATTGGGTAGGATATATTTGTTTGTTTGTTTGTTGTTTGTTTGTTTGAGACAGGGTCTTCCTAGCCCCAGCTGGCTTGGCACTCACTATGTAGACTAGGTTCACCTCAGTCTCACAGAGATCTACCTACATTTGCCTCCTGAGTGTTGGGATTAAATGTGTGTGCTAGCATGCTGGACTCTGAATAGAATTTTAATTGGGACTGCAATTAATTTATAAGCATCTCAAAGTCTTGTCCTCTTGGTAGGTACTGAGCCTTCCTAGACATCAACTTGAGCTACTTTTCAGCTCATTTACATGTTTATATTTATCCTTCAGCTTTAGAACTTTCCCAATGTATTACCCTAATACTATTCCTATAGTATCAGACCTTTAATACCTGTGAGATTAATGATGATACCTCTTACCTTTTTTTCTTATGTTAGCTAAAAGTGTCTTCATTTTTGTTTTAGTTGACTTCACCAAAATTCAGTCAACTTTCTTGACATTTCTAATAATTAATTTTATTTTTTGTGTGTGTGTGTGTGTGTGTGTACACGTTTGTTGATGCCCAGAGGCCAAAGGAAACTGAGTCCTCTGGAACACGGGCTCTAAACATCTCTCTAGCCCCTTTGTTATCGTAATGATTTCTTGTTTCTGATGTTTATTAATTTCTGCACTCAGTTTTATTAGTTTTTTTAATTTTGGTGCATTTTTTCTAGTTTCCAAAGGTAGAATCTTAGTGATTTTTTTCCTTAGTGACTTTTTTACTGTTCCTATTTTCTAAAATATGAGGCCACTACTCTTGATTTCTCCCTGAGCATTGTTTTGACCACTTCTCACAATTTTAATGTTACTTATGTATTTTTACTTTTGACTAAAATATTTTTAAATTTCTCTTGAGATTTCTTTGTCAACCAATTCCTTATTTATGACTATGTTATCTATTTCTCCATGTATTTTTTTTGTGGTTTCCCACGTATCTGATATTGATGTGTAGCTTAATTACATTGTGGTTGACAGCATATTCTCCATGATTTCCATTCTTCTAAATTCATTATGACATGTTCTCTGGCTCAGAATGCTTCTGTGGAAGCTACAGAAGAATGTGTATGTGCTAATGTTGAATGAACTATATTCCATGGATGTCACTTAGATCCTGTTGATTGATGAGGCTGTTTAGTCTGAGCATGTTCTGGATGATTTTCTACCTGCTGGGTCTGTCAATTTCTGAGAATGTGCTTGAGAGTCGCTAGCTATGGTAAGAGATTTATTTATTTATCATTGCATTTCTTTCCATCAGGTTCTGCCTTACATATTTAAATACTTTCTGCTGGTATTTTAAGTAGTGCCATGTGTTTTGTAGGCTTGATCTTTTCCCCTTATATAATGCATCTACATTTATAATAATTTCCCTTGCTATGAATTCTATATTGATGTTTCAATTAAAAAACAAGATGTAAGCCGGGAGTGGTGGCACACACCTTTAATCTCAGCACTCAGGAGGCAGAGGCAGGGGGATCTTTTCAAGGCTGGCCTGGTCTACATAGTGAGTTCCAGAACAGCTGGGGATGCAAGTAGAACCTGTCTCAAAAATACCAAAAAAAAAAATTTATAAAAACAAGATTTATTTTTATCATTTTTATGTGGATATATGTATGTGTCAGATTGTACACATGTGTAGGTACCTGGGGATGGTAGAAGAGACTGTTAGGACCCCTGGAGCTGGAGTTACAGGCAGCTATGAGCTGGCTGACATGGATGTTGGAAATTGAACCTGGGTTCTCTGAAAGATCAATAAGCACTCTTAACTGCGGAGCTACCTCTCCAGTCATTCAATAGCTTTCTGTGTCACCTTGACTCTGACAGAAAGTGAGTAGATACATGGTCAAATATTTCATATACATACTTATATTTAAGGTATGCTTCTTGTAGGCAACATAAAGTTAACTCCTATTTTTCAATCTACTTTCCCAATCTCTACTTACATTTGATGTGTTTAAGCAATTTTTAAGGTAGGTTTTTTTTTATTTTATTTTATTTATTTTTGTATGTGTGTGAATGTACTGTTTGCATGCAGGTTTGTGCACCCGTGTCATGCAGAGGTCAGAAGAGGGTGTCGGATTCCCCTGGAACTGGAGTCAAAGATGGTTCTCAGCCGCCATGTGGGTGCTGGGAATCGAACCTGGGTCCTCTGCAAGAGCAGTCAGAGCTCTTAACTGCTAGGCCATCTCTCCAGCCCCTAAGGTAGGTTTTTAAATATAGGAATTATATTAATATTTATTCACTTCTCTCATCATAACTCTGCTTTATCTTTTGGTTTGTATAATTTTATGCATTCCATGATATTAACTCTGTATGCTAGTGCTAGAGAGATGGCTAAGTAGTTATAAACATGTAATACTCTGGCAGAGGACCCAAGTTTTGTTCCCAGCAACTACATAAGGCAGCTCACAACCACCTATAACTCCAACTCTATGGGATCCAATGTCCTCTTCTAGACTCTATGAGAAGTTTTACTCACCACTGACATGAAAAGGTCCAAACATAGACACACAAAAGTACACATAACTTAAAATAAATATTACCACAATGGAAGCTTCTTCATTAAAGAGTGAATGATTAACATAGGAGGACACAACTGTCCAAGTTTTAGAGAATAAGAAACTGTAGAGTATATGTCCCCAAATAGGAATCCTATATTAAACCTCACCCATCCAGGGCTCAGGGACCATTGTAGAAGAGAGGACAGAAATATTATAAAGACATGAGGTGGTGTATAACCATAAGGAAACAAACTTCCAGGCTTCTGGGAACTTGTTCATATGAATTACACCAGTTGTGTCAACATGGACAAAACCCATGGAAACACAATCATACAAAAACCCAGCAGAGAACTGGGAAAATGAGCAGGAGGCCACGTCTTAGCAAAGGGATGATGGGGAGCTGACCACTGCTGGATGAGGGAGAGTTGATCTTCTTTAAGGGATGTTGGGGAGCTGATCACTGCTGGATGAGGGGGAGTTGATCTTCTTTAAGGGATTATGGGGAGCTGATCACTGCTGGATGAGGGAGAGCTGATCTTCTTTAAGGGAGTGATGCTAGACAGGCTGAACAAGCCTCAGTAAATGAACTCACACCAAGGGAGATCTAGGTACACAAACTTGACTCAATAAGACTTAGTATACATGAGAGAATGCATGAAATCTGGTGGATGGGTTACAGGGTGGTGCAGATAGCAGAGAAGATCTAAATACAATTAAATGTTTTGTATGAAATATATACAAATTCAGTAAAATATATATTGGAAAAATTAATTAAAATATATTTTAATTGCACATGTTATATGATTCTTTGTCTAGCTCCAGACTTAGCATGCAAATTACTCTTTTTTAATTTTATTTATTTTTGTATGTGTATGAATGTACTATCTGCATGTAGGTTTGTGCACCCATGTCATGCAATGCCACGGAGGTCAGAAGAGGGTCTTGGATTCCCCTGGAACTGGAGTTCTCCTGGAATTGGTGTTACAGACAGTTCTCAACCGCCATGTGGTGCTGGGGATCGAACCTGGGTCCTCTGCAAGAGCAGTCAGTGCTCTTAACTGCTAGGCTATCTCTCCAGCCCTGCAAATTACTCTTTATCTTTTAGATAACTGTACATTCATTTGAAACAGGCAGTTCAATCCAAACAATGTAACACTACAAGGGATAACTTAACACAAAATATTCCTGGTTTGCTGTCCAGTTTCTTAGGCTAGCATTATGGTTCCTGTCACTTAGTAGCAGCTGTGACTATGGAATGCATTGTTGCTATTAACATTTTGAACATACTTAATAGTTAAATCAATAAAAAGTATTAACAGTAAGACATTTTATTTTGCTGTTTCTCTTCTTTTTGTATATATTTTTCATTTCTTTGTCTAGATACTGATCTCTCTCTAATCTGGTACTTTTTTTCTCTGCAGCATTTATTTTAACACTTCTGGTAAAATGAAGTTAACAAATATCCTAATTCTTTTTTCCTGAAAAAACTATGTTCTATCTTTATTTTTTGAAATATCAATTCACTGGCTTTAGAATTTTAGGTCTGTGAGATATTTTTAAAGACTGTAATTATCGAATTCACCCTGCCCTTGTTTGAATAATTTTAATGTGTATGTGTGTACACCTGTGTGTGTGTGCATGTATAATCAGGCCGCTATGGAAGCCAGAAGAAGGCAATGGATTCCTTCGCCCCCCCCCTCCCCGCCAGAGCTGGAGTTGCAGATGTGAGCCTCTTAATGTATGTCCCGGGGACCAAACTCCAACCCGCTGTAAGAACAGCAAGTGTCCTTAACCTCTGCCAACTCTCCAGCTCCTAATTTGTATGATTTTGAAGAAAAGTCAAAAACAATTCATAACTTTTGGTATTTAATGGTAAGATGATTTCCTTTGTCTCAATTATTTCAAGATTTTTATACTTTTGGATTCTTAATTATGCTTACATTTTGCCTAATTGAGTATTTCATTTGTTCGATTTTCTTGTTTTCTATTTACCCTGCTTGATGCTCTTAAAGCTTCCTGTATCTGTAGTTTGAAGTCTATAATTCATTTTGGAAAATTCTCAGTCATTATTATGGCCTCCAAGGGTTCATTTTTCTCCTTCTACTATTGCCATTAAATGTGAGTTATTTTCATAACATGCTAATTTTTTTATAATTGTTTCACAGTTAATAGATATGTTCCTTCATCTTTTTTCACTGTCTTATTTCCTGTTTGGTCTGTTCACTGAATCTTTCCTGGTTTGATTCAGTCTATTAATAGACCCATTAGAGATATTCTTTCTTTCTCTTGTAGTGTAAGATTCTAATAATTACTGTTAAATCTTTTTATAGGTCCCATCACATTCTTACAAAGTCTATTCTAGTACACTACCCATTGCATCCACTATCATTCCTATTACATTAACCACAGCAGTTTGAAACTTGTGCTTTGATATTCTCTACATTTCTTCCATAGGACCATTTCTTCAAGTTGTGATTTATTGCCAACTTTTAATGTGGCTGGCTTGCGACACAAACTATAAAACAGAAAATGAACCTTAATGATTTGTAGAGCACAAACAATCCCAAAGTAGAGAATTTATAGAGAAATGAGATTTGTTTACCTCACAGTTTTGGTCTGTTGGCTAAAATTCATTAGTTGGGGGGATGTGTGTGGGAAAACAGTGAGTTTTAATGGGCTTCCTTATGGAGTAATGGGTGAGGGTTTACTTTCAGGAGTGTTGCCGCTCCAGCCCCTGAGGCCACACTGCAAAGTATTTACCAAGAATGGATAGTGGCTTCCTCATGGCCCCTCAATTTGGTGAAAGAGCTTTCCTAGATTTCCTCACCCTATACACCATTACCCCTTCTGAAGGCCACATGTAAGTAGGGAGACTGATTGACTGGGTACTGTAGCTGGAATCTCAATTGAGGCTTCTGTGGCTCTCCTTGCTCCTCCTTCCTTGTGGGGCATGAGAGTTAACAAGCTCATCTCTGCCAATCGTAGGCAAGTAGGTCCAGCTGAGCTTGGGAAGATGGCTTCTGCGCGCTGGAAGCGTTCCCGTACAACAGAGGCAGGAAGTTTAAAATCAGGTTGTTCCTCTTGTTTTGCCTGTGGCGAGGCAGATGATGTTACGGTAGAACCACGTGTTTGAGGAGTGCCTGCTGGCACTAAAAGCCAGAGGAGGTTTAGAGACAGGCTTGCTCTTCTGCATTAACTCACTCTTGGAGTTACTTGTGTGGGTTCCATCAAAACCATTTTCATCCATCCTGAGGGAAGGAAGTAGTCAGCTTCTATTTCATTCTTAAAGGTTCAGTGATCTCAGTACCATCACACTGGAGATGAGCCGAGATACAAATCCTTAGGGAACAGAGCTAAGCCATGCTAAGCAGGCAGCATGGCTTATGTGAAGGGGTGCATCTCCATGCTTATCTAGCTAGGAGACAACCAGTCAACAGAGGCCACCATTGCCTCCAGGGGTTTTAGTTTCAGATCTTCATTGTTTTGGGTTCCCTTAGAGAATTAGAAACTATTTTCTGAGAAGAATTGGTGGTGGGTAGTTGGGAGGCTGAGGTAAGAAGGCTGTGAATTTGAGGCCAGCCTGAGATACATAACTCATTCCCTTTCTTTCTCTCCTTATATTCTTTCTTTATCCTCTATATATAGTGTGAATGTTTTACTTCTCTCTTCTACTTGTAGGATCTGTGAGTATTTTCTCTTTCTTCCCCTCTCTCTCTGTAGCTGTATATACATTTACACACACACACACACACACACACACACACACACACGCACACACACCACGCACACATATTTTTTTCTATTATATTTTCTTTGTTACACAGGGGCTTCCTTGACTTGCTGTTGCAGTTCTGGGTCACAGGAAGGATTTCGTAGTGCTATGATTGGGTCTCTTGTCTCTTCCTGAGCCCGTTTCCCGGGGCTCTGACCTTTTCCCCAGTATTTCTCTGTCATCACCCCTCACTCTCCTTTAGGAGAGATGGGAAAAATAGGCCGTGTGAGACCGAGCATGTGTGTCCCTCTTGTTTCCTTGATGTCTACACTGGCCTGCACTTGAGCAACGCCATGCCTTGCAGGTTTAGTCTCCAGTAAAAGGATGTCTCTTGAAGGCAGGCCACAGGAAGAGGAACAAGTCACCTGGTCATATTTTAAAATGATTGTTTCTCATCCTGGTTGGAATCAGGGAGGCAGGTTTGTGAGGTCATCCTTTGATCTTGATGTAGCATCGACAGTGAAACTCACAAATATGATCCCATCCAAGGTACACCCACAGGAAAGGAAGTTTCTGGATGCAGAGGCGATTGAATGGAAAGTACTGATAGATGGTCAAGGAGCAGTAGAAGTTGAGCAGATCTGTGTAGAACACTGGGATGTTTCTGAGTTTTCAAACACTGGTTTCTGTGATTATCTCATAGGCATCTATTGACTGAGCCTGACAGCACCTATGCTTCTTACCCATCAGAAGCATGCCTGGTATTCAGAGATCTTAAAAATTATCCATGACTTATTGAGAATTTATATATTTTGTGGTGTCTTTTTTATGTGTGTATTTTTTTTTTTTTTTTTTATTATTATTAATTATTATATATTATATATATATATATATCTATATATATATATATATATATATGTGTGTGTGTGTGTGTGTGTACGAACCCTGCATACAATGCTCACAGAGGCCAGAAGAGGATTTGGATCTGTTTGAACTGGAGTTAAGGGATTGTGGGCTGCCATGTGGGCTGGAAGAAGTAAGTGCTCAGAAAGAACAGTGAGTGCTCTTAACTACTGAATCATCTCTCCAGCTCCTTTCTGATGTCTTGTATTTTTATTTGCTAAAGGTGGCAACCTCAATAAGAAGTTGTTAGATGGTCACATGAATTGTCTCATCCACCTCAGCCAGCCAGAAGGCCAACTCTACTTAAGTTTTATCTGTATGTGCCTTGGGAACTAAAGAAGATCACAATTTGTTTATATCATCAGTTTGAAAACAGCACAGTGATACAGTTCTATATAAAATGAACAAAAAAGAACTGAAAGCAATGAGAGACTGAGGAAGATATTGACCGTCAAATTGATAGTTGAAAAAAGCAGTTTTGGCAGCAGGGATTTTGATTGAGTGAGCTCATAAAAGATAGAGATGAAAGCAATCCCTATAATATCATTAGGACAGAAAGCATGTTGGAGTATAAGGAACAAACAAAGATGTTGAAATGGATAGCAAAGTAAGGAGAGGCAAGATTTGATAACAGAAATTTAAATGTGAAAACAGCACAGAATTACCAGATCCAGGAAGAGCTTAGAGGAGGCTAACTGGCAAAGTCCTTCAGTTATAGTTCTTAGTATTTCCCAAACAATTCTAGGGAGCTTGCATCCTAAGTGATTTGCCAGTATTAATTCATAACATACCTGAGTTATTCAGGGTCACTCACGAGCTATGCTGTCAGTCATCTAATACTTCTTAGTGTCTGTTGCTCCATTTAATAAGGAACCCAATATACTGTATTTCAGCTACTGGCCTGCTCCTGCACTACATGTGTATTAGTTACTTTTCTGTTGCTGTGATAAAACACCTTGACCAAGGCCACTTCTAGAAGGAAGCTTTTCTTTTTCCTCACAGTTCAAGGGGTTAGAATATGTAATGGTGGCGGAAACATGGCAGCCAAGGTAGCCAAACTCAAAGCCAAGTGATTGCATCTTCAAAAGGCCACAGGAAGCAACTGGACATCTGACAAGACTTACAAATTCTCAAAGCTTGCCTCCAGTGGTCTGATCCCTCCAGCAAGCCTGCACCTCCCCAAACCTCCCAAAACAATGCAGCCAACCGGGGCCCGAATGTCTAGATACTTGGTGCCTATGGGAGAAATTCTCATCCCAACCACCACATTCACTTTCTGGCCTCCATTGACTCATATGTCATGGGCTCAACACCATATAAAATGCAAAATACATTCACTCCACTTTCAAAAGCTCTCTGAATCTTTACCAATCTCAGTGGTATTCAAAAATTGAGAGTCCAAAGTCTGTTCTGAGACTCAAGGGAATTGCTATTTGTAAGCAACTGTGAAATCAAAAGGCAACTCACATACTTCCAACGTCTGATGGAAGGAACCAAATGCACATTTCCATTTCAGAAGGGAGTAATGGTGGCAGGCTGAGGAAATTCTGGACCAAATCAAGACAGAATATGATAGATCAAAGAGTTTAAAGTCCTTACAGTGATGGAGTTTAATATGTGAAAAGAAAGTAAGTCATCATACACATTGAGTGTAGGAAATAGCACCTGACAGGTCATTTTCAAAGACCTTGAGTCATCTTAGGTCTAGCAACAGATAAACAGGAATCACTGGGCCTCTGATTGGAGCCTGCTAAATGAGCTGTTCTCAAATGAACTCTGCTAGCCTAGCTACATACTGCACTCAGAAGTGGAGAGTGGAAAATTACAGCCGAGCTTGCCTAACAGCCTGGAGATAGGACAAGGCCATGTGCCTGATGAGCTTTAATAAAAACAGGATGTCCTTCTTTCCCTTTATCCCCAAAGTTCCTTGTCCTGATCCTCCTTCCCCTGTCCTGCTTACATACCCCCCATTTTATCCATGTCTCCCTTAGTAACGGCCATCTCCTGCTGTTCTCTCTCAGGTCCCTTCTTTCCCTTTACCTTCGTAGTTCCTTTCCATTTTCCTGGTTTAGGATATATACTCACTTATAAGTATTTGGTGCTAAGATCCATATGAGGATTGTTCATCTGGGTCTCTGTTACTTCACTTAGTATGACAGCTCCTGGTTCCATCCATTTACCTGCAAATTTGATGATTTAGTCTTTCTTTAGTGCTGAGTAGAACTCCATTGTGTAAATGTACCACATATTCATCATCCACTGCTCAGCTGAGGGACAGTTAGGTTGTTCCCATCTCTTCACTATTGTGAAAAGTGCAGCAACAAACATGAATATGCATGTATCTCTGCCACAGGAAGGGTCCTTTGGGTATATGCCAAGGAGTGGTATAACTGGGTCAAATGGTAGGTTCATTTTTACTTTTTAAAAGAGTTTTCTACAATGCTTTCCATAGGGATTGCATGAGTTTGCAACCTCACCAGTGGTGAATGAGCATTCCCCTTTCCCCACAACATCTCCAGCATTTGGTATCATTTGTTCTTGTGATTTTAGCCAGACTGACTGGGATAAGATGAAATCTTAAAGTTGTTTCAATTTACATTTCCCTAATTACTAATGATGTTAAACATGTTTTAGGATGTTTTTACATATGCTTATTTCTTCTTTTGAGAACACTCTGTTCGGATCCTTAGCCCATCTTTTAATTGGGTCACTGGTTTTCTTGGTTCTTTTTTGAGTTCAGGTGGGACAGACCAGGAACTATCCAGACAAAGAACACGCTATGGGCAGAGGAGCAACCAGCAAGGAAATGTTGGCTGTAACCTGGATTAGAGATCTATGGTGACTCAGAGAAGGATGCAGCATCAGCTTAGATCATAAGGAACGATTGTGGAGAAGGCTGAGGGAGGCCCAGCTGTAACCTGGGGGAAGGAAAGTCCTTCCTTGGGTGTAAGATGGGGTGGGTCTTCTCACATATAAGTGGAGGACCACGTCAGGAATCTACTGAGTTTCTGTAGCTCTAGGAAAAATCATGGCTAATGGTTGTCACAGGCCATCAGCACAGGGCCCTTCATGAGGGGAAAACATACCTCACATCCTCAGTGGAATGTGTGTGCTTGTTCCCTTAACCCCTGCCAGAATTCCTGTCAGAAAAGAAGCAATTCTTTCACTCCTAAATGATTCTATTCCATTCTGGAACTGGATTAGCAGATACATTTACTTTTTAATTTTTCATTGAGATGGAATTTGATGGCCTGAAATATTTATTCTTTGGTCATTACTCAGTCCTATAAAATCACACAGGAAGTCTACTTAAGAGACTTTAGGCAGCCCAAAGACAACGAAATATTGCTGAGGCAGAGCTTCTCTGACACACACCAGACATGTGGGTGTGAGATGACTTCAATCTACACTCCACTTTCTAAGTCTTCCTCTACTTTATTCTGCCCTAACAGATGTCCGTGTCTCAGAATAAGGCAACCACGGACCTACTGTTCATGTTAGCTGAAATTTAAATGGATCCACAAGGATTGATCACAGCTTTCCAAGCCCACAGCTCCCCTTAGAGCTCTACAGCATTTAAAAGAAATAACAAGACTAGAGGGCAGTGTTCCTTAGGCATAAAATGAGATTTCATTTAATCTGAGAAATAAGGCTGGAGAAATGACTGGGTGGGTGACATCCTGATTTGGATTCCGATAACCCATGTAAAACCAGACACAGTAGCCCACCATTCCAATCCAGCACTCTTAGATCAAGATGGAGATAGAAACAGGAGAATCTCTGGGAAGCTCACAGACCAGATATCCCAGAATAAGCCATGATGTACAGCAAAACCCCGTCTCAGTCAAGGTGAGGAAGTGAGGACTGACATGCAAGATTGCCCTCTGACGTCCGCATGTGTGTCATGGCATGTGTGCACCAGTATTCACATATATAGATTCACACATATACAGACATACATGCACCATGCACACACACACATACATACAAAATATTTTAAATGAAATATAATTTTGTTTTTAATGGGAAAAGAAATTAGTTGGGCTGCTGAATAATACCAGAAGATGCCATAAAAAAACAGTCTATCTGAGCAAAAATATCCCCAAAATGAAGTGAATTTTTCATAATAAGCCAAGCTGGCATAAAATCTCTGCCATATTTTAAATGAGGATAACTACAATGGAATTTACATGGTGAAAAAAATATATAAACAAACAGTGGTGGATGGCTTTTAATGGATTAAAAATATTTCCTGTGCAGAGGCAACCAAGTAGGACTTGGAACGTCTGTGTGTAATTGTCTGAATTAAAAACAAATTACCGTTGTCCCCTTAAAAGCATCGCTTGTCATGGAGAGAACAGGGAACTCAGTAGATGCTCTCTGCACTTTGGCAGCAGTAAAATGCCTGTTAAAATGTGTCATGAAATATGACCCGGAAAATTGGTTTAAATTGACTTGCAAATGGCAAAGTAGCATGGATTAAAAATTGGTTAAATCACAAGAAATATCAGTGATCATTACGATGGTGGCCACTATGGACTTGGGGTCACCAATTGTAGCCAGCCTTTTGATTAGGGATATTTGCATCCTGACAGTCTGCACATGTAATAGCTTAAACAATGTCAGATTTACATGGTGTTTGGAGGAGATGCATGCTGGATTTGTGGTCACCACAGATGATGGGACACTTTCCAGCATGATGTGGCATTTGTGGCCACTCGTGGGGAATGTTGACAGGCTCTGTGGCCACCTTGAGTAGAAGATCACAGAGATAATCACTGAATCACTTTCTGGCCCAGAGCTAAACACTTCTGTTTCAGTATCACTTAATGGCCTTGTTTGCTGTCTTTGGACACAGAGAACTTCTACTGTGAGAAGCTCAAATGAAACCAAGAGATACACAGGGGCATCAGAAGGTTGAATGGCTGTACTTTCAGTTGTGAAGACTGTCACTTGAAAACCTTGCAAGGAGCTGTCCAGCCCAAAGCAGACTTTAAACTAAGCCAGAAGCAACCACAACTCAATGGGAAGTGCTTAAGAAATCACAGGGGGAGTGATTTCTTAAGTGATGCACTGCAATGCATCAAATGAAGAAAAATTATAATAAATTTGGATTGGAGTGGTTGTTACACAACAGTAACAAACTGTTATTTTAGTAGCAAACATATTACATAAAACATAAAAATCAAATCTTTCAGGAAATACAAATGTCTACATTAATTCATATAGAGAATTGTTTGAGGTTCTATAGATGGATATTGATGAATCTTACACATGAATTTAATCATTCCCTTCAAAACTATCATGAACTTATATTTAAATTTTTGCTGGGTGTGGCTGTGCATACCTGTAGTCCTAACACTTAAAAGACAGAGGGAGGAAGATTGTGAATTTGTGTCCAGACTAGCAAGTGTGTGCAGTATATTGGGTTTGAACTCCATCACCCTAAATATATGTAATATCATATAATAAAGTGTATCATAGAATATAGCCCATATCCATGCATATCTCATATATTACACATTCATACTTTTCACATGTATATAACATAATTTGTATATAACTAACATATATAACATATATCTTTAGTCCCCTAGAAAAGAAAATTTTGCTTATTCTACTCCATTGTATAAGTCTGATTTAAGACAAATATTTGTGTTCTTTAAGTGATATCTAAAAAGTCTAGTGGGAACTAATTTATTTTTATTATTTTGCTGATGTCAGATTATATTATTATATAGATTTTAGATTATATTTAAGTTGTATTAGAATTTAGGAATGAACATCCTAAAACAATTTCAAATTTTTTTGATCTAAGCAAAACATCTGCTTTTTTGATTTCAAAAATATTTTATTAATTTTATTTTTGTATGTATAAGTATATTGCCTGCATGTGTATATGTGCACCTGTGTCATGTGATGCTTGCAGAGGTCAGGAGAGGGTGGCATATTTCCCTGAAACTGGAGTTTCAGACAGTTCTTAGCCACCATGTTAGTGCTGGAGATTGAACCCCGGTCTTCTGCAAGAGCAGTCAGTGCTCTTAAGTGCTGAGCCATCTCTTCAGCCCCATCATCTGCTATTTTAATTTCAAGTGCTTTGACAACACTGAAAACAGTAGCCAACTGAAGAATTAATTGATGCTTTTTGACCCACAGCAGACACTCATAACCCCTTGCTAATCAGGGGATGGATGGACTTGTACCCACAGAGAGGTCCATTGAAGTCAGACAAGCTGACACGTCTCTTGCTACACAGTAGTGTATTGACAGAAACCAGCAAGCAAGCACCGGGGAGACTCTTCAGTTGGCCACCCTCAGCTTTTGTCTAACCGTAGCTGGTTCAGACATAGTATTAAATGCTCCAATGCAATTTAGATTCGGTTTAAAGTGTGGTAATTGATTTAGCACTGAATGCAGTTCTTTAAAGGAAGAAAACACAGGGCGAGGTTTAAGTTAACTTAAATCTTGTGTTCAGTATCTGTGGCAAATATATTGAGGAATAAAATGCTGACATTGTAGCACCTCACCATGCTTTAAGATCAAAATAAGGGGGCTGGAGAGATGGCTCTGGGTTCAATTCCCAGCACCCACATGGTGGCTAAGAACCGTCTTTGACTCCAGTTCCAGGGGAATCCGACACCCTCTTCTGACCTCCATGGCATTGCACGACATGG
Organism: Rhizomys pruinosus; assembly: GCA_009823505.1. Classification (NCBI taxonomy): domain Eukaryota; kingdom Metazoa; phylum Chordata; class Mammalia; order Rodentia; family Spalacidae; genus Rhizomys; species Rhizomys pruinosus. The sequence goes on from VZQC01008136.1 coordinate 2,137,736, forward strand.
TTCCACCAACCTACATGCAGACAGTACATTCATACACATAAAAAATAATAGATAAATTTTAAAAATTAAAAAAGACCAAACTTAGATTTCCCTTTTGTAAAGCTTTTAGGAAAAAAAGAATAATTATGAAGAGCAACCAGACACTTCAAATAGCACAAACTTTGAAAGTGACTCCTCCATTAAAACAGAAAACAAAGCAGAAACCCCTTTCCCTTTTGTCCTTCCTTCCGGTACTGGCATCAGCTCCCTCTGTCCCTGTGGGCCACAGGCTCTCCTGGGACTCACACCCAGAATCTGCCCACCTCATGGAGACATCTCCACATTGCTCACAGAAGTTGAAAGAAGGAGTAGGTTTGACTGCAAAGCCAGACGGCTAGTTAGGAAGACTAGGCAGGTTTACATGGGAGAGCAGTATTTGTGGACTTGTGTGAGATCTGTTCTTTGGTGTTCACTGTAGTAAAGTTGACTCAAAACAGTGATGAAGTTTCACCATTCACCCCAATCGCAGCCCTTACATTCTACCACGCCCCCTCTTCTGCAGATTGTTCCCCAGGCTTAGAAAAGGGGCACAGGTAGATGAGAAGTGAAACAGTCTAATTTCTCTGGAGCTGTTGTCTTGGACTCTGGTCAATTTTGGCTGTTTCCTTTCATGGGCTGACAGTTTGTCTAGGAATAACCTTTCAATACTACTAATGAAGCACAAGCAATTAGATATATAGGTATTTAAACATTACTAATTGTTATGGTAGCTTACTTTGGTATAGACACAGATATTTGGATGGTATGTTAATCCATGAATTACATTTTTTCTGTTAAATATGACAGGGTCTTACTGTGGCTTATAACATCTCCTAACCATTAGAGGATGTAAGCTTGTGGCATCAGCCGTGGTTTATTCTTCCAAGGAGAGAGCTAATAGCCAATTAGATTTGGGATATACAGACATGGCTGCCACTGCTACACAGAATTTCCAGGCAGGTGAGGTATAGCTGGTGCTGATGGAGGAGTCTTGCTTGACTCAAGGAGACCTATATTTGCTATTGGGGTGAATGGTGAAACTAGAAACTACAACAATATAGTCTGGACACTCATTTGATCAACTTGATTGAACATACAAGCCCCCCGCCCCCCCGCCAGCTGGATGGTGGGACCCATGGGCTGTGTGGGTTTGGGCACAACTGCTTGCAAACTGGTTTTACCTGAGGATGCTTGTATTCATAAATTATTACTTATTGTTAAAAAAATGAAAAAAATAAAGAAGTAATAGAAAAAAAGTAAAAAAAAAAAAAACAGTGATGAAGGAAAGAATTTTCCTCTCTAGTGTCTCTTTTATCCCCTAATGCATTTGAATTGGAAGAAAAATAAAACCTACTGCTCCCACACTCTAGTTCTCTCAGTTGCTTTTCCATTAATTACTTGTAGTGAATCTTTGGGAGAAACAGAGAATAGAGACAGATGAGGCAGGGGGTACAAGTGAAAATATTATTTACCCAGCTTCACCCCTGATGTTCCAGGGTAAATGACCAAGACTCAGACTTCTCCACTGGCACCTGCAGCTCCTCCCACCCCGAGTTCACGCATTGTCATTTGTGCTAGGGTCCATGACACCAACTTACTCTCCCTGCCACTGCCCAGTGCCAGCTCATCCCTTCATCTCTAGTCACCCTATTTGGAGTCTCTTGTCTAAAGAAGGCCAGGTCTTCCTCACCTAACTGCACTCAGTGGCCAATATGTCCTCAGCTGAGGTTGAGCTCTGCTACCCATTTCTACAGTTCTCTGCTAGGTTTTTGTCCAGCCAAGCTTGCATGGGTCTTGTGCATGCTGATACCAATGCCATAGGTTCATATGACCAGGGTACCAGGAGCGTGTAAGACTCATTTTTGTTTGGTCTTATGCCACCTCCCTGACCCTTAAAATCTTTTTGCCCCCTCCTCTGCAATGTTCCCTGAGCCCTGGGTAGGTGAAGTGGAATATAGGCAGCCTGTCCATATAACCACACTCACTAGACTATGAATCTCCATGCTTTGGGGCTATTTGCGCCCTTTTGAGTTCCTGGTTAGCTGTTGCATGTGGGAGCTTCCTTAATGAGAATTGAGAGGCTAATTAATTCCTTCTTGGGTCCTTGTTCTATTTTTCATTGTGCTTATGTGTAGTAGTACTCTGTAATATTCCCATCTGGTACAAAGTAACTTATTTTCTGAGTGCTGTCTGGAATATCTGTCTGTAAATATAATGATACCTCTTTTGCAGTTAGTAAAACATTATCATTTTAAAAATATCTTAGCAAGCCAGGCATGGTGGTGCATGCCTTTAAACCCAGCACTCAGAGGCAGAAGCAGGCAGATCTCTGTGAGTTCAAGGCCAGCCTGATCTACATAGCAAGCTCCAGGAAAGCTGGGACTAAAGGGAGACATTGTCTCCAAATATATATATATATATATATATATATATATATACTATATGTATATATGTATATATGGCTGCCAGAGCAGCTGGGGCAGAGGGTGCAGACTGGTGTGTTGGAACAGAGGATCCTGGGAGCTGAGATTCAAACATAGAGGCTGCTAGCAGCTGCCAGAGCAGCTGGGGGAGAGACTAAGCAACTAACTCCCCCCAGCCCCCACCAACTGGAACTCCAGAGAGAGCAGCTGGCAGCAGAGTGAGTACACTGCTCAGAAGGTGTCATCTGGGTTGTTACCCACCCAGTTCTTGTGCAACAGAATGGGAAGTGTGAACTATACCTTCCAATGTATAACCAAAATTGAAAGCCTGAAACCTAGGCAAGCCAACACTCCCTAAATAAGGAGAATACAACAAAGGCACCTGAAGGAATCAAGGATAGCAATCCTTCAACAAGGTGAAGAGGCATTCAAGATTTGCATCAGAATACAGGCAAAAGGCAAACCACATACCACCGATAGCACAATGAAAGAACAATATGGGAAAAGCACAGAATAACTCCACGTGAAACTCTACAGAGCCTGTGGAGAACTCCTACAATGGGATCTCCATAGAGGTATCTCAGGACACAGATCATAGCATAACAATCACAGATATATACAAAGAAATCATAGAACAAAGGGGAGAGAATGAAAAACTCAAAAAAGAAGTAGAGGGAGACAGTGACAAACTTCAGACAGAACTAAAAGAGAAAAGGACAGACTCTAGAAAGAGCTAGAGGGAGAAAATGACAAACTCTGGAAACACTGAAAAGTGGAAACACTGAAAAGATCCCATGCTGAAATGAAAAAGGAAACCAACGAGGGAAACTAGGAGATACAAGAAAAGACTGAGAAGCTCCAAAACGAAGTAGAAATACTAAAGAAAACACAGGATGAAATGAAAAAGGAAATTGAACTTTCATTTAATCAAAGGAAAGAATGGGAAAAAGCCTCAGAAGCAGAATGGAAGAAGCAGAAAAAAGAATATCGGACGTTCAATAATAATAAAAAAAAAGAATATCAGACCTAGAAGATAACAAAGAACAATGAAAAAGCTCAAGTAAAGACCATGAAAATTTAAAAATACACAAGAGTGGAACAACCAGGAAATGTGGGACACTATGAAAAGATCAAACCTCTGCATCATAGGGATAGAGGAAGAAGAAGAATCCCAAGAGAATGGTATTGATCAGATTATCAACAGAATAATAGATGAAAATTTCCCCAAACTAAAAAAAGACAAACCCACAACAAATACAAGAAGCACAGAGAACACCAAATAGGCTAGACCAGAAAAGAAACTCCCATCGCCATATCATAGTTAAACACTAGATGCCCAAAACAAAAACAAAATTCTGAAAGCCAAAAGAGAAAACCAACTAGTTACATATAAGGGAAAACCTATCAGAATTACAGCTAACTTTTCAGTGAAAACTATGAAAGCAAGAAGAAGGTGGAGCGAAGCATTCCCAGTGTTAAAGGACTAGAGATGCCAACCCAGGTTACTATATCCAGCAAAAATGTTGATTATAGTTGAAGGAGAGAGAAAAATCTCCATGACATAAACAAGATGAAAGAATCATGTCTGGAAAACCAACTCTTTAGAGAATACTTTAAGCAATTCAAAGGACAGAGGAGAGGAGCAACTACCCCCACACAACTTGAAAGAGAAATTAATAAAAGCAGAAATGCAAAAGTAGAAACCTAGAGGAAAAATGCAAATGGATAATAACGTGAAAGGAAGCAACATACAGCTCTCAATTATAACCTTAAATATCAATGGACTAAACTCCCCAATAAAAAGACACAGACTGGAAGATTGGATTAGGAAACAAAACCCATCTATATGCTGTCTGCAAGAAACCCATCTTACCTTCAAGGATAGGCACCAACTTAAGGTGAAGGGATGGAAAAAAATTCCAAGCAAATGGTATCAAAAAGAAATCAGGTGTTGCTATTTTAATATCAGACAAAATAGACTTCAAAGTAAAAGAAATCAGAAGAGACAAAGAGGCCCATTACATCTTTATCAAAGGAACAATTGACCATGAAGATTTCACAATCATGAATATAAACCAAACTCTGGTGCACCAAACTTTATAAAGAAAATTTTCTGGGACCTCAAGGCACAGATTAACCCCAGCACAATAATAGTAGGGTACTTCGATACTCCACTAAGTCCTCTGGACAGATCAACTGGACAAAAAATAAACCGAGAGACATCTGAACTGAACAATATGATACAGCAAATGGACCTCACAGACATATTCCAAATATTCCACCCAAGCACTAGAAAATATACTTTCTACTAAGCACCCCACGGAACATTCTCCAAAATTGACCACATACTGGGAGACAGAAAAAACCTCAACAAATACAAAAAATTGAAATAATTTCATGCATTCTATCGGACCATAGTGCAATAAAGCTCAATATCAACACCAGGATAAGCCCTGCTACCTACACGAACACATGGAGAGTGAACAACACACTCCTGAATAATGAATGGGTCAAGGAGGAAATAAAGAAAGAAAAACATTCCTGGAACTAAATGACATTGACAGTACAGCACAACAAAATCTGTGGGACACTTTAAAAGCAGTCCTAAGAGGAAAGTTTACAGCCATGGGTGCCCACATTAAAAACACAAAAAGAGTACAAATAAATGAGCTAACATTGCAGCTAAAAAATACTTGAAAGACAACAATGAATAAACCCTAAATACAACAGACAGGAAGAAATAACAAAAATCAGAGCAGAAATTAATGAAATAGAAACAAAGAAAACAATCCAAAAAAAAAAATCAATGAATCCAAAAGTTGGTTCTTTGAGAGAATAAAAAAGATAGACAGACCCCCTGGCCCAGTTAACCAAAAGAAAGAAAGAGCAACTCCAAGTCAATAGAATTCATAATGAAAAGGGAAATATCACAACAATGAAAAGATCCAGACAATCATATGGGAATACTTCAAAAATCTATACTCTACTAAATTTGAAAACCTAAGAGAAATGGATGAATATCTGCAATCCAGGGAAATACCAAAGCTAAACCAAGAGGAGATTGATAGCTTAAACAGACCCATAATATATGAAGAAATTGAAAATGTAATAAGCGACCTCCCAACTAAAAATTCCCGGGCCCAGATGGTTTCACAGCAGAATTCTATAAAACATTTAAAGATGACTTACAACCATTATTACTCAAACTGTTCAGAAGGATACAAACAGGAAATCTCCCAAATTCCTTCTATGAAGCCAGCATCACTCTAATACCAAAATCTGGGCAAGGATGCAACCAAAAAAGAGAACTACAGACCCATTTTTCTAATGATCTCAGATGCAAAAATTCACAATAAAATACTTGCAAACCATATACAGACCAACATCAAAAAGATCATCCACCATGATCAAGTTGGATTCATACCAGAGATACAGGGATGGTTCAACATATGAAAATCAGAAACTATCATAAAACACATAAAAGGACTGAAAGACAAAAACTACATGATCATCTCAATAGATGCAGAAAAAAGCCTTTGACAAAATCCAGCATCCCTTCATGATTAAAGTACTTGAGGGAATTGGACTGGAATGATAATACATAATCAAAGTCATGTAAAAGAAACCCACAGACAGCATCATCCTAAATGGAGAAAAGTTAGAAGGATTCCTTATAAAGTTAGGAACCAGGCAAGGCTGCCCCTTGTTGCCACTCCTCTTCAATATAGTGCTAGAAACACTGGCTAGGGCAATAATGCAAGAAAACGAAATTAAAGGAATACTAATCAGAAAAGAAGAAGTCAAACTATCACTTTTTGCAGACGATATGATAGGTTACCTAGGGATGATAAAAACTCCACCAGAAAACTCCTAGAAATTACTAAGAGTTTCAGTAAAGTGGCGGGATACAAAATTAATCTAGAAAAATCAGTAGCCTTTCTTTACACCAACAACAAGCAACTGAAAAAGGAATACAAAGAGACCTTCCCACTCACAATAGACTCAAAAACAATAAAATACCTAGGAATAAACCTAACTAAAGACACCAAAGACCTCTACAACAAAAATTATAAACTCTTGAAGGAGATTGAAATAGACATCAGAAGATGGAAAGACTTCCCATGCTCATGGATTGGAAAAACTGATACAGTAAAAATGTCCCTTCTACCCAAATTAATATATGTATTCAATGCAATTCCAATTAAAATCCCCAGGATATTCTTCACAGGCTTGGAAAAAACTTCTTAAATTTATATGGAACAACAAAAAACCCCCGAATAGCCAAAGCAACCCTGAGTGAAAAGAGCAATACAGGGACGATTTCTTCTTTTTTTTGGTCTTTTTGAGACAGGGTCTCCCTGTAGCTCCAGCTGTCCTGGAACTTACTCTGTAGTCCAGGCTGGCCTTGAACTCACAAAGATCCGCCTGCCTCTGCCTCCCAAGTGCTAGGATTAAAGGTATGCGCCACCATGCCCAGCTCAGGGGGGATTTCTACACTAGAAATCAAACAAGAGTACAGGGCTATAGTCATAAAAACAGCCTGGTACTGGCACAAAAACAGACCTGTAGACCAATGGAACAAACCTGAAGATCCAAACTTGAGCACATACAATTTCAGCCACCTCATATTTGGCAAGGGGGACAAAAATACTCAATGGAAGAAAGACAGCATCTTTAACAAATGGTGTTGGCAAAACTGGATCACCACTTGTAGAAGAATAAAATTAAATCTCTACCTCTCACCCTGTACAAAAATCAACTCCAAATAGATCAAAGACCTCAATTTGAAACCCAAAACTCTGAATGTGATAGAAGAAAATTTTTCAGCAACTTACAAGACATAGGTGTAGGAAAAGACTTTCTAAATCAGACAGCAGCTGCACAGGAAATAAAGTCAACAATTGACAAGTGGGACCTTATTAAACTCAGAAGTTTCTGTACAGCAAAAGAAACAATCAGAGAAGTCAAGAGAAAACCCACAGAATGGGAGGAAACCTTCACTGCTGATACATCTGACAGAGCATTAACTTCCAGAATATATAAACTACTCAAAAAACAAAGAAGAAAAAAATGACTCACTCAAAAGATGGAGTAAAGAGCTGAGCAGAGACTTCACAAGTGAGGAAATAAAGATGGCTGAGAAACATCTTAAAAAGTGTTCAAAATCGCTAATAATTAAGGAAATGCAAATTAAAACCACATTAAGATATCATCTCTCCCAGATAAGGCTGGCTAGGATCAAGAAAACAAATGATACCAAATGCTGGAGAGGGTGTGGGGAAAGGGGAACACTCATCCACTGCTGCTGGGAATGTTAACTTGTACAGCCATTTTGGAGAACACTTGGAAGACTCAAAATGAGCTTGCCACCTGACCCAGTCATTCCACTCCTGGGTAGATACCCACAAGACTCATTCTACAGCAGAGATACATGCACAGCCATGTTTGTTGTAGCTCTCTTCACAATAGTGAAGAGCTGGAACCAACCCAAGTGCCCCTCAATTGAGTGGATAGAAAAAATGTGGCACATCTACACAATGCAGTTCTATGCAGTGGTAAAGATAGATCACATCATCAAATTTGCAGGAAAATTAATGGAACTAGAAGAGTTTATGCTAAGTGAAGTAACACAGTACCAGAAAAACAAAAGACAAACAGTATCCCTCATCTGTGGATGCTAGTACCAAGTACCTAGTTGTAAGACAAACTGAGCAACATTAATGTTATATTCCTCATTATCTGAAAACAACTGTGCTCTTATATTGTGAATCCCTAAACAGGCTGTAGAATTAACCTACCATTTATTTTCAGGCCTTGGATTTTTGGTATATGATGGAGGGTATGTATGCATCTTTTAGAATAATATAAAATTAAGGGGCTGGAAGGATGGCCTAGCAGTTAAGAGTGCCAGAGGACCCAGGTTCGATCCCCAGCACCCACATGGCAGCTGAGTACCATCTGTAACTCCAATTCCAGGAGAACTCCAGTTCCAGGGGAAACCTATACCCTCTTCTGACCTCCGTGGCATTGCACGACAGGGGTGCGCAGACAGTACATCCATACACATAAAAAATAAATAAAATTTTAAAAAAGAATAATACAAAATTAAGATGGAAAATATGAATCAAGAAATATGCTATGGAAATAACATACAGTTTGTTTTCAAAAGATAGAATTTTAATATAGGTGCAATGTAACAGGCTGGTGCAACTTACCCTTTTTGGGTGCTTAACGACCATACGTAATGACCATACTAATTTGGCCAAGGGACCTAAGGGTTAACTTTGTTCCTTGCCTTCAAAGGTCAACCAAGTTTTAGGGGATTGTGCATGGGGGCATCTCTTGAAATGTCCTGCAAATATGGGTCACCAGTCTTCCTGTTCAGGGAGGCCTTGGAGAGCCACTAATGGCACTTTATCCAGTGTCTGTCTATAAAAAGGAAATTCTGCTCAGGCTTCAGAAAAGGAAGCCTGGTCTAGCAAGACCTGATTTTGTTCTCGAGTGGATGGAACTGGTAAATGAAAAGCTGAAAGGAGCAAGGGGCTCTTACCCTCCCCCCCCAAAAAAAAACCCTGGAGAGACCCCTGAGGACCAGATCCTCAACTGACTTTGAGAAAACAAAAAACTTGGTTAATCTGGGCTATCTGTGTAGCCTTAACCATCCAAAAGGAAAGTACAATCAGAAATAAATAATCAGTAAGACCAGAGAAAATGTACTGAAGACAAGAAACTTGAGATCTTGGTAAAAAGGCAAGAAGAAAAATTAGAGAGCACTGTTGTTTGGCCTGTCTTCAGTTCTTACTGGCAGGTGCTGTGGCTGCCACTGCTTTTGCCACTACTCAAAGATATGAGACACAGCTTTTTAACCTTCCAATATGGATTGAAGACTCATGTCTCTCCAAGAATCCTCCAAACTTTCATTGCCAGATGGGGACTACTGAGATACCCAGCTTATGAACTAAGCAGCTAAGGGGATTTCAACCTCATCAGAGTGTACACTGCCATTGTTGGACTACCTGGGCTATAGCATGGAGGCCAGTACAGGGGGATCAAGACAGGACATGTGCTTACTGAACTTCATTTGGGGGACCATGGGAGGGAAAGACCCCAGTGTGGATCACCAGTGCAGGATTGATGGTTGTTTGTGCTTGCCATGGAGGAAACTTTGAGCACTTCCTTAAGAAAAACATGACATCTTTTAGGAAAAAAAAGTCCTCCAATTCAAGTGAGATATATATATATATTGTAGCAATATAAGTAGGAGAGAACAACAACAAAAGAGCTAAAAGAAAATAAAGGCTCTGGAAAGACTCAGAAAAAGAAGCAGGACATGTAGGGTGGAGTGCAGGGACTTGGGTGGGGTGGGGGATATGGAAGGAGAAGTGACTCTGGATTCCATTGAGAAATGATGTATGACTTATGGAAAAAGTGAAATAACAATAAAAAATGGAAAAAAGAAAAAAGAAACAAACGTATGATTTATGGCAATAAAAATAATAAAAAAACTAGTCTATTATCAACATAATATATGCTGATCTATCAGTTCGATTTGATTATTAGAGGATGCAGACTTTACTCTACCATAACTATATTATAGAGATCACAAAATAGACTATTCTGTTTTATTTTAATGAGGTCAGCTATATTGTACTGTAATTGAAAAAGTACAGTGGCACATAGGATGCCTATAAAGGAGAATACATTATAATGGGGAAAATATCTTTCAGCTAAGAAAGGTAAAAGTATAAATAAATATTCAATTAGACTGCTAGATGTGTCTATCACAATGAAACCATAATCATAACAGAAGACCTTTGTTTATATCTATTATTAATGTCAATGTTTATAAACTAATCAGAGAGTTTTGGGCAATTTTGCTTCAAAATAGTAATTTGTTGTCTGACATATCTGAAGAGTTTCAAAACAGAAATTTTTATCTTGTGATGTAATCAATTTTACACCATTATGTAAGGGAAGTTCAAGTTTTATATTTTGTAAGATGATGAATGAAAACATTTGGTGAGAGTTGTGGCCAGATGAGTTCCAAGGGCCCTTTATCATCAGTTTCATGTAACAACGGTAAGAACTAACCTAGTGTCACAATACATCATTGTATCTCAATCAAGTGTTGTCCATGCAAACAAATTATACAGTCTGTTTTAATTTTCAGCTATTTCCTTCATCAATGTTTTATTTCATATCCTCATGATCTATCTCTTATCAAACATTACAGCTATGCTTTGAAATGCATACTCAGGACAAAGAAGGTAGACTATAAATCATATGTTATTTTTTTCTCCATTGCTCCATATGAATAATAATTGGACAATCATTGGATGAGAATGAGAGAAAATGTTAAAACACTGAATTCAGTGCTGACATATAATAATTATTCCAACACTCATCATTATACATATATTTTACATATGGTTATTATTTATTATTTAAGATTAGAAGTGAAAACCAAAATGTTCTCTTCCTATTAAAAAAGCATGCATTTTGCTCTTGTTTAAGCATAATAAGGCTCCTTTTGTGATTGTGTTTTGTAATTATCTGATGTTATCTTTGTTAAGTCTACAGGCAGTAATTTCAAACTTTAATTCTTTTACCTTTATTTGCAACATAAAAATAACAGAATTCATGAAGCAATAGATGAAAAATGTTATAACTTTTNATATATATATATATATATATATATATATATCACATACTCAAATGTGTCAAGAAAATATTTTTGTGTGTGTCGTATGCTTGTGTGTGCACAAGTGTGGGGTATGCATGCCTACGCACATAGATGTGTGGGGGTGTGCAGCCAGAGGAGGTGGTCCTGTATCCTTGTCTATCACTCTCAATTTCATCCCTTTCAGGCAGGCTCTCTTACTGAACCTGGAATTCACCACTGAACATTTTTAAATAGAAAAAGAATATCCAAATGCATAATAATCTAACAAATCTATTTCAGATTTTTAGTCTTGAGTGATATAAATTAAGAAAAAGCTGAGTTATAATTGTATGCCCACTAGAATGCCAAGAATAATAATATTTCCATTTTTTAGTAGAAAGGCACTGGGAATTCACATATTATTGATGGAGGTAAAACTTGTTTAAACACATGGGTAGCATAGAATTTGTTTAGCTGGGATTGGAGAGATGGCTCAGCCGTTAAGAGAACTGGCTGCTCTTGTAGAATACCCTAGTTTGGTTCCCAGCACCCACATGGTGACTTACAACCATTGGAAACTCTAATTCTAGGGAATCAGACACCCTTTTCTAACCTCCGCAGGCATTGCACAATAGGAGTGCATTTACATACCTGCAGGCAATACACCTATTTACAGAAGATAAAAATAATAAATAAAAATTAGAAAAGAATTTGTTTAGCTACTTCAATAAAAGATTTACATTGTGTAACTCCTGAATATGTGCCTATCCTGTGGCCCTAAACCTTTACTCAAAAGACACAGGTCAATATTTTTGCCAGAGACATGAAAGAAGGTGTTCATGACTTCATTATTTGCAGTACTTTTCAGACAAATTGTTATCTAAAATGATCATGAGTAGAAAGAACTCATAATGTGAGAGAGTGTTAGAGAAAAAAGCATCTTGTCTTTTTTAAAGGTATTTGTTTCCTTGCTTGGTGTTTTGAGACAAAGTTTCATGTAGCTGAGGCTGGTCTTGAACACATTATGTAGCTGTGCGTGGCCTTAAACTCTGGATGTTCCTACCTCCGCTTTACCAGTAATGGAGTTACAGGTGTGCCTCTCTAGACCAAGCTTCTTCATATTCATCCATGCTGCTTTCATGAAAATAATCTACTTTATAACTGTTTTCTTTTTCTTAAATTAAGAGAAAATGTTTAGAGGGTCTCATCCCTTTTAGGTGAAGACATATCTAAATTCGAACAATTTTTTCATTATCCTTTCTTTCTACAAAGACCTAAAATCAAATTTACACTCATCATTTAAAAGACTTTGATAATATGATATAACTTTAATAAAACATTTCTATCTCTCCATTTATCTATTTATATATGCTTTGGAAGGATGACTGTGACTAAATGTTAATAAAGGTTATTTCTGAGAGATTGAATCTGGAATGGTTTTCTAACCTTCATATTTGCCATGTATATGATGCTTAAATTCTTTATAAATAGCACATTCATTTTATACTGAAGATAGTTGAGCATGCTTTCAAAAAATAAAAGCACCATGCCAAGCTATTTATAGGTACTGTAATATCTCTGTGTATTATGCTTTTCATTTTATTTTTAAATAGTTTTAATTTTCCTTATAATTATAAAAAAGGAGCCTCAAAGAGGCTAGCACCCACATCGAGTGGCTCATAAGCACCTATGTCTCCAGGTCCAGGTGATTTGATGTGCTCTTCTTGGGCACCTGCACTCATATGCACACACACACACACACACACACACACACACACACACGAATACTAAATAACTAAAAGTTGCTATAAAGCGCTGCTTTTTCTGAGGCTCTGGGTTAAAAGGAGATGCAATTCAATTTGTATAAGTCTTCTGAGCCCACATGAAGTGCTTACTCCCAGCAGTACTCAAGATAGATTCAAGTAAAGAAGTTCTGACTTTACCTTAAAGGGAAAGAGAATGGGTTACACCCCTTTGGTTGGATCATAGAGAAGCTTAGAGAGCACTTGCTGTGAACACACCTCCCCTATGGTTGACACTCCCTGGCCATGGGTCCACACTGCTGTTTAACCTGCTTTCACCCACACCATGGTCATAACCTCTGACTGCCCAGTACCCTCTACCCAACCTGTCAAGGTTAAAATCACAAGCAGAGCCTGCAGCTCCTGGAGATTTGCTCTTATGCCAAAGATTTACATGCAAATGAATGTAGAGAAGAATTATTTCCCTACAGCCCAGTAATTTGAGAAAGTCTGTCAGATGAGAAAGCCATTCATATAGCAAGCTGGGGGGCCTTGGTCTGAAAGGCAAAATACCAATTGTCAAGATCCTTTCAAACTTACTGTGTATAGTAGTTACATGGGTAACTAATAATAATGCAGACTTTAGTTCATGAGGTTTAGGAAGGAAGCAGATTCTAAGTATATCTCCATCTTTTTGGTGATGCTCATGATAATGGAACTTAGTACACTCTCCCTTTGTTTCTAATCTTTTTCTTAAAAGATGCTGTGATCACCTTCTTTCACAGGAATGTGCTCAACTCTGGATGAACACCTGGATGAATAATGACACGATCAATAAATCCTTACTCATCTTCCATATTAAATTTTATTTTCTCTATAAAACATTCTCTGATCTCTGTGCAATTTTCTAAGTGGTGAGGAATACCTTATTCATCTAATTCTCAAACTATTGATTTTTTGGCTATATAGCCAACAATAGATTTTTGTTTTTCATTTGAAAATACTTTATTCTGTAAATAAATGTAGAATTTCTATAGTACATAAATGAATTTCAAATCATTTCTCCAGAATTGTTTTCTAGATAGTGGTTAGTTTTCATAGTCTTTGGTCTACTGTAGTCTTGATTAAATGATTTATTCTCTGAGTCAAGTAAGATAAGAAGAAATGATGTCAGATGGATATGATGGTGCACAATTTTAATCCCAGAATTTAGGAGGCAGAGGCAGGCAGATCTCGGTGAGTTCAAGGCCAGCCTAGTCTACATAGTGAGTTCCAGGCCAGCTGGGGCTACAGGGTTGGTGACAATTCATGACTGAGTATTCTGTTCTGGTAGAGTGAATCCTTAGTACAGGTCCTCTCTTTCACATACTGCATACAAATTACTTAGATTACCTCTTTTTATCTTTTCCTTCTCTCCAGGCAGCCTTTCTTAACAAGGTCTACAGCAAGCTCTAAGAAACATTTAACCAATGGATGAATTTAAATAGCGGAGAAGAAAAATGAAACAATCCTTAGTTACTTTCAACACCATAGTCACTAGCATTTAAATAATATATTCAGGTTTGTTGAAAATCATAACCTAGTCTCAAAAACTCCACATCAGCAATGGATAGAAATGGTTAAAAGTGCAAAATAAAATCTGCTCTTAATGAGTCTGATTGTGTTGCTGTCTTCTATTGGATAATGAAGAGCTGACTATCTTCCAGTAGTACAGCAGTTGCCTAGAGTCCCCAAGGCCTTGAGTCTATGATACATAGCACATTTATTTCATGCACACTTCTGTTACCTTGGATAATCTTAAGCTTAAGTGATGGAAATATTTCTGATTTTCTTCTCTTCCCAACATACTTTCATATGGCTCTCAATATCTTTTCAAATTCAAACCCTCCTTGGTTTTCCTAAAATTTTTTTTTATTCTCAGTTTTCCATATTATTTTGGTGACTTCTATCCAAACCAAATGTGGCATTTTTTAATGGGGTTCTCGACATCACATCCAAACCTTATTCATTTTCCCCCTTTAGATGCCTGTCAGTTTGATGAAGCTAAACTTCAGAGTTTATTTTTTAAATCTGCTTCAAGTCAGGTTCCAGCCAGCCAGCTCCTGAGTTTAGTTGTCATTACCCTTTGTGTCTTAACCTTTGCCTTCTCCACTTATTCTGCACAAAAATGTGTTTTAAAGTGGCCAACCTTTAGAAGACAACCTCATAAAGTTAATATTAACTTCAGTGTGTTCAATGGCTCTTTGTTACAAAAGAATAGACTGAACCTTACTCTGCTCATTATGATGCTGTTCCCATTGTGTAGTCATAAATCTTTGCTTAACCTGAGATTGCCACCTCTGTACCTTGACGCATTCTGTACATTTTGAGAGGTGAAATGTATCCTTTGATTTTATGAAATAGTGAAAACTAAGCTTTCATTTCTTCACCTGCAATATCTTTTTAAACTTTTTCTGCTATTCTATTAAAGATATCATGTTACAGAGCACTATATTTTTCTATTTGCATGTGAGCTCTCCAGTAAATTCTCTCACATCTTAACAAGTCTCAGAATGCTTGAACTCCCAGAGATCCACCTGTCTCTGCCTCCGGAGTGCTGGAATTAAGGCATGTGCTACCATGCCCAGCCTTGAAAAAGTGATTTCTATACACATTTGAGCAAAAAAATTAAAAAATAATCAAAACCTACACTAAATACCATCCTATGAAATACCCATTCTCAACATATGCTTACAATATAGGCATCACTGTTAACATACATAGATAGAAAAGATAAAAAGAATTTTAAGAATAGTATAAAACACATGTGAATTTGATAATCGGTCACTAAACATAATTGAAAATTAAAAATATATTAAAATTGGCCTCCCAATACATCAGATGAATCATGTTAAACTCGCCTGACTCATAAAGATCAACATGTGAACTTAATGGTCATCAGATTTCAAGTAGAAAGAGAATCAGCTCAGAAATACAAAGATCAACCAATTTTGAAGTTTGAAAGAAATGTTCAGAAGAACATCTATAAAGCTAAAGCATTGTCTCCTCCCAAAAAAAGAAACGAAGTGGAGGGAGGGATGGAAAGAGGGAAAGAGAGGAAGAGAGAAGGAGAAGGAAAAAGAGGGGGAGGGAAAGAGAGAGAAGAGAGCTAAGAAGAGAAAGCAGAGGGGAGGGAGAGAGAGGGAGAGAGAGAGGAGAGAGAGAGAGAGAGAGAGAGAGAGAGAGAGAGAGAGAGAGAGAGAATGACAGAAGGGGGAAGGGTGGAGGAAGGGGGAAAGATGACCTAGGACAGATTCAAGAACAGAATCACATACTTACAGGACAGCTTCAGGCATTAGAGGTAACCGGTCATTACCAACCCGGCTCAGGATGGTGTAGGTAAAAGATGTGGTCACATACAAATGATTGGTCAGTTATGTAGCCTGCTAAGCCAGTTCTCCAACATGCAGCCTATATTGTTGTTTTTATATTTTGAGACAAGAGTGTCATTAAGTTGCCCAGTCTGGCCTTGAACTTACTGTAGCATAGGCAGTCTTTCAACTTGTAACCCTGCCTCCACCTCCTGATTAGACTAGCTAAGTTTGGCTCCCCTGAATAAGCCATCATGCTGAATAGTAAAGCATAACTTGGTTAGATAAAGCCTTATAAGCAGTTCTTCTTATTTTCTGTTTACCTACCATATATTGAGTTATTTCAGAAAATTCTGGAGTGAATGGAAAGTGGAGTCCTTTTAGGGATTTGTAGTTCAGTAAAAGAAATAGATAATACAACAGTGCCAAGATAAAATAATTTTCAACTCTGCCCAATCCTTTTCATCTGGTTAGGTCAGGCGGCCATGACAAGAATATAAATGGTTATTTCTCACAGCTTTGGAGAGTTCAAAGTCCAAGATCAAGAAAATACCACATTCTGTCCAGGGAAAATGTCTCAGCAGACATATGATGATGTCATTCTTCAACATTCCAGCTATCCCAGTTAACTCTGAATGGAACAGAGGCAAGCAGTTCTTGACAAACGTTACTCAATTGCATGTTTATGAAAAACTAAGGGTTGTCAAAGCTTCAAGTCATTATGTTAAAAAAGATTTAGTTTTATTTTTAAAAACCATTCTTATTACATTTATTAATATGTATGTGTGTGTGCATGTGTGTATGTGTGTGTATGTGTATGGTGTGTTTGCTTGCTTGTGGCAGTCAGAGGACAATTTGCAGAGCTTGGTTGGTTCTCTTCTTCCTCCATATGGGGCCTGGGGGTTAAAGTCAGGTCTTCAGGTTTGGTGGCACATACCCTCAGCCATTAAACCTCCTGCTTACTCTTGAGTCAGTTTTGGATAGCAGTGACTATCAGGATGTGATGTGCCTCTTACCTCTGTCCATGTAGGGTCTTAGAAGCACTGAGGGAATTTCTGTGTGTTTGTTAGTGTTTTCTACTTATTCAATTTCATTTCCAGGAACAATCTACTCTTGCCCACTAGCTCTTCCCTTCCCTTATCCATGTCTGCTCCATTTCCTTTTTATGTCTTCTCTCTCTCTCTCATCTTTTTTTGTGTAATTTCTCAGTTTTCCACTATGACCATGCCCAAGGGACAAATTTGTCACCACCACTTACCCTCACTCAGCTTCTTGTATCTTCCATTTCTGTTCTAACCTTGTTCACCTTATTTCGTTCCAATTTGGTGCTTATAATCCTATTTTAACTTGTCAACATTTCTTAGTCTTTTAGAGAAAGTCTGCTCTGGCTGCTCATGACATTCCTATGGAGAACTGGCACTCTTCTGTTCTCCAGGGATCATCATTCACATAATACATATTCTTCCTTACTTATTTTCGTCTTATCTGTGTCTCCTGGTTTTTATATTCTTTTTTTTCTTTTTCTTTTTTATTTATTTTCTGATTTTTATATTCTCATTGTATGTGCATAAATCTTATACTATAGATATTTGAATTAGGGAATTTGTCCAGATGCTGAAAAATATCGTAGGGAATATAGGAGCCAAGAGAGGGTAAGAAGGTTTGCCACTTACAGGACAATTTATTATCCCCAGTACTTATTTTTATCAAATTCTATTTCTTCTGTTCTGAAGACAACTTTTACTGCGAGGTTTCTGAGGCTCCCGTGGAATGGGGAACAGTCACAAAGCCTTGATTGGGACTGGCGATTTCATTTCACCTTCCATTCTGACTGGAAATCCCGTCAGTCAGTGCCCCACACCACACGACTGAATTGTAAATAACAAGATGATGTGTCTTTGGGACTTTTCCTTCCCTCTCCAATTATCTACCATTCTCCCCTCTTCCATTTATCCTGTCCTGGGTGGTCAGTACCATGAATCACACACTTGAAGAATAAAGAAATGTGACAGACTTGTGAGTTTTCTGGTGGAAAGGATAGAGAGAGAACTGTCAGAAACTGTCAGATTTGGAGCCGAGAATGATAGTGTTTGCTTCCTCAGAATGGTATCCTTCTTGATGTATATTGACTTCACAGTGGATTTTAAAGGTGAGAAGGGACTCAGACACACAAGGATAAAGCAGGTTTTAGACACCTTCACACCGGATGCTAGCCAGGGAAGTCAGATGCTCCCATCAGAGCTGCAGAGAGCATCTTCCTGTAGGAAGACGGATGGTGGCTCCCAGGATCTCATGCCTGGAGTCACTGCAGGTCCAAAACCCTCTTCTAGGACACTTGGTGCCTGTAGCAGACTTCTCAGGCTGCTGATGGTTAGTGGCCCTGGGAGTTTTAAGGTAAATGGATTTAGAAATGTCCTTGCCTCTCAGCCAGTTAAATCAGGCCTCAGCATGTCACTGGATAGTGATGACCAGCCATGGGTGTTTGGCTCTTGTCTTATAAACTTGGATCATGGAAGCACAGTATTTATAGGCACATGATTTCATATAGTAGTTCTCAAGTTTTTTGGAAGTGATGGCTTGTGGTTGTAAACTTTTCTAATAATTAGGTTTAAAACTACATTTTGGAGAAAAAAATGAAAACATACCTAAAGCAAAACAACAACAAAAAAGTAAAGATATACCCACTTCTATCACCAGGTACAAATAATACTAATTTATCATGCATATTCTTTTAATTATTTTCTTTTTTTGTCTTTTTGAGACAGGGTCTCCCTGTAGCCCCAGCCGGCCTGGAACTCACTCTGTAGACCAGGCTGGCCTTGAACTCACAGAGATCCACCTGCCTCTGCCTCCCAAGTGCTAGGATTAAAGGTGTGCACCACTTATTTCTTTTTTAAATTGTGTGTGTGTGTGTGTGTGTGTGTGTGTGTGTGTGTTTATTCCAGTTCGTGGGGGGGGTCAGAGGACAAATTTTATGAATTGGCTCTCTCCTTATTCCCAGGAAATTGAACTCAGGTCCTTAGCCTCAATGGCAATTGCCCTTACCCACAGAGCTGTCTTCCATCCCAGTTTATTATCTATATGTATATCTATGTCTATATATCTATATATATATATGTATATATATATACATATATATTCTTTCATGTTTCATGTAAATATACATATGAGAGATCATTATATAATTTTATTTTAAAATCCATTTTCTTATATAGCTATATAGAGTCAAAACCTTTCTCCATATCAACAAGCCTCATTTTATATCATGACGCTTTCAAATCTATTATATCCTTAATGTATTTCTCCTACCCAGCACTTACTGCTAGTTTAAGGATTTTTTTTCCTATTCATTATTCTTCTTTTTTGTGATTCTAGTGTGAGCCTATTCATTATTCTAAATAATCTTTCAAAGAGGATTCTTCTCCAGGACTTAATGAAGTATGCTTAGAAATGGACCTTTTAAGGACCTGTGAATGTTTAAGGATGCTATTTCTCAGGTCTTTACTATAGACTAGACAGGGGGAAGTGGAAGTGATTATGACACACGTTAGGCACCACGCACTATATCTGCCAAGAGCTGTTCATCAATAGTTATAACTGTACCAAGTCAAGAACTTAAGAGAGGATAAATGCATTTTTTAATTATATTTTTAAAATTACTATACAGGAGAAAATAACATTATAAATTTAGTAGTGATTGACAGTTAATTATCTGTACAAATCCTTACATTGTTTTTCTTCCAGAGTTCTAATTTTTTTTTAAAAAATGCATGATTGAATTACATTATCTCATCCTCTGAAATGGATCCCTCTTTATTTGAAATATCTTTCATTTTGTCACTTGCATTTTAATTTGTCCAAAGTCATTTTATATTAAAAGAAACATATTAGTTTTTTAGGTAATAAAAATCTATCAGTATTTTACATTATGGTTTTTCAGTCTACTGTCAAAATATGAAATTCTTTCAACAATCTAAAATTATACTTCTGCTAAAATTACATCTCTGCTTTAATATTTGTGTAGATTTATTTCATCGAAATCACACATTAATATATCTATACTTAATATGATGCTAGATAGGATTCTAACATAATTCCACAATTTATCCAAATACAATTTATTGAATTAATTATCTTATCCATCATTTGAAATTCCAATTATATTATAGAATAAGTTGTTATAATAAGTTTTGAGGCCAATTTCTCATCTGTACAGTCATTCCCACTGCTCTGTCTCTTCCTGTGCTAAATTCTTCTTATTCCCTTTTATTCCTCAAGTTTTTAACTTGCTCTATTTTTTTTTGTTACAGGTGAGCATTGTAAATTTTTCATCAAAATTCTCATGTAACTGAAGGCAATGTTAAGTAGAATTTCCTTAAAATTAGCATCTATGTTGTAATGAATCTTTGAATCCAAGAATGTGAAAAACATTCATTTTTAAAAAAGAATTTATCTCTTTGTACAATTTCAAATGTAATTTAGAGAACAATCAGGCAGAAGAAAATATTTGGGTCCTGTCTCTACTCAGCAATAGCTCATCTCAAGTTTTTTTATTAAACTGACTAACAAACCAAGTCAAGCTATCAAAGAGTAAATTTTTAAAGAAATTTTGTGAAAAAAATCACTGATTAAATAATAGGCTCTGGTTATTATGGATTAATCTACAAAAGAGAAAGTGTAAGATGGACTACTGTCTTTGGCTTATCTATGCAGCTCATAACTGACTTTTCTGGGACAAAATTCTCAAGTTTGCTTTATTTATCCTTTTGTGCATCAAGTTTTTGCAATCATTGGTGCCAAATTCGAGGTTGCCTAGATTCTGCCCTATGTTTCTTCAAGAAGGTTTGTAGTTTTGCTTTTTATATTTAGGTATATGATCTCCTTGGAGTTAATTTTGTGAACACTGTAAGATCTGTGTCTAGCCTTTTCTTTTGGTAAATGTACAACCCATTGTTCCAGCTACACTGACTGAAAAGGCTATGCTCTCTCCAGTGATTCGCCTTTCTTCCTTTGTCAAAGATTAGGTGGCTATTTTTGTGTGAGTCTATTTCTGTGCTCTCTATTCTCTTCCACTGATCTATATGCTCATTCTTTTACCAGCACCATGCTGTCTTCTTCATTGTGGTTTTTATAGTAAGTGTTGACGTCAGCTGATGTGATCTTTTGAAATTCATTCTTCTTCAACACAAATGGTTGCCACCTCACAATGGTTGAAAATATGCTATATACTTAAAAAAAATTGCTCCAAAAGACCAAAAACTTTAATGGTACAAAAGTGACATGAATTAATTAGATGAATACTGTATCTTAATGTTTGATCTTCATCAGACTACAATTACATGAAAAATACTTGTGATACAGGACAGTGGCAGTGAGCCATAATTTCCAGTAAACTATGAACCCATAAGCTTTAACAGTACTCTACTATGTGCTGTGTCCATAAGGATAGACGTTCAGGTTAGATGTAGTAAATGCATTTTTTACTTAGGAGTCTTTTAACTCAAGATGGGTTCATGCTATATAGCTCTGCTGTAAGTTGGGGAATATCTGCACTGTGTTCACTGTCCTAGAACTTTTGTTATATTAAATTTAGAATCAGATTGTCAGTAACTACAGATTAGTTGATGGTATTTTGAGAGGGATTATAAAAATATATAGATAAAAGTAGAACTGACATCTTATACAAAATAATTCTTCCAGTCTTCACTGATTTAACTCTTTGATTTGGTCCCTGAGTTGTATAATTACCAGCAGATCAGATCTACACATAGCTTTCTAGACCTTTATCTAAATATTTACTTTAACAATGTAATTGTAATAGCATTGATGCTTAACTTTAGATTACACTTGCTCATCATGTTCTATAAAATTATTTCCTTTTGCTTATTAATTTGTCTTCTGTTTACTCCACCCCCCCCAGCTCATTCTAGGAGTTTGTCTGAATCTTGAAAGAACTGGCTCATCACACACACACACACACACACACACACACACCACATAACTAAAATGTAATTATCTATATTGACATTCACAAAAATCCAAATAAAGAGACCTCGATTTATTTATTTGTATTTTCTATTTCCTTTATTTCATTCTCTTATCCTTTTTCTAAGTGTGACTTTTTTTTTTTTATAAAATGGTTGGGGAGGAATTTCTTACATGCTCTCAACCTTAGAATGGCAATATCCTGTTTCCCAGCAACAAGGAAGACATTGCTGGTGGGGCACTGGCATGTGTTATCAGGTTGTGACACCAACCCTAGTGTACTAAGCATTTTTATCACTGAGAAGTGGTAGAACATACATGAGTTAATGTGAAAATGTTCCTTTAATTTAAATTTATGATAAAACAAATTCTTAGTCGGTTTAAAGAACTGACTCAATCTCTTACACCCAGAATATAACTAATTCTCATTAACCATTATGCATTCTTTATAAATTGTTGAATTAGTACTGCTCATTATTGCTAATAAGTTTACACCTATGTTCATGAGAGACACTGGCCTATAGCTTGATGTTCTTATAATGTCTTCACATGGGATTGGGATTAGGATAATATTAATCTTGGAATAATTGGTGATTAACAAATATGTTAAACGATTTATGGGAAATTAATGCTAATGTGTCCTTTCTCTGGGTGATTTTTACAGGTTATTATTTATTCAATGAGTTTAATAGTCTATTTAAGTCTATCAATGTTGCCAATGACTTTGAGATTTGGAGATTTGTAAGTCTTAAGTAGTTAGCATACCTTCTGTGAATTATCATATAAGAGGCCATAGATTTATGTGTAGTCTTACTTTATTGTCCTTTTAATAGTCTTAAAATAAATATCAGTTCTGATATTGGCAATTTTTGTCTTTTCTTTCTGTCTTAGCATATCTAGAGGCTTACTGGTATCTGTAGTCATCTTCAGGAATAAACTTTCTCTTTCATATATTATTTTTCTACTTTCTCCTGGTTTTAATCTTGTGCTTATGTTGGTACTTACTATATTTTGCTTGTTTAAAGTTTAAACTGATCTTGTTTCCTTGTTTTCATGAATGAGAACCTTAGGTTTTTGACTTCCAACCTTTCTTCCTCACTTGACTGCTATTTATTTCCCACTGAGTGCTACTGGTTTGTAGTCCAATATTTTGGCATGGAGTGGGATTTTCTTTTAATTCAAGTGAAATTTCCCTTGAACTATTTTATTTGGTTTATGTGTTTTATATTGCTATTTTATTTTGTTTGGCTTTTTGAGACAGGGTCTCACGCTATAACCTAAGATAGCCTTGAAATCAATTATGTAGCCTAGGCTGCCTGAGGATTTGCAGTTATCTTCCTATCTCAGACTCTTATGTGTTCAAATTGCATTCCTCTGCTATTGTGATCATGTGTGGTGATCTCCTTTATTTCTATTACGTTTTAATTTATTATTTTGTTCATGCATGAACACATATGTGGCATGCATGTGCATCTGCAGTGTACATGTGAAAGTCGGAGGATAATTTCCTGGATTCAGTTCTCTCCAACTTGTTGGTGCTGAGGATCAAGTCTTGATGGCAGGTGACTTTACCCTCTGAGACATCTCACCAGCTTCCTTTATAAATTGTTAATGATGACTCTTTAAAGACCTACATTATGGACAATCAACTAGAATGAAGAAAAAAGAGAATATCAAGATAGATTAGAGCTAATTCAGAAAGACTCCATCTGTGCTTTAATATGGTGGACATGATAACTGTGGCTCTTTGAGCTTTTGAAATGCACATAGAATGACTGAAAACAGGTTTAATTTTACTCATTAAGGTTAATTAATCTTAATGACTAAATTACTATAAAATATTTCTACTCAATATCATGTTGTCATCTCCATGGAGATACATTTCCCATTAACAGTGGTGTCAAAAAGATATTGTAGTTCATGATAAGGACACACACGTGTCTAGAGCCACAAATAAACTCAACTTCACAGTCAGTAGCAAAGTATTAATTCATTTCAAATGGGATTTTGTTGTTCTCGAATGCAACATAATATTTAATAATTTATCTAGATGTCAAGCTTTGCAGTGGTGCTTGTTCAAACTGTCATTTTAATCAAATTTAAATTAATACTGTTTTAATTATTATATGATCCAATCAACTTTCTAAATTAAAAATAAAAGTATAGACTTTTTTTTTTTTTTTTTTGTCTTTTTGAGACAGGGTCTCCCTGTAGCCCCAGCTGTCCTGGAACTTGCTCTGTAGATCAGGCTGGCGTTGAACTCACAAAAATTTGCCTGCCTCTGCCTCCCAAGTGCTAGAATTAAAGGCATGCACCACCACGCCTGGCAAGACTTTTTTTAAAATTTATTTTTATTTTTATTTTTA
This sequence comes from Rhizomys pruinosus, assembly GCA_009823505.1. NCBI lineage: Eukaryota > Metazoa > Chordata > Mammalia > Rodentia > Spalacidae > Rhizomys > Rhizomys pruinosus. The sequence goes on from VZQC01008136.1 coordinate 2,162,282, forward strand.
ATTTTTTTTTTAATTAATTTTTATTGATGCTTTGTGCATTTCATACATTTTTTCCAATTCAGTTTCAGGCTTATTTCCCTTTCCCTCCCCCCCACCCCACCCCATCCCAGATCATGCATTCTGCCATAACTGTCCTGTATCTTTCTCTCAGTTTTTTTTTTTCATTTTAGCTATAGTGATAATCCATGAGTACAAGCATCCTTCATGCAAAACCTAATCTGCAGGCTGTTGTGCCCAAACACCTACAGCCCCACCATCCAGTTGGGGGTGACAGGTTGTTTGTTCAATCAAGTTGGATCAAATGAGTGTCCAGACTACATTGCTGTAGTTTCACACATTCACCCAATTGCAGCCCTTACATTCTACCACGCCCCCTCTTCGCAGGTTTTCCCTAGGCTTAGAAAAGGGGCACAGGTGGATGAGAGGTAAAACAGTCCACTCTCTCTGGAGCTGTTGACTTGGACTCTGGTCAATTCTGGCTGTTTCCTTTCATGGGCTGACAGTTTGTCCAGGAATAACCTTTCGATCCTACTAATGAAGCACAAGCAATTAGATATATAGGTATTTAAGCAGCACTAAATAGTTATGGTAGGTTACTTTAGCATAGACACATGTTTGGATATGTTAATCCATGAATTACAATTTTCCCCCCTATTAAATATGACAGGGTCTTACTGTGGCTTATAACATCTAACCTGTAGAGGATGTAAGCTTGTGGCATCAGCCATGGGTTATTTCTCCAAGGGGAGAGCCATAGCCAATTAGATTTGGGATATACAGGCACATGGCTGCCTCTGCTGCACAGTTTTCCAGGCAGGTGAGGTGTATCTGGTGCTGACGTGGAGTCTTGCTTGACTCAGGGAGACCCATATTTGCTTTATTGGTTTAGTGGCCTTGGTAACACTCTCTGGCATTCCAGAGGCCATCTGTACACTTGCATGTGTGGTCTCATAACTCCTCCCATGTTAAGTCAGGTCTTCGGCAGCAGGGTCTTATTGCCCCTCCTCCTGTAGGTATCCCAACTTAGAGCAAGGAGCCCTTACCTTTTGTGGGGCCTTGGATCCCCTGGCCAACATCCACCTGGTAGAACACCATTGCTGATGTCAGAGCTCCTGTATTAATATATTTTGCCTGAGTCGCATAGCCCTAGCTTTAGTATTATATTTGGTTCTGAACAGAGAGTATATCCCTTCCACAGTTCCCATGTCTAGTAGTCAATTAAAGCAGTTTTACCGGTTTTATAAGAGATCACCTCTACAATATTTGTCTCCAATTACAGTTGGGGAGCGACCTCATCATTTGTCATATTTTCTCCTGGTTCTATGGGGGGAAGGCAAGGAAGTCTTTCATATCAAAACCGTGTGGCACCTAGAAGGTAAGTTTCATTAGGACTCATTATAACTAGTTGTTACATGTAGGATCCACAGAGGGGTTCGATGTTTATGGCAATCTGAGGCTTTTCTTCCTTTGAATGTTCAACGGGTCAGCCTTTCCGTTGCCACTTTTTGGTACATCCTACTCAATGCAAACTGTATCTTTTCTTTCTCAGCCGTTAAGTTGGTGACGTGTTTGTCCTGTTGGAACAAACAAATCTTTCCCAGTAGTTAGTTTTAAGATTTGAATTGCAGGGGTTGTGATGAAAAGGTTTTCATGTCTTTCTGTATCCCCCCCCTTTTTTTTTAGCGTATGAGTCTCCAGAAGATAGTTGTATTATACATGACTATAGGTGGAGTCAAGGCAAGAGTTTCATCAAATTCACCCATGTTGTTTTGGGTGACTATATAATTAACTTGGGAAGCAAACTTAATTTTTTACGTTAAATCATCTTAAAGAGAATGCTACAAGGTGGTACTTACAACAGAGAAATTATAGAGAACATTTGTATGTGTCAATCCCAAAGTTCTTGCTCTACAGATTTTATGTAAAGCATATGTGGGCAACAGCGAATTATATCTCCATTTAATTCAGATGCATTACCATTTTTATCAGATTCTGTAAACCAATGTTGTTTAATATACACATGTTTACTTTTACTTTTACTAAGTCCTAAAACACCATGTGTCCTGTTCCCCTTATTTTTAATTTTTTATGTGTATGAATGTACTGTCTGCATGCAGGTTTGTGCACCCATATTGTGCAATGCTGCGGAGGTCAGAAGAGGGTGTCGGATTCCCCTGGAACTGGAGTTCTCCTGGAATTGGAGTTATAGACGGTTCTCAGCCGCCATGTGGGTGCTGGGGGTTGGACCCGTGTCCTCTGCAAGAGCAGTCGGCGCTCTCAACCACTAGGCCATCTCTCCAGCCCAAGACCTTTATTTTTTTTAAGAGTGCTTGCTGCTCTTGTAGAAGACAGGAGTTCGATTCCCAACAAGCAGTCAGGGAGCTCACAAGCCCCAGTAACTTCAGCTCCAGAGGATCTGACTTTTTCATCTGACCTCTGTGGGTACTCACTTGCATGTTAGCGTATATACATGCAGATGTTCACATAAATATAAACAAAAAATGTTTAAATGGGGGCTGAAGAGATTACAATTCCATAATGTTCTTCCAGAGGACCAGAGTTGGCGTCCTAGCACCCAAGCTGAGCAGTTTACAATGATCTAAAACTAGGGTTGCAGGGGATCCAGCGCCCTCTCTGGCTTCTGTTGACACTGCACTCATGTGCACATATGCCCCTCACACATACACATACTTACAAATAAAATAAACCTTTAAAAATTAGTTAAAAATTTAATAAAATTAGTTAAAATCAAAGTTTAATGCAAGACAATGAATGACCCAAGACTGAGTCAAAATTCATGCCTGAACCAGAACAATAAAGTATAAAAAGACTAGAGAGAAGAAGTCACAGTTCCAAGGAGTAGAAATTACAATTTTCTACATGATAGAGCAAAATTAAATTTTAAAAGTTCGAGAAGATAAATAGGCAACATTAAGAATTGTAGTCAGCAAATCCATGGTGAACATTTCCTTCAAACAGCCAAAATAAGAATTGAAAAAATATATTGCCTAAAATAAAAGTTAAGTGTGTACATTTTCAGATGACTTTTAAGAAGATCTATGTTTGGAACATTAAATAGTTGTAAAATTATCAATATTTGGCAAATAGAAATTTAAAAACCTTAAAATATAGGCAGAGTAAAGGAAGTGATGATTTTAGTCACACAAATTTGGTTAGAAAAATTTGTAAAATGTCATATTTTACAAAAAGTGAAAAAAATATTACATAAAACCATCAATCATTGTTTGGATAGGACATTTTCCTAATAGTAACGCAAAAGGAAAGCAAGAAAGGAAGAGAAAGTTAAGCTGGCTGTGGTGGGCCATAATCCACCACTGAGGAGATGATCTTAAGTTCAGTGAAAGCCGGGGAAATCTACTGGGACCCTTTCTAAATACGGGGAGAAAAGACAAACAGCAAGTAGTTCAGAATGACCGTAATTAAAATAATTTTATATTATATATTACATATATGGTTAGGCGAGAGGGACTTAAAATGATGGATGTCTAATGTGATGGGTGTCCTTACTACCCTGAGTTAAGAATTATTAAGAATTATATAAAGTCCTTGGGTGTGATGCCACATACCTTTAATCCCAGCACTCTGGAGGCAGAGGCAGGTGAATCTCTGAGAGTTTAAGGCCAGCCTGGTCTACATTGTGAATTCCAGGCCAGCTGGGGCTACAGTGAGACCTGCCTCAAAAAGACCAAAAAATAAAAAAATAAAAGAGAGATAGAGAGAGAGAATTATATAAAGTCCTCCAGAACCAAAATATCACATTATAGCTCATAAATATTTCCAATTATTATTTAAATAAAAAGCTAAAGTCCAATAGACTAGGGGAATTAAATAGGTCAGAGCCTGTGAAGAGACATGAAGGTGCTGCTGGGTGCTGCTGAGTAGGGTTTACTGTATTATTCCGTCTCTTATACATGCTAGAGCTCATAATTTCTTAAATTTTCCCTTAGTAATCAAGTGATTCAAAATGTTAAAAACAGAATCTCTTTATTGTTAGATGTTAATGCACTATAAGAGTCCCTGCCCAGTTAAGGTCTCTATGTGTGAAATGTATCTTACAATCTAACCTCTGTGTGTGCTAGGATATATATATATATATATATATATATATATATATATATTATATAATTGGATCTTATTAAAGAGTTTTAAGATACATTATATATAATCATGTGTGTTAGGATATATATAATAGGATATATTATATATATTATATATAATTGGATCTTATTAAAGAGTTTTTAGGATATATATATATATATATATATATAATCAGATCTTATTAAAGAGTTTTTCATCTTAGATGTGGATTCTATTAAGACAAATACTACTGGTATAAGGTGAAAAATCTTTTCTACTTTTTATTTTGTTTTTAGAAATTTAAGAGTTGATTGGGGCAGTGAAGATAGCAGAGTCGGTCAAAGCACGTATTATACAAGCATGAGGACTTGAGTTTGATCTCCAGAAACAATCCCATTTCCAAGAACCACAGAAGAAGAAGTAATGAAGAATAAACCTAATCATGGAAGCAAAAGACCACCACTACGAAAATTTAAGACACTGAACAAAGAAGTTGAAAAAGACAGTAGAAGGTGGCAAAGCCTCCCATGCTCATGGATTGAAAGGACATTATGAAAATATCCATTCCACCAAAAGCAAAAGATTCAGTGTGACTCCAACCAAAACTTCAATCCTAGAAAAATGATCCAAAACTTTATATGGAGGCACAAAAGACCAAGGATGATTAAAGCATTCAAAACGAAGCTGTGGAAGGCATTAGCCATGCCTACTTGTACATTATACCACAGAGCCATAGTAACTGAACCAGTGTGATCCTGGAGCAAAAAGAGACATCCATGTAGGTGTGCTTATAGCTACAGTTATCTGATTTTTTACAAAGATATCAAAAATACACTGGAAAATGATAATATCTTCAACAAATGATGCTGGGACAAACTGGAATTCGACATGCAGAAAAATGAAACTGTATCCTTATTTTCTCACCATACACAAAACTAAACTCCAAATATATTAAGGACTTCAGTATTAGACCTGATACCCTGAAACTGCAAGACAAAAAATGTAGGGTAAATACTTCAACTTAGAGGCACATGTGAGGACCATCTGAATAAGACTCCCTCCAGTGGCATAGGACATAAGACCAACAATCAACAAAGGCAATCTCATTAAATGTAAAAGATTTTGTATAGCAAAGGGAACTATGAAGCAAATTAATAGACAGCCCAGAGAATGGGAGAAAATCTTTGCCAGTTATTCATCTGGCAGAGGATTAGTATTTAGAATACACAAAGAACTCAATAACTAAACATTCAGACAATAAACAACACAATGAAAAAATGGGTTAGGGAACTTAACAGAAAATTCTCAAAAGAATTGCAAATGGCAGGGCTGGAGAGATAGCCTAGCGGTTAAGAGCACTGACTGCTGTTGCAGAGGACCCGGGTTTGATTCCCAGCACCCACATGGCGGCTAAGAACCGTCTGTAACTCCAATTCCAGAACTCCAGTCCCAGGGGAATCCGAGACCCTCTTCTGACCTCCGCAGCGTTGAACGACATGGGTGCACAAACCTACATGCAGACAGTACATTCATACACATACAAAAATAAATAAAAAATTTTAAAAAAGAATTGCAAATGGCTAGGATACACTTTAAAAAGTGTTCAATATCCTTAGTCTTCAGGAAAATGCACACTAACACTAATTTAAGATTCCTTCTCACCCCAATCAGGATGGCCATCATCAGCAAAACAAATGACAGCAAATGCCAGAGTGAAAGTGGCAAAACAGGAACAGTGGTTTGTTGTTGGTGGGACTCTAAGTTAGTGTGGCCACTTTGGAAATCAGTCTGGAGGTTTCTCAATAAACTAGAAATAGAATTCCCATATGACCTCTCCCTACCACCCTTCTGTGTATAAACAATCTACTGTATATCCTACTGCAGAGAAACTGGCACAATAGTCTTCACAATAAGTAAAAAATAGATTCAACCTAGATGTCCATCGACAGAAAACTGGATAAGAAAAATGTGGTGTAAATACAATAAGTCTTAGTTAGATGTAAAACAGGAAATCATGAAATTTTCAGGTAAATGGATAGAAAGTAGAAATGGGCCTTTTGGAGGTAACTGTTGAGGGAGGGGTAATATATTTGTAGGTCAAACAAAAGCAGTGAGATATAATACTGGGTGAAAGGCTTATGCAGGGAAGGCCATGGGATTATGAGTGAAATCAGGGTGGGGGGGAAGAGAGGGCTAACCCAAACGAAAGGGCCATGATAAACTGTATAGAAGCTGACTATCCCACAGCCCAACAAAGAAAAATCAGAGGAATGGGAGGAGAATACCTGTGAAATGAAAGAAAGGGGACACAATGGGGGCTAAAAGATTAACCCAGAGATGGAGGCTGGACACAAGGGAATAGGGGAGAGGAGGAAGTGATGGGGGAATTAATCAAAATTAAGGATCCACGGAAAAGCATTATGGAAACCCACTATGCAAGACAATGTTAAATACAACTTGACTTAAAAAAAAAAAAAAACATGAGTTTGAACGTAATTACCCTGCATTGGTGGAAAATATTGCTCCCAGTAGACATGAGTTGTTAAACAAAAAATCACAATAGAAGGCATGGGATGGCTCTCTATCACTTATTGGTCAGGGAGGCCCGAGGCATCTCCAAAACAACACAGATTTTTTTTAATGTAATTTTTTATCTATTTATTTTTTGTGTATGAGTGTACTGTCTGGTGCACCCATGTCGTGCAATGCTGCAGAGGTCAGAAGAGGGTGTCAGATTCCCCTGGAACTGGAGTTAAAGATGGTTCTTAGTTACCATGTGGGTGCTGGGAATTGAACCCGGGTCCTCTGCAAGAACAGTCATTGCTCTTAACTGCTGAGCCATCTCCCCAGCCCCAACAACACAGATTATTAACATTGCCTTTGGTTACCCATTACAATTACATGGTCAGACTTTATGGCTGATGGTATGACAGACTTTGGCTACAAAACCTGGAGAAATCAATCTTAAATCAGTCAAGAAACTTCCTCCTGGAAGCTCCATGGTGCTGGAAGCTGCTTAGCAGGCTACTGGAGAAGGAAGCACCTCAGTGGTTTTATTCATTGCTCTTGCCTATTGTTGAACCCTTCATGCTATAATGCTGACTGGGGAACATGCACCCACCAGTGCAACCGTGGCACAACTGAGAAGCAGTATGTCACTAACTTCTGACTGGGTTTTAGGCTTGTTCATAGGATGGAATCTCATGCCTAGTACTATCCTTGTCAAAAGCCTATAGCTTGGGGGGGGGGTGGTCAAAGACCCAAGGATAGAACCTGCTATTGTGGTTGTTACTAAATCATTTTGCCACCAAATTGCCTTCCAAATATTTATGCTTATATATCCATAGATCTGGGCTGCCCTTAACCTTGATCAGAGACACTTCTTTTTGCAGTGTGCAGCAGTCAATGAAGGAATGCATTACTGATCAAAGTGCTGAGGATAAGAGATTGAACAGTCCTCTCACCTCTCTCTCTCTCTCTCTCTCTCTCTCTCTCTCTCTCTCTCTCTCTCACACACACACACACACACACACACACGCACACACACACAGTGTAGGATTTGAGGAATGGGAGGAGTGCTGAGAAGCATTGTCTTCAGGGTACAACATAGCTATTGCAATCAGAAACTCACATTAACTGTAGTTGGATGCATGAAACCTGCATAAAAGATCAAGCTATCCAAAATTCAGATATACACCGGGCATAGTGGCGCACACCTTTAATCCTAGCACTTGGGAGGCAGAGGCACGTGAAACTTTGTGAGTTCAAGGCCAGCCTGGTCTATAGAGTGAGTTCCAGACCAACTGGGGCTACAGGGAGACCCTGTCTCGAAAAGAACAAAAAAAATTTCAGACATACATGGGGTAGATAATATCTGAACCCCAATAACTAAAGAGTTATTGACAGTGAATAGTTGCTAGGGGGAGGGAGACTCATTCTCTTTAGAGGATGTGGTCCCTGCTGTTTCCCATTCTCTGGTGGATGGTCTTACACTCATGCATCCATACATATGCAAAACCAACTACACTTACTGGGTTAGCAAAAAAAAAAAAATGCATGAGACTGGGAATGGGTGTGGGAGGTATGGGGAGAGATGGAAGGGAGAAATTGGGGGTAGATATGGTGATATTTTATTCTATTCATGCATAAAACACCCAGAAAGAGAAAGAGGAAAGAAGGAATGAAAGGAAGGAAGGAAGGAAGGAAGGAAGGAAGGAAGGAAGGAAGGAAGGAAGGAAAGAAAGAAAAGAAAACAAGCCCTATGTTGTGATACATGCTTTTAATCTCAGTGCTGGGAAATAAAGACAGATGGACAAGTGGAATCCTGGGACTTTCTGGGCAGCCACCCTAGACTAGTGGCCCAACTCCAGGTCAGTGAGACCCTGTCTCTAAAAACAAGATGCACAGCTCCTGGGGAAGAGCACTTGAGGTTGTCCCCTGAACTCCACATGTGTCTGCTCACATGTGAAGATGCACCTGCACACACACACACACATGCACACATGGACATATACATGCAGAAATTGGATGCCTCCTTCATAAATGTGTTCTGCTGAAGATTATGTATTAGAAACACCTGTGTTCAGTTTTCTATAATAAACATGCAAAATATAATGTATATATTTGTTATAGTTAATCAGTACAAAATTTCAAATGTCAACAGCTTACAGGAATGTTGACAGTGATAGAATACAATTAGATTCCATTCTTGGCTCCTGTTTGTGGGTTGAGTCAAGAAAGAGTTTTTCAGGTCTATTGTGTTGCTAACCCCGAGTCAATTGTTTTCTTGAAACTAAAGCAGACTTGTTTGCTCAATATTAAATTATTTTAATTATTTGCATAAGTGAAGAGTTGAATAATTCAAATATTCAAAATATCAAAGACAAAAATGGCAGTATAATTTATTTTCTCTCTTAAATCATGTTGCATATAAACAAGCCACAGTTGAAACTCTGAAGAAAGTAATTGCTTATGTATGATCTAGCTAGAAAAGTATGTGGAGCTGCGTTGAAATGGAAGCCTCATAAGAGAATAATAGCTTTATAGATTCCTTTAACTAGATTCCATATGTAGAAGACTTTAAATGTAATTAAAACTGTAATGTACATTGTAAAAAATTACAAGAATCATTAAAAACTGTTATATAACTATTGATAATTCTATAGCACCTTTGAATTGGGTAATATGCCCTTAAAATGATGTTAACAAAACTGAGGCTTTATATGAATCAGTGGAATTTTATGACACGGACAGTTTTGAAATTGATGTTTTAAGCTGTAAGTCAAATCAGATATTTTTAAAATCATGAACTGATTTTTGTCAATGTGAGTACAAATATTAAAGTGACATGACCTTCAGATTTTGCAAAACTTGTTAATGGGCTTGGAGCATGATGAATTTATAAATCTACTTTCCTCAACTCTAAATCAGGCAAACTCTAAAGTACAGATTTCCTACTTCTGATGGAAATTTAGCCAAATGGATGTTTGGTAAAATACACATTAGATCTTAAAGACTGTACAATATGTGGGTGTGGGGGGGGGGGTAGTTGTCCTCCCAGCTGGTATAAAAGGCAGGTAAAAGCAACAAAACCTCCCCCTCCCCCGCCAACTGGGATTGCCAAACGAGTGTCCAAGTGGATTCTTTGGAGAACCTTGAGAACAGAAAGGGAAGAGTGAATTAGACTTCCAATAGAAAGCCTAAGGCTTAGACAAGTCAACACTCCATAAGCAAGGAGAAAAGGAGAAAAAACAAATCAAGCAAACAAACAATGAAGGCATCTGAAGGAAGGAAGCAAAGTAAGACTTCAACACAGCTAAGAGGCATTTGGGATTCACATTGGAATACAGGCAAAGAGAAACCCACATGCCACAAAGAAGAGACAACATGGGAAAAGTGAAGGATAATTCCACACCAAGCTCTACCAATCCTGTGGAAGATTCCTACAGTGGGATCCCCCTGGTGATGGCCTAGGACACAGATATTAGAAGTACAATTGTGACTTTTGTACAGGGTGAGAGGTAGGGGTTTAATTTCATTCTTCTACAGGTGGTGATCCAGTTTTGCCAACACCACTTGCTGAAGATGCTGTCTTTCCTCCAATGTGTCTTCTTGGCCCCCTTGTCAAATATGAGGTACCTGAAATTGTATGTGCTCAGGTTTGGATCTTCAGTTTTATTCCATTGGTCAACTGGTCTGTTTTTGTGCCAGTACCAAGCTGTTTTTATGACTATAGCCCTGTAGTATAGTTTGATGTCTGGTAGAGCGATCCCCCCTGTATTGCTCTTTTTGTATTTGCCAGGGTTCCTTTGGCTATTTGGGTCTTTTGTTTGTGTCCAAATGAAATTGAGGATTGTTTTTCATTTTCCAAGCCTGTGAAGCAGCTCTTGGGAATTTTGATTGGGTGTTTGCATCAATTTCTGTTAAGAGTTTAGGATAGAATGGAACATTTACTATGTTTATTTGCCCAATCCATGAGCATTGTGAGGATTTTTCCATCTTCTGATGTCTTCTTTAATTTCCTTCTTCAGAGATTTAAAAATTTTTAATTTTTTTTTCTTTGACCTAAAAGTTCATTTCCCCTAGTTTTAAGATAAATTAAAAATTTTTGTTGTAAGAGATCCTTGGTGTCGTTTGTTAGGTGTGGTCTTAGGTAAGGATCAAAGACTGCAACGTGAAATCCAAAACTCTGGAGGTGAATAGAAGAGAACGTGGCAGCAGACTACAAGACAGATGTAGGAAAAAAGCTTTTCTAAGTCAGACAACAGCTGCATAAGAAATAAGATCGACAATGACAAATTGACCTCATTAAAACTCAAAAGCTTCTGTACATCAAAGGAGCATAATAAAGGAAGTGAAGAGAAAGCCCACAGAATGGAGGAAACCTTCACAGCATATAAATCTGACAAAGCATTGATGACCAGAGTAATACAAGCTACATCAAAAAAACAAAGAAGAAGAAGAACAAATGAATCACTCAACAAGACGGAGACAAAAGATCTGAATAGAGACGTCACAGAGGAGGAATTAGAGATAGGCTTTTTTTGAGAAACATCTAAAGAAGTGTTCAACATCTCTAATAATTAAGGAAATGAAATTAAAACCAATTTAAGATATCATCTCACTCCATAAGACTGGCGGAGATCAAGAAACAAATGATGCCAAGGCGGGAGAGGTTGTGGGGAAAGGGGGAACACTCATCCAATGCTGGGTGGGAATGTAAACTTGCAGCCACTATGGAAGCAGTGTGGAGAGCCCATCAGAAGACTCAAAAATGAGCCTGCCATTTGACCGCAGTCATACACTCCTGGGTATATACCAACCACAAAGATACATCTTAATCTCTCATCTTACTGCAGAGAAACATACACAGCTATATTTAGTGCAGCTCTGTTCCACAATAGCAAAAAGCTGGAACCAACCAAATGCCCCCAAACTGAACGAGTGGGCTCGAGAAACTGTGGTCCATCTCCACACTGCCCTTCTATGCAGCGGTAAAGAAAGAGCACATCATGAACTTTGCAAGGTAAAAGGATGGAGCTCGAAAAGACATTACATGTGAAGTGAAGTAAACACAGGATCCCAGAAAAACAAACGACAACGAATAGTATCCCTCATATGTGGGCTAGCTATTGGCAATAACCCAGTTATAACTATTTCTTGTGGAGGAGGGATGCATATTAAAAGAACAACAACCGAAAGACTGCATCAGAAAAACGTCTTGAAATGGTGAATCGGAAGGGTGGGGAGGGGCGGGACAAAAGGGACAGTGGGTGTATATTGCGATGACTGCGTATATTTAATTGACGAAGTTCAACAAGTATCCAATTTTGCCCAGACTCTGTCTACAAGAGACATGGTGTTTTAGGACTTAGTAAAACAAATATGTGTATAAAATCAAACAACATTGTTTTAAAGGCTCCTGTAAAACGGTAATGCATCTGAGTTAATTGCAGATATAAATTGCTGTTGTCCACAGATTTGGTTTACTTAAAATCTGTATAACAATAGCTTTGGATTGGCACATACAAGTGTTCTCTAGTAATAATTTTTCTGTTGTTCAGTATCACAACCTTGAAGCATTCTCTTTCACCTATAAGGTGATTTTAGGCTTAAAAAATTAAGTTTGCCTCCCAAATAAATCACATACAGTCACCAAAACAGCATGGGTGAATTTGATTAAAATCTGGGTGTCTAATTAGCTCCCTCTCCTTGGGGAAAGAACCCAGTGGATGATGCCACAAGCTTACAACCGCTAATGGTTAGGAGATGTTAGAATCCACAGTAAGACCCTGTCCTGTCATAAATTTAAAACAAAAAAATGTAATTCATGTATTAACATATACCATCAAAACATCTGTATCTATACCAAAGTAACCTACATTAACAATTAGTACTGTTTACATACCTATATAGCTAATTGCTTGTTCTGTCATTAGTAGGATTGAAAGGTTATTCCTGGACAAATCATCAGCCCAGAAAGGAAACAGCCAGAACTAACAGAGTCCAAAACAACAGCTTCCATAGAGAAAGTAGACTTTTTTTCTTCTCAATCTCATACCAACTTTGGCCCCTTTTCCTAATCCTTATGTACAATCTGCTGAATATTGGGAATGGTTAACAAAATGTAAGGGCTGCAGTTTGGGTTAATGGTGAAACTACAGCAATATAATGTCGACACTCATTTGATCAACTTGATTGAACATACAAGCCCCCCCCCCCTGCTGGATGGTGGGACCCATGGGCTGTGTGGCTTTGGGCACAACTTAAAAAATGAAAAAAAAAACTGAGAGAAAGATGCAAGACAGTTATGGCAGAATGCATGATCTGGGATGGGGTGGGATGGGGTGGGGGGAAGGGAAAGGGAAATATGCCTGAACTGAAATGGAAAATGCTGTATGAAATACACAAAGCATCAATAAAAAAAATGAAAATTAAGGAAAAAGAAGTACAATTGTGAACATACTTAAAGAACTCCAAGAGTATAAAAAGCAAATCGAAGAATTAAGAAAAGAGAATGAGAAACTCAAGAAGGACATAGAGAGAGAATGACAAACTCCAGAAGGAAGTGGAAACACTGAAAAGATCCCATGTTGAAAAAGATAGGAAACCAACCAGCAAAGCAAAGAGCTACAGGAAGAGATCGAGAAACTCCAAAAGAAAGTGGAAATACTAAAGAAATCAGAAGATGAAATAAAAAAAGGAAATCAAACACTCATCCAATCAAGAGGAAAGAAATGGAAAAAGCCTCCGAAGCAGAATGGAAGAAGTAGAACAAAGAATATCAGACCTGGAAGATAACACAGAACAACTAAAAACCTCAAGAAAAGATTATGAAAAATTTAAAAATACACAAAAGTGGAACAACCAGGAACTGTGGGACGCTATGAAAAGATCATCATGAGAATAGAGGAAGGAGAAGAATACCAAGAGAATGGTATTGATCAGATCTTCAACAGAATAATAGATGAAAATCTCCCCAAACTAAAAAAAAGACAAACCCATACAAATACAAGAAGCACATAGAACTCCAAACAGACAAGATCAGAAAAGAAACTCTCCATGCCATATCATAGTTAAAATGCTAGATGCCCAAAGCAAAGACAAAATTCTGAAAGCCACAAGAGAAAAACAAGTTACATATAAGGGGAAAACTATCAGAATTACAACTGGCTTCTCAGTGCAAACTATGAAAGCAAGAAGAACGTGGAGCAAAGTATTCCCAGTGCTAAAGGACAATAGATGCCAACCCAGGTTACTATACCCAGCAAAAATATCGATTATAGTTGAAGGAGAGAGAAAAATATTCCATGACATAAACAAGATGGAAGAATACATGTCTTGAAAACCAACCCTTCAGAGAATACTTGAAGCAATTAAAAGGACAGAAGAAAGGAGCAACCATGCCCAGGCACCTAGAAAGAGAAATCAATAAAAGCATAACTGCAGAAGTAGAAACCTAAACCAAAACTGCAAATGGATAATAAGGTGAAAGGAAGCAACACAAACCTATCAGTCATAACCTTAAGTATTAATGGACTAAACTCCCCAATCAAAAGACATGGACTGGGATATCAGATTAGGAAACAGAACCCATCCATATGCTGTCTACAAGAAACGTATCTTACCTTCAAGGATAAGCACCACCTTAAAATGAAAAGATGGAAAAAGTATTCCAAGCAAATGGTACCAAAAAGAAAGCTGGTGGTGCTATTTTAATATCACACAAAAATGGACTTCAAAGTAAAAGAAATCAGAAGAGACAAAGAAGGCCTTTACATTTTTATCAAAAGAACAATTCACCAAGATTTCACAATTATGAATATATATGCGAAAAACTCTGGTGCACCAAATTTTATAAAGACAATTCTCCAGGACAACAAGGCACAGATTAACCTCAGTACACTCATAGTAGGGGACTTCAATACCCCACTGACCCCTTTGGACAGGTCAATAGGACAAAGAATAAACAGAGAGACATCTGAACTGAATGATATGATACACCAAATGGACCTCACAGACATCTACCAAATATTTCACCCTAATAACAGAGAATACACTTTCTACTCAGCACCCCATGGAACATTCTTGAAAACTGACCACATACTGGGACACAGAAGAGACCTCCACAAATGCAAAAAGATTGAAATAATTTCATGCATTTTATCAGACCAGAGTGCAATAAAGCTCACTATCAACACCAGGATAAGCCCTACTATCTACAAGAACACATGGAGACTAAACAACACACTCTTGAATAATGAATGGGTCAAGGAAGAGATAAAGAAGAAATAAAAGCATTCCTGGAACTGAATGACAATGACAATACAACATAAAGAAACCTATGGGATACTTTAAAAGCCATCCTAAGAGGAAAGTTTATAGCCCTGGGTGCCTACATTAGAAAAACAGAAAGAGCACAAGTGAATGATGTAACACTGCAGCTAAAAGCACTTGAGAAGCAACAACAGATGAACCCTAAATGCAACAGACAGGAAGAAATAACAAAAATCAAAGCAGAAATCAATGAAATAGAAACAAAGAAAAAAATACAAAAATAAATCAATGAATCCAGAAGTTGGTTCTTTGAAAGAATAAACAAGATAGACAGACCTCTAGCCTAGCTAACCAAAAGAAAGAAGGAATAATTCCAAATCAATACAATCCATGATGAAAACAGAAATATCACAAAAATGAAAAGATCCAGAAAATCATACACAAATACTTCAAAAACCTATACTCTACCAAGCTTGAAAACCCAGAAGAAATGGACTAATATCTGAAATCCTGGGAATCACCAAAGCTCAACCAAGTAGAGATCGGCAGCTTAAACAGACTCATAATATATGAAGAAATTGAAGATGTATTAAGAAACCTCCCAACTAAAAAAAGCCCAGGCCCAGACGGTTTCATGGCAGAATTCTATAAAACATTTCAAAAAGACCTACAACCATTATTACTGAAATTGTTTAGAAGGATACAAACTGAAGAGATTCTCCCAAATTCCTTCTATGAAGCCAGCATCACTCTATTACTAAAACTAGGCAAAGATACAACCAAAAAGGAGAACTATAGACCCATCTTCCTAATGAACACAGATGCCAAAATTCTATACAGGATACTGGCAAATCGCATATAGACCTACATCAAGAAGATCATCCATTATGACCAAGTTGGATTCATACCAGAGATAAAGGGATGGTTCAACATATGAAAATCAATAAATATTATCAAGCCTATAAATGGACTGAAAGACAAAAACCACACCATCATCTCAATTGATGCTGAAAAAGCCTTTGACAAAATCCAGCATCCCTTCATGCTTAAAGTCCTAGAGGGAATTGGATTGGAGGGATCATTGCTCAGTGAAATCATAGCCATATACAGGAAACCCACAGCCAATATCATCCTAAATGCGGAAATGACAGAAGCATTCCCTTTAAAGGTAGGAACTCGGCAAGGCTGCCCCCTGTCACCACTCCTCTTCAATATAGTGCTTGAAACACTTGCTAGGGCAATAAGACAAGAAAAGGAAATTAAACAAGAACTCATTGGAAAAGAGGAAGTCAAGCTATCCCTATTTGCTGATGATATGATCGTTTACTTAAGGGATGCTAAAAACTCCACCAGAAAACTCCTAGAAATGATTAAGAGCTTCAGTAGATTGGCAGGATACAAAATTAACCTAGAAAAATCAGTAGCCTTTCTTTGCACCAACAACAGGCAACTGGAGAAGAAATTCAAGGAGACCTTCCCACTCACAATAGCCTCAAAAAGAATAAAATACCTAAGAACAAACCTAACCAAAGACACCAAATATCTCTACAAAAAAAAAAAAAATTAAACCCTTGAAGAAAGAAATTGAAGAAGACATCAGAAGATGGAAAAACCTCCCATGTTCATGGATTGGGAAAATTAATATAGTAAAAATGTCCATTCTACCCAAATTTTTATATAGATTTAATGCAATCCCAATTAAAATCCCCAAGAGTTTCTTCACAGGCTTGGAAAAAAAGTCCTTAATTTCATTTGGAAAAACAAAAGACCCTGAATAGCCAAAACAACCCTGAGTGAAAAGAGCAATACAGGGGGGACCTCTATATCAGACTTCAAACTATACTACAGGGCTATAGTCATAAGAACAGCTTGGTACTGGCACAAAAACAGAACTGTTGACAAACAGAACAAAAACTGAAGATCCAAACTTGAGCACATATATTTTCAGCCATCTCATATTTGACAAAAGGTCCAAGAAGACATAATGGAGCATCTTCAGCAAGTGGTGTTGGCAAAATTGGATCACCACTTGTAGAAGAATGAAATTAAATCCATACCTCTTGTCCTGTACAAAAGTCAACTCCAGATGGATCAAAGACCTCAACGTGAAACCCCAAACTCTGAAGGCAATAGAAGAAAAGGTTGGCAGCAGACTACAAGACATAGGCATAGGAAAAGACTGCCTAAATCAGACAGCAGCTGCATAAGAATTAAGTTTGACAATTGACAAATGGGACCTCATTAAACTCAAAACTTCTGTACATCAAAAGAAGCATTCAAGGAAGTGAAGAGAAATACAGAGTGGGAGGAATCCTTCACCGCAGATACATCTGACAAAGCTTTGATTTCCAGAATATATAAACTACTCAAAAAACAAAGAAGAAAGAAAACAAATGACCCACTCAACAGAAGGACCAAAGTGCTGAATAGAGACTTCACAAGTGAGGAATTAGAGATGGCTGAGAAACATCTTAAGAAGTGTTCAACATCACTAATAATTAAGGAAATGCAAATCAAAACCACTTTCTAATATCATCTTATTCAAATAAGGTTGGCTAGGATCAAGAAAACAAATGATACCAAGTGCTAGAGAGGTTGTGGGGAAAAGAAAAAACTCATCCACTGTTGGTGGGAGTGTAATCTCCTACAGCCACTATGGAAAGCAATATGGAAAACCCTTGGAAGACTTGGAATGAACTTGCCACCTGACCCAGCCATAGCACTCCAGTGGATGTACTCACAAGATTCATCTTACCGCAGGGATACATGCACAGCCATGTTTATTGCAGCTCTCTTCACAATAGCAAGGAGCTGGAACCAACCCAAGTGCCCCTCAACTGACAAGTGGCTAGAGAAAATTTGATACGTCTACACAATGGAGTTCTATGCAGCAGTAAAGAAAGATGACATCATGAGCTTTGCAGGTAAATGGCTGGAGCTAGAAGATATCATGCTGAGTGAAGTAACACAGTTCCAGAAAAACAAACGAGGAATGGTATCACTCATCTGTGGATGCTAGCACCAATTACCTAATTGTATGACAAACTGAGCAATGTCAATGTGATCTGAAAACAACTGTGCTCTTATATTGTGAAAGGAAACAGCCAGAATTGACCAGAGTCCAAGTCAACAGCTCCAGAGAGAGGGGACTGTTTTACTTCTCATCCACCTGTGCCCCTTTTCTAAGCCTAGGGAACAATCTGCGGAAGAGGGGGCGTGGTAGAATGTAAAGGCTGCGATTGGGGTGAATGGTGAAACTACAGCGATGTAGTCTGGACACTCATTTGATCAACTTGATTGAACAAACAACCTGTCACCCCCCACTGGATGGTGGGGCTGTGGGGGTTTGGGCACAACAGCCTGCAGATTGGTTTTGCACGAAGGATGCCTGTACTCATGGATTATCACTTATAGCTAAAAAATGAAAAAAAAAAAAAAACAGAGAAAGATGCAAGACAGTTACGGCAGAATACATGATCTGGGATGGGGTGGGGGTGGGGGGGAAGGGAAAGAGAAATATGCCTGATCTGAATTGGAAAATGATGTACGAAATGCACAAAGCATCAATAAAAATTAAATAATAAAAAAAAAAGAACTGCAGAGGACCTGGGTTTGATTCCCAGCACACACATACACAAAAAATATATAATAAACAAATAAAAAATAAAGACTATACAAAAAGCAGTATGAAATATCTCATTAATATTTTAAAATACTGATTGTGTATTATAATGAAAAATGTTGGCTCCATTGTTACCTACTGCTTCACCGTCCAACACTGGTTATTCTGTTTTAAGTTGCATCCATGATTCATAAGGTATTTCTTTCTGATAGCACTTTTATGAACCACAATATGGGATCCCTTGGAGATACAGCTTTAAAACAGAACACTGTCTTTGCTTGAGCAAGACACCAGATTTGATGAAGAACAACAGAAAGAATGAGAGCTGGGAAGATTGTGAGAGGCCCGGCTGGTCATGGAAGCAGAGGTTTTCAGGCCACTGGGAAGCTTGCACATGTGAACTTGTGGCAATGATGGCATCTAGCACAAGACCCATGCCACTGAATCAGACAAGGGCCCACAAGGGAGCAAGATGGGTGGCAGGCAGGCCCTGGTCTGGGAACTACTGGAGGAAACAGATATTTTACCATACTAGTGAGAGGAGAAAGGAGGAAATGGTAGAGATGACGATTATCTTAACAAGTAAAATCTCGATGGTTTGTTTACTAACTGAGTTGGTTCTGGGTGGAAGTGGAGGAGACAAGGAATGACCACCTGACTTTGACAGTGGAGCTGTTACCTGAGGGTGAGTCAGCTTCAGGAAGAATAATTATTTCAGTTTAGGCCCCTCGGGGGGGGGGGGGAAAAAAGGCACACCTAATATTGAACATTCTGGAATGGTGGTTGATTTTTAGAGCTTTGTGATAGGGGAAATTGGAATGTTGCACATTTAGAGTCAAAATCATCCCTGGCTAAGTTTAGTCCCCTTAGTAGCTAGCTATTCATTGCTAATGTCAATATTAGACCTAATATTCATTTGAATATCCAGTAAAATCTTTGGAATCTATTAACAGACCACTATCTACTACAAACCCCAAAGCTAAAAATGTCTATCAGGGGCTGGAGAGATGGCCTAGCGGTCGAGAGCGCTGACCATTCTTGCAGAGGACCCGGGTTCGATCCCCAGCACCCACATGGTGGCCAAGAACCATCTGAAACTCCAATTCCAGGAGAACTCCAGTTCCAGGGGAATCCAGCACCCTCTTCTGACCTCCGCGGCATTGCAAGACACGGGTGCGGGTGCACAGACCTGCATGCAGACAGTACATTCATACACATACAGAAATAAATAAAAATTAAAAAAAAATGTCTATCAGGTAGCACATTCCCATAGGCAGAGACTTCCCCACTTTTGGTAACCGCCTACCTAATCTCCTCATTATTATATTTGGTAACGTCTTGACTTAAAACTTCCTTCTAATTGGTGAGCTATAAAAAACTCCATGCAACTCTTCATATGGTGGCAAGGTCATGGGGGATCTGTATTAGTTCTTCGAAGGAAGGTGTTTATTCAAGACCTTTGGCCATTTAAAAATTGGCTTATTTGGTCTTTCTCTTTTATTTTTTTTTCCATTCCTTTCTTGACTTTTTGCCATTATATTGTGAGTTCTTTATACAATTTGAATATTGACTTTTTATCAGGTACATGATTGGCAAATATATCTAAGTCATAGGCTTTTTATTGTATTTTTAAAAAAAATCATTTCCTTTGTTTTGCAGAAACTTTTTCCTTAAGGCAGTCCCGCTTGTGTAGTTTCTGCTTCTCTGTTTATATCTAGGGTCTGTGCATCCTTCATGCCTCTTTTGTTTTAAAATTTTTACATTTTCCCTGTTGCTTATTTCTCTTTTCTCCATTCACTTATAAATTATTAATGTTATTTTTATTTTAATAGCAGTTGCTTAGATAAAAAAGCAAATAACCCTACATATGTCTATGCATTTCTCTAAGTATGAAGTAAGTGATCCTTGAATATTAATTTTTACATTGTGATTTCTTATGTTAATTTCCCACTTTGACTGTAAGGATGTAGAGTTTCACAGAGGATTCTTTTCCTTCTTATTTCTTCTCCTCCAGAGATTATTTCTTATATTTATATTGCCTTATGCATTATTAACAAGGAGTAAAACATGAATTCAACATTTATAGTTTAACTTTTGGATAATGCTTTCATTTCTTCCTATGCTGTGCTGTCCTCAGCTGTGACTCCTTTGTCTTTATTTCATCCTATTGGCTCTTGTGTGTGTTTAGGGAACATTAAAAAAAAAGGAGGATACTTTACCTGAATTCCTACAAAGCTCTGAATGCTTATTTTATTCTCCTGGGCATAAACGCAAGAATCTATTTCCACGCCCATTTTCTTCCTTTAGAATCGCTTCCCTTTGTTGGCATTTAGGATGACACTAAATTCTATCTCTCACAATGTGTTGCTTAATTGTAGACAGTAGAGCAGTAATCATTAAAAAAATGGTGCATGTGTATGTGTGTACCATTGTGTGTATAAGATGGACAGAGGGGAAGAGAGGAAGACACAGAGAGAGAGAGAGAGAGAGAGAGAGAGAGAGAGAGAGAGAGAGAGAGAGAGAGAAGTTTCTGCCTAGATGCTGGGAGGAAAACAACTTGAACTTTTCAAATGTTACCCTGTGTGGTTCCCTTTCTCCATTTTGTCTGGTTTTCAGCAGTTTCTAGTCTCGGGAATGTTCAGTGTTATATTCTTGTGTGTGTAAAATTCTGCTCATTTCTTTTATTCATTAAATGAACAAAAAAGACTTTCAACAATTGTTTCCCTGCCCTTGAATTTCAGATTGGTGAGCTGAAGCACAGATGATCTTACAATTTTCTAGTATTGATCTGATTATAATGTTCTTTTTCCTATAAGAAAGGGAAATATATATATATATATATATATATATATATATATGTGTGTGTGTGTGTGTGTGTGTGTGTGTGTGTGTGTGTGTGTGTGTTCTGAGGGTCTTGGTGCCTTTGTGGTTAGTGTCACATACCATGCTGGGAGTGGAAAGAAGAAAATAATGAGAAACTAATGCTCCAAATCTGAGGTCATCTCCCCTAATTTCTTATATTTAGAGATTTTCTTTTCTAAGCAAACTTCAGAAGGGAAGCTGATTTCAACAGCCCAGAGGGATACATTTCAGGAGGCTCACGCCAGGGACTGATCAGTCTCAGGCAATGGGACTCACAAACCATCTGCAAGAAGAATCCTGTGTAAATTCCTCTGCCTGCAGCTGCACACCGTGGCTCCCAAGGCAAGACTGCTTTTTTAATAAGGAGACCTCACAGTGGCAAACCAGTCATCAGCTTATGCAAATTCCTGTGGGTAGGAAATAAAGGGGGGGGGTTTAAGCTGCCTATTACTTTATTATTGCTAAAAGAAAGAAAAGAAAAATCACAAAGAGAAGGGGGGGGTGAGGAGAATTAAGGATCTAATAACGGTGAGAGCTAGCTGCCTGGGTTGTGTCTCTTGCTGTGTTTGAATGATTTTTCTTTGTCGACAGCCTTGCACTCAGCTATTTTTAGCAATCTCTTTAATAATTGAGCTGTAGCAATTGTGCTCAGCAACTGAAACAGGCAGAGAAAATAGCAGCTCGAAGAACAGTGTGGCCTGGTCATAATTTAAGTCAAGTTCCATTACAGAGCACACCTTCACCCAGGTAGGTGGGGGAGCAGGCAGAACACCTGAGAAGAGCAGGAAGTAAGAAATGGAGAAACGGTGGGTGGAAGGCATCCTGTGGTTTTGCTGTTGCTGTGGTGTTTGCTTGTTTGTTTGTTTGAAGTCAGCCTGGAAAGGTATTCTTTGGGGAGATCTTTAAATTATGAAGAAAGTAGGGGCTGGAGAGATAGCCTAGTGGTTAAGAGCGCCAACTGCTCTTGCACACGACCTGGATTCGATCCCCAGCACCCACATGGCCGCTGAGAACCGTCTGTAACTCCAATTCCAGGAGAACTCCAGTTCCAGGGGAATCCGACATCCTCTTCTGACCTCTGCAGCATTGCAGGACACGGGGTGCACAAGCCTACATGCAGACAGTACATTCATACACATAGAAAATAAGTAAATAAAATTAAAAAATAATAAAAAAACACAATGAAGAAAGTAGCAGGTGCAGTTCCAGTACTCAGTTTGAGGCCAGCCCTGAGTCTGAGGTCAGCTTGGGCCCCATGGTGAGTTCCCACCAGTCCTGGAGTCTGTGCAAAAGGGGGCAGGAGATAAAACACAGAGATGGCTTATTAAGTGATTCACTTCTACTGGAGGAAACTCAATAGGCTTTCTTGATTGTTTGGATAACGTAGTCTTTCTCTCTGATGCTTGCACTATTTTTTTATTTTTTATTTATTTCTGTATGTGTATGAATGTATTGTCTGCATGCAAGTTTGTGCACCCGTGACGTGCAATGCCGCGGAGGTCAGAAGAGGGTGTCGGATTCCCTTGGAACTGGAGTTCTCCTGGAATTGGAGTTTCAGACGGTTCTCGGCTGCCATGTGGGTGCTGGGGATAGAACCCGGGTCCTCTGCAAGAGAGGTCGGCGCTCTTAACCCCTAGGCCATCTCTCCAGCCCCTAATGCTTACTCTATTAACGCTGGCCCTGTTGGAGGTGAGTAGGGTAAGCGTAAGGAATGGCTCGGTGCCTAGAACTCTGCTTGTCTTGGGCTAAACACAGGCCCTTGTCAACTAAAGAAACAGCTCACATCTCAAAGGAATGAAAAAGGCAATTTATTCTTCAACAAAATATGATTGACCATGGACCAGGAAAACAGATTTATGTTTCCCCAAATACCATATTTCAATAAGATAGCAATTTCATGAAGTTTTTGTAGAAACAGAACAAAGGTTATAAATCAAGACTTCTTTTAAATTACACCGGAGGAGATATCAGATAAGCGGGTTACAGCAAAGTGGGAGACCTTGTTATAGGTCTCACCTGCTAATGACGTACCTATCTTTTTAGGTTGGTGGAAGCTGGTAATCTTCTAAGGTAATATATTTCAGAAGGTTTCACCCAGTATTCACAAGGATGTCATATCAGACGCAGAGCTGGATGAGGAATGGCTAATTAAGGAGTCAAATATAGCCCAACGTAAATTTTAATTAGGCTCTGGACTGACAACATTCTAACCACTCCACAGTCATTGATTTTTAGTCAGCTGACCAGTCTGGCAGAAGAGTCAGTGCAAGGTGGGGCCTCCTTTGAGGAACTTTCATTCATGTCTTTCTCCCCACAATGCACTCCTGTGAATGCACCTTACAATCTGTTGGCAATTAAGAACCCACACCTGCCTCAGTCTACATGTATTCTTACTTTGAACAATGAAAATGAGTTATTCCCCATAGCAACTCCTGCACAATGTCCTGTGTGTATTCAGACACATCACAGAATAATATATCCTTAAAAGGGAGAAGGGCTCGTTGAGCCTAGACTGGTCTGGGTACATGTGCAGGAAGCATAAAGTGTCCTTGACTGTTCACTCTATTTACCATCTTACGTTTATGCATAATTGGACATAAAGATGATTAAAATCAGATGCATCATGGAAGGGACATGTGCAGTGAGCAAAGGCTTCCATAATCCATGTCTATCAATCCAAAGAGAGAACAACCCATGCTCTGCCCCTGAACAGATTCTACTTTCTTTTGAACCCCATAAAAGTAAGCTCAAATAGTAATCTGAGCCCTTGAGTACTGTTCCATTCAGGCTGTCAATCTAGACAGTATGCTGCCTGGCCTGTTCTACAGTTTCACCTTGAATGAAAAGACCATGCTACTTTTGCAATCTGTGTGAGAATTGCGTCGTCTTTGGATAAGAGACCAAGAACCTGGAAATGCCCACAGGTCGCAGAGCTGGGTTCTGGTATTCCTCTCTGCCAACTGGTTTCTTTCATGCTAAGCCTGCAGCCTTTCTGGCTGCAGAATGGCCCCAAGGTCCATTCTCCATCCTACTCTCTGCCTCAGTACCAGTGTTTGACCAATACTATTGGGTACTTCTAAATCCAATTCCCAGCTCCATTAGCAAATCCCCCACTTTAGGTTGTTCTGCTATGGCTATGGAGCACAGATCATCTTGCTGGGATTATTGGCTGTGCAGCCTGCAGAGCTTAGAGTGAAAAGGAGAGTTGCCAAATGAAGGCTTCATAAGTGCCATATATTTGATCAGCAGAGACATTCAGCTCAACTAATGCAGACCAATAAAAAATGAATGATGTGATTATTTCTGATGAATTCAATGATCAAATTAATTAGATGACTACCAAGCCAATGTCTGCTTGTAGCTAGGCAGATATTGGCAACAACTGTTGATTGGTGATGTGAAATTTATTTGCTTTTGCATTTTTCTTTTGCTTAGAATTTTCTTTCACTTTTCCTTTTAACAATCTCCTGGCCCTCTACCGATTTCTCTGACTTTCTTGGCTGACCTCCCTTCCTTCCTTCTTCACTGCATTCACCTTAGCTTTCTCCCCAGAGTGTCAGGTAATAAGAAAGGTTCCAAGCTGACCTAGGTTGATATGACATCTCATCCAGGAGTTGTCAATGTGACAAGGAGAATTTCTCCCAATGAATAGGCATTTTATATAATAAACCAAAGGTGAACCTAGGGTTCTTACATGGTCCAGCATCCATATCTATTAATCATTAAAACAGCCATCTATATTGAATGTGGTCATTTAAGCATGTAATCCCCATACTTGGGAGGTAGAGACTGGAAGATCAGGTGTTCAAGGCCAGCCTCACCTACATACCAAGTTCAAGGCAAGCCTAGCATCTAGGAGCCTCTGTCTTCAAAAAACAATGACATTCATTAAAAAATATTCTGGGGGAATTTTGTAATAGAGAACTGGATAAGGAAAAGAATATTTTCACATTAGCTTAATATCCAGGAAAAATGCCAACCGATGCTTTCTTTGTTGTTTTATTTTCCTTTTTGGTTTTATACTTTTCTTTTGGTATTTTTGAGACAGGGTCTCCCTTTTAGTACCAGGTGTCCTGGAGCTCGCTCTGTAGACCAGGCCAACCTTGAACCCACAGAGATCCACCTATCTCTGCCTCCCGAGTGCTAGGATTAAAGGCATGCGCCACCACGCCCGGCTGATGCTTTCTTTTATGGAGAAGACCACAAAGAAAATGTAGGTGGGCACCTGGTTAAAGTATCAGCCCTAATATATGGATTTAAACACCCAACACCTGCTTTTATTCTGCTCAGTGGCCAGAGAGGTAGAGAGTAGCAACAAGGAGAATCCAGTTTGCATTAGTTACTTTCCCTGTCACTGTGATAAAATACCTGAGGATAAACATATTAAAGGGGAAAAGGATTACTTCAGCTTGCAGTTGGAGGAGATACAGTCCATCGTGGGGAGAGAAGTCATAGAGGCTGGGAACCAGAGGCAGCTGGTCACCTGACAAATGCAGTCCCAAACTAGAGGTAACTGGAGCGATAATGCTTACCTGGCTTTTAATTCAGTCCAGGCCCCTAGCCCTCAGCAAATCGATATCTGCATTTAGGGTGGGTCTTCTTATCTCAACCTAAGCAGGAAAATCCCTCAAAGACATACTCAGAGGCTAACCTCATCTAGATAATCCCTCTGTGGTTCAATAAATGTATAAACCGCCACACAGTCTGAGCAACCCAAATCTGGTAGAGAACTCGCCAACTGACTCTTTATGAACATACTTTATAATGGGAAAACCTGGGTAAGCTATGTGAATGGAAATCCCAGTCAGTAGACAAAGAGAACCAGGTCGTTTTAAGACCTATGCATTTTGTGTTTGATTGATTGATGATTGATTGGTTGATTGATTTGCTTATGAGTTGCTCAAAACCCAGAGTATACAGGAGCTGTATTCTGGAAGGCAGAGAGATATCCACAGATCAGTACACTGTCAAACTTTCTGAGCAATGGCTGTACTTTCAACTTTATGGTCTTTCTCTCCTGAAGAGCCAGTGTCGCAGAAGGGCAGATCTCAGCACGGTTTCAGTGGCTCCAAAATTCAGAGCTGAAAGTTGTCTGACTTTGCCTGCTGGATGTAGCTCTCCCTTTACTACCTTCCCAGTGCAGCTATAATGAATTACTCTGATCACAACAGCTTAAGACAATAGAAATTTGTTGCTACTACCTGACCCCACCCCCAGTTCAGGAGACCCAAAGTCCAAAGTCATCACTTAAAATGTAGACAACACTTTGGGCAGCCACTGATCGGCCCACTGCACACCTCTTATCCAAAACAAGATACCTTCAGACACAACTGATACCCTCTAAGTATCACCTTACTTTTTGACTCTTCTTTCTTTAATGATGGTAGCAAGAATCAAAACAGCTAATACTCTTTGAATAACTAGTACGATGTTTATCTGGTTTTGACATGTGGAAACAATAATTTAATTTGGCAACATATAGTTACTTATTTAAAAGTTTTATTTACTTTATGAAAAGCAGACTACCATTATTCCTATCTTATCTCTAAAGAAGATGAACCATAGGAAGTTTGGGGAAC
Organism: Rhizomys pruinosus; assembly: GCA_009823505.1. Lineage (NCBI taxonomy): Eukaryota > Metazoa > Chordata > Mammalia > Rodentia > Spalacidae > Rhizomys > Rhizomys pruinosus. Next base: position 2,189,219 of record VZQC01008136.1, read on the forward strand.
TCAGCCAAGTTCTCATATGTAAATCTTAATAGCATCATGTTAACCACAGGTCAAGCCCTTTTTTTTATCCTGCTTACCGTGATGTGGATCTTCCCCAACTTAAGGAGCTTGTACACAGTTGTTATCATTAGATATGAAGTATTTCCTCCTCCTCCTCCTCCTCCTCCTCCTCCTCCTCCTCCTTCTTCTTCTTCTTCTTCTTCTTCTTCCTTCATCTTCATTTTCTACTTTATCTTCTTTCTTTCTCTCCTGTTTTACTCTTCCATTCATCCCTTCCTTTCTCTCTCTCCCCATTCTTTATTTTTAATTACTTCTTTCTCTTCTTTCTTTTTCTTCTTCCATTTATTCTTCTTGAGTAGTATTTTGTAATATAGTTCAGGATGGGCAAAAACCAGTGTTCTTCTGCCCCAGCAACCCCCCCCCCCACCCAGGGCTCAGATTCCAAGCAGTTCCACCGTGCTCAGCTGTATCCTTCCTTTAATTTGCATGCGGATTACAGAGATAGAAAGGAAAGAGAATGGAACATATGAAGGAAGTGAAGGAAAAGATAACAAGAAAAAATACAAAAGAAATAGAACTTCCAACCACAGAGACAAAAGTCAGTTGAAAACACAATAGAAAGAAATAAGAAAAGGGGACAGAATCTTCATCTGCTGAACACATCCCAATATCAAAAATACTAGTGATTCTCTCTAAGATGTAGAGACCTAATTAATGCACATAAAACTCCAGCAAGGCGTCACTGTTCTCCTATATTCAGAGTGGACATCTATGACCTTACGGGATCTGCAGAAGCAAAAACTAGATTTCCAAAGAGTGAGAATAAGCAGAAAAGAGAGGAAGAATGATTTTTCACTGGCTCATGACTTCATATTTGAAGAAACAGACAAAATGCTCAACAGTCTAAAGCTTTTGCTGGTTATACAAAAGCAGGCATCATTGCACAGAACTCTTAAATTCAGGGACTGAGAGGCTAGGGAGATGGGATCAGAAGGGTTACCCACCACCTTGGGTAAGGCAGGATAGGAGGGAAGAAAGAAGAGTGTGTTTGTGTGTCAGAGCCGAGGGGGAGAGAGAGAGAGAAAGAGAGAGAGAGAGAGAGAGAGAGAGAGAGAGAGAGAGAGAGAGAGAGAGTTATATTAAGCAATATGTAAGTTATATTAACTAAATAAGAAAGCAAATATGAAGAAAATGTGGACTTACACAGGGTTATCTATTTAGGTTGACTGTAAACTATGTAACTATGTTCCATTAAGGCAAAGTGAAAACAGTTAATTATCACACAGAGGAAAGATGAAAAATTCTCTATTAATTGTGAGTGTGGAAGAATTGTGTGTGTGTGTGTGTGTGTGTGTTCCTTCTGTCTTACTCAGTAGCAAGAGCTGAAATTGAGACAAGTCTGGTCTTCTGCAAACATATCTCTCTGAAAAGAATAGCTAAAAATACAAAGATCTTGCTCTTCTCTGAATAAAAGTATGGACGCCACCAAATGTGACTTGTTTTCAAGGCCAACTTTTGGAGAAAATCATGTCTTCTCCTTCCACTAAGATACAGTGATTTCTTCCCTAAATGCCATCTGCTCAGAAGCATACCTGCTCAAAGAAATCAGTACAGCAGTTCTTTGACAAATGCTTCGTTTTGTTCTCATGGGAACCAAATTGCTTTTTATTCTTCCTTTGCAAGCAGCAGAAATTTAACCACCATGCTTGCTTTTTAAGCAGCTTAAATTTTTTGTTAAATAATGGCATTTTCCTCAGATTAAGAAGTACCTATATCCATTAAAAAACTTTAGGAACCTGGATAATTAAAAAGGAAACATTACCCAACAATTCTAACACCCACAATTGACCATTATTAGTGTTTATTATAATTCTTCAAGGCTTCTATGTATTTATACGAATGTGAGATAGAGTAATACTATATGTAACTATTAGCTTTCATTCTTTTCACTTTACATCAAATTACACGAGTTTCTGAGCTTAAATATTCTTTATAATATTATTGTAGAAATAATATGGTCTTCCATTAATGTAGAAATTACTCAGATTCTTCAGAGAAACAGCAGTGTGTGGTGTATGCATGTGTACATGTGTGTTCACACATATGCACAGAGATGGGGGAAGAGAGTAGTAAAGGAAAAGGAAAGCGAGAGATTTAGTCTAAGAAATTAGCCAATGAGTTATGTTAGATACCTCAGCAGGTAAAGTACTTGCTACCAAGTATGAAGACCTGAGTTCAAGTTCCCAGAAGCCACATAATGGTAGGCATCATAGCATGCACATGTAATACCAGTGTTCCATGGTGAGATTTGAGGCAGAGCATGGGAATTTTTAGAAGCTCACACACCAACTTGCCTGACACTGGCAATAATGAACAACAGAAACCTTGTCTCAAGGCAGAAAGGAAAGACCAGCACCTGATGTTGTCCTCTGATCTCTATCTGTTCTCTCTCTCTCTCTCTCTCTCTCTCTCTCTCTCTCTCTCTCTCTCTCTCCTCTCTCTCTCCTCTCTCATACACACACACACACACACACACACACACACACACACACACACGCATTAAATGAATTAATGGAATTAATAAAGCTGCAACATTCAACTCTTCATAGTAAATGCATGATGTGGACTGTCCAGGGAGAGCTGATGTTACAAGTGAAGTTCTCAGGCAGCCAGATAATTCTCTCTGTCTTGGGAAGGTCCATCTTTTGCAGTAATTAAGCATCACTGGTTGGATGAGGTCCACCCACAATATGAAGGTGAACCTGCTCGACTAAGGTCCACAGTTCAAGGCTGATCTCAAACAGAAACTCTGACAGAGGCTCTTAGAATAATTATCAATCAAGAACTGTCTTGTTTCATGATCTAGTCAACTTGACATATCAAATTAACCATCACAGTAGGTATACCTTTATATAATCATATTCTTAACCATATGAAAATCCATAGTTTGTTATCCTTCCTTTACCTATGATGCATATCAGCCCTTCTACTAAAATACAGCTTATAGCAGACACCAAGTCACTCCTGCATTTTCAACTAACCAGAATTCATGTGTCTATGCAAATGCCTTCTTATTTCTTGGTGTCGTGTCTCTGATAACCTGATGTGATCCCACTGTCCGTTCCTATCCATAATTCCTCTGTTATCCCTGAGACTATGCACCATGCAGAACTTCATGCCCACTAGCATCTCCCAGCTCTTCTTTATCATCCTCCCTGCTTTAACTGTAGGATGTGCAACGCCAGGGTTCAGCACCCATCTGATCACCTCCACTCAGCTTTTTAGAGCTGCTTTTTCTTTAAAATCAGGAAATGTTAACAGTATATATTTGCTAATAGGAGGTGATTTGGATGCAAATTGTCTCAGATATGATATTTTTCATTATTTAATTTATCATTGGTTGAGTCAGACGATAGGAAACATTTCAATTATATTCTTTTTAAAGATTTATCTTTGTTATTTAAAATTCTTTCTCTCTCTCTCTCTCTCTCTCTCTCTCTCTCTCTCTCTGCCTATGTGCACATGAATGCAGGTGCCTATGGTAGTCAGTGTCAGGCCCCTTGGTGTGGGGGATACAGCAGCTTTACAATCTGGGTCCTGGGACCTGAACTCCAGGCCTCTGCAGAGTAGTGTGAACTTTTAACCAGGGAACCATCTCTCAGGCCCCTCAATGTACTGTTAACTCTTTTTTTGTTGTTAACTTCTATACTCCCCACCTGCCTTCCAAATTCTCATCCATGTAGAAGAGTCTACCTATGTTTCCTGGTGAATTCTGGGCCCGGGTAGGGCAGTGTTTCAATTTTTAATCCAGATTAAAGCATCAAAATGAATAGAAAAAAACTTTGCACATTTGGAAATTAGCTTTCCTATTAGTGCTGGTGATATCTGCATCTGTATTCATATTTTTTCATATGTAGCTAATTTGAGGAACACTGCCCTGAACCTGAAATCTGACAGTTTTAACTGATGACATGTTTTAAAAGTGAAATCTTGAGTGTTCTGTGTATAGTATAATCCTTAAAGATGTAACAAATCGAAGAGACTTGATAGACTTAAAGTTATTTCAAAATGCTCTATTGTAGATTTTACAATAGCAACAGTAACTAACTAATTACATCAAATGTGAAATCTAATTAAGACTTCATTGTACCATCTGTGTTCTTTGGTTAAAGGACATGTACTATTAAACATGTGCTGAGAAGGAAGTATTGAAAGATTTACTTAAAATTCGCTTCCTTCTCTTCTCAAAGGCTTGGTGGTGACAGAGTGCAATACTGCATTGTGCTCTCCAGATTTTTAAGGGCTCCTAGGAGTCATGGCCAATTTTCCCATTAGTTACAGACTAGATACTACACGATGAAACTGAACTTCACAATTTCAAGCCATAGAGCAGTGAGAAGATCACACATATCGACATGGCTGATTTCTGTGATTTGAAACAATCTCAAATGGTTCAGGGACGCAGATGAGGAAGAGGAGGCAGGCTAGGAAGACACAGGAACTCAACAGACTTACAAGGCTCAGGAAGTTCCTGAAACTTAAAAGATTCACTATTCTGGGGCAGGAGAGATGGCCTAGCGGTTAAGAGTGCCGACCGCTCTTACAATGGACCCGGGTTCACATGGCGGGCGAGAACCGTCTGAAACTCCGATTCCAGGAGAACTCCAGCTCCAGGGGAACCCGACACCCTCTTCTGACCTCCGCGGCATTGCACGACATGGGTGCACAAACCTGCACGCAGACAGTACATTGATACACATACAGAAATAAATAAATGCCGGGCGTGGTGGCGCACGCCTTTAATCCTAGCACTTGGGAGGCAGAGGCACGCGGATCTCTGAGTCCGAGGCCAGCCTGGTCTACAGAGTGAGTTCCAGGACAGCCAGAGCTACAGGGAGACCCTGTCTCAAAAAAGACAACAAATAAAAAAAAAAAAAAAAAAAAAAAAAAAAGATTCACTATTCTTTTCCTCTTCTCCCATCAACTCATAGGGAAAGGAGGCTCTCAGATCTGGTAAACTGTGGGAGAACCAACAGGTATGAAGCTTTTGTAAATCATTGTCCATGCTGGTGTGGGCTTTATGCAGTTGCTTTCCAACAACCCATGCTCCTCTAAGAACTCACTCACTCAACCACACCCTTGTAAGTAAGCCAAATACACTCATTGCTCCACTAAACTAGAGTCAGGTGGATTCATTTTTTTGGTGTATCATCATTGCCCTATGTGGGGTGAATACACATTTGCTCATATTTTCCCAGGAAAAGTCACATGGAGAGAGAAAGAGAGAGAGAGAGAGAGAGAGAGAGAGAGAGAGAGAGAGAGAGAATCAAAAGAAAGAAGAAAGAAAGAAAAGAAAGAAAGAAAGAAAGAAAGAAAGAAAGAAAACAAAATGACATTTGAATCTTCAATGAACTTTATACTATGGGGGCTGGTGGTCCCATAGGATTACAACGAATCCAAAAGCATTTGCACACTGAGGGCCACCTGGTTATACAAACTTGACTGGATAGGCTTTAACATATATGACAACATATATGAAGTCCTGTGGGTGGTTCAGATAGGGAAGCAGGGGATAAATATATTAAGCTGTATTATATGAAATCTGCAAAAATTCAATAAAATATGTTAAATAAAAAGTTCTAATCATCCAAGGACCTCCTATACATCATGAGGTTGTAGTTAACACATAGGACCTCATCAAACTTAAAAAGCTTCTGTACAGCGAAAGAAACAATCAAGGAAGTGAAGAGAAAACCCACAGAGTGGGAGGAAATCTTCACCAATGATACATCTGACAGAGCATTAATGTCCAGAATATATGGACTACTCAAAAAACAAAGAAATAAGAAAACAAATGACCTACTCAAAAGATGTAGTAAAGAGCTGAACAGAGACTTCACCAGTGAGGAAGTGAAGATGGCTGAGAAACATCTTAAAAAGTGTTCAACATCGGGCTGGAGAGATGGCCTAGCGGTTAAGAGTGCCAACTGCTCTTGCAGAGGACCCGGGTTCGATCCCCAGCACCCACATGGCGGCCGAGAGCCATCTGAAACTCCAATTCCAGGAGAACTCCAGTTCCAGGGGAGTCCGAGACCCTCTTCTGACCTCTGCGGTGTTGCACGTCACAGGTGCATAGACTTGCATGCAGACAATACATTCATACACATACGGAAATAAATTAAAAAAAGTGTTCAACATCATTAATAATTAAGGAAATGCAAATTAAAACCACTCTCAGATATTATGTCACTCTGATAAGACTGGGTAAGATCAAGAAAACAAAAGATACCAAATGATGGAGAGGCTATGGGGAAAGGGGAACACTCATCCACTGCTGGTGGGAATGCAAACTTGTACAACCATTATGGAAAGCAGTGTGAAGAACCTTTAAAAGACTCAAGATGAGCCTACCAGCTGACCTAATCATACCACTCCTGGATATATAGCCAGAAGACTCATCCTACTGCAGAGATACATGCACATCTACATTTATTGCAGCTCTCCTTACAGTAGCGAAGACCTGGAACCAACCCAAATGCCCCTCAACAGGTGAGTGGATGACAAAAATATGGTACATCTACACAATGAGGTTCTATTCTGTGATAAAGAAAGATGACATTATGAACTTTGCAGGTAAATGGATGGAACTGGAAGCAGTTATTATAAGTGAAGTAACACAGTCCCAGAAAAACAAAAGGTGAATGGTTTCCCTTATTTGTGGATGCTAACATCAAATCCCCAGTTGAAAGGCAAGCTGAAAAACATTATTGTTATATTTCTTTTATCTGAAAGTAATTGTGTTGTTATAATGTAAATCTCTTAATGGGCTCTAGAATCTACCTACCACACTTATTTTCAGACTCTGTAATTACTGAATATGGATGGAATGTATGTATTCATATTTTAGAGTAATATAAAATTAAAGGGGGAATATGTGAATTCCTAAACATATTTTGGAATTAACATACAGTTTATTCCCAGAGGTCATAATTTTGATCCATACATGACAGTTTTAGAGGCATTTGTTGGAGCAATACAAAGGGGAGGGAAAAACAACAACATAAAGACTGGGTTAAAGAACTGAATGATACGGTTGAACTCTGCCCAAACCAACAAGCCTCTGCAGGGAAAAGCTTAGGAAAGACTGAGAAAAGATGCAAGACGTGTATGGCAGAAGGCATGAACAGGGGCAGGGTAAGGACAGGGAGAGGGGAATGTGTCTAAATTGGGCTCAAACATAATCAATGAAATACACAGTTCATCAATAAAAAGTATTTAAAAAATTGAGCCAAACGTAATAATTGTTACCTCTTTGTGTTACATGGTTCACAGTTTGGAAAGGGAAAAAAATCAAGTTAGGATGATATTGAAGTGGAATTAATGTGCTTGTGGAGGAAGATGATGATTGATTATGAACCAGAATGCTGCATATTTAATCCATTACTTCTTTCACAGTCACAAGATGTATTCTTTTTGAATATTAGTTGAGATACTAAAGTCATCTCTAGCACTTGTTCAGTCTCCTAGTCTGTTATTTGAAAGCTAAAAATTTCTCACATTTTCACTGTGCGGATCTTAGATAAAAAATGCCAGCTTATAAAATTCCAGTTTATTTATATGCCAGCAGCTGCAGCTATGACATCAAGATGCCATAAAACCCTCTCTCAGCTTTGCACACACCTGTCGCTGGAGGGAAATCTGAGCCATGTAGACAGGGATTATGGGGTTCTAAGTAACAGTGGCTCTGGGATCATAGATCTCCTGCAGTTGGAATGTATTTCGGGGGCAGCTGTGCCAGTGGTACAGGCATCTGTGCTGGATTTCCCTCCCTGGACCTCTGTCAAACTGATATCCTTCTTCACACATGGACAGCTGTCTCAGTATGGTTTGTGTTATAACAGCATGCCACAGACTGGGAAATCTCTAAGTAATTGCAGTATTTCTCACAGTTCTGGAGGATGAGAAGTCTAATATCCATATGTTAACATCTGGTCAGAGCCTTCCTGCTCTGCTATCACGGGATCAGGGCAGCAGGGACCAGTTGATAAGAGAGCCAAGAGGACTCTCAGGTAAGGACTTTGCTCCTCTTCTTATCAAGCCACTCACCTCATCAAGGTTGCCCACTCCGATGACCTCATCTAAATCTGTCTCCTAGATGCCCAGTGCTGAATGTCAGGGACAATATGAACACAGGGATTAAATTTCTAGCATATCAGTTTTTTTTTGGGGGGGGGTCTTTTCGAGACAGGGTCTCCCTGTAGCCCCAGCTGTCCTGGAACTCACTCTGTAGACCAGGCTGGCCTTGAACTCACAAAGATCCACCTGCCTCTGCCTCCTGAGTGCTAGGATTAAAGGTATGCACCACCATGCCCGGCTAGCATATGAGCTTTTAAAGAACACATTCACACCACAGCAGAAACCATGTTTCTAGGTACAAAATATAAGAATTATGAAGCATCCATACTCTGGTGTCTGTTTGCAAGACATAGATCATAACCACCATGTGGGTGAGTGGGAAGTTGAGCCCCTGAGCTGATGCAGAACAACTGCTAACATTCTTAAATCATATGTTTCAAATATGAGGCATGCCTATTGATGGGCATGGTACTCAGAATATCTTGCAGGCAATGGAGGCACGGTGTGTGATGCTAAAGGATCCTTAGGTCCCCAGACTTTGAGTGATTTTGATCAAGATCACATATATGTGGATGATTTAGACAAGCATCCAGGGCTTCTGAGTACATGCACACATATTGCATGCTTGAGTATGTATCTATGACTTGTGTCTTCCCTAAGCATGATGCATAGTCTACTAATCTGGGCATGGTCTCATGTGAGTCTCATGGTGGGAGGAAAAGAAGACTGCAGCCTGCTGCCAGCCAGAAGGGTACTTCTCTGCCAGGAAGAGATTTCACACAGTTCTAACAACTTGTCAGATCACCTTGCAGTGGAGACTGAAGCCCACAATTATGACCGACAGACCCACACCTTGACCAGAGCTGTTTAGCTGTCCAAACTCTTGCTTTTATTTAAAATGCATTTATTTTTATTTTTATCTTTTTATGTGTATGAGTTTTACGCCTGCATGTATGTAAGTCCACCTATGTCGTGCAGTGCCTGTGGAGGACAGAAAGAGGGCATGGGATTTGTTAGAACTGGATTTATGAACAGTTGTTAGCCACCATGTGGGTGTTGGTGTACAAACCCAGTTCTTCTGCAAGAGCAGCTAATGCTCTCAATCACTGAGCCATCTCTCCAGTGCATGTACCTTACAGACCCAGTCACATAATTTTATTATTTATTTATTTATTTATTTATTTATTTATTTATTTATTATTTTTATGTGTATGAGTGTACTGTCTGCTTGTAGGTTGGTGCACCCGTGTCGTGCAATGCCACGGAGGTGATAAGAGGGCATCAGATTCCCCTGGAACTGGAGTTAAAGATGGTTCTTAGCCACCATGTGGGTGCTGGGAATTGAACCTGGGTCCGCTGCAAGAGGAGTCAGTGCTCTTAACCACTGAGCCATCTCTCCAGCCCTGATAATTTTATTCTTGACAGGAAGAGATAATATACCAGTGAAAAAGAATTGCTATAAACAATTCTTTGGTGGAAAGTTTAGGGGAAGGGAAAGAGACCCAGTTCTACTCTCCGGCGATGAGGCCTCAGTCTTTCAGGCCTCTTTGCAGATCACAAAGCTCCCATAGGCTTCTCACAGAAGCCCTTTAGGGAAGAAGATGGCTGGAGTAGCTGTGTAGTTCCCCTCCATTCCAGACAGGAGTTGGGAATTCTCCTGCTCTCTGATGGGCCAGGCTCTGGATCAACTCCAGAAGCGTGGGTTACATTTTCCTTTCTTCTGAGTATAGAACTTGTTGAGCACAGAAGGCCCTGATAAGCTTTAAGATGCAACAGTGGCAGCCAAGTGCCTATAATATATCCCAAAACTATTTGGCTATTAGCTCTCTCCTTGGAGGAATAACTCACAGCGGATGCCACAAGCTTATGTCCTCTAGTGGTTAGGCGATGTTATAAGCCACAATAAGAACTTATCACACTTTATAGAGAAACCACAGTTTGCGGATTAGCATACCATCCAAGCATCTGTGTCTATGCTCACAGCTTAGCTTGACACAATAAGTGGTACTGCTTAAATGCCTGTACATCCAATAGCTTGAGCTTTGTTAGTATGACTGAAAAGGGTATCACTGGGAAAGCTGTCAATCCTTGAAGGGAATCAAACTGAACAGACTGGAGTCCAAAATGACAACTCCAAAGAAATTAGACTGTTTTCTTCTCACCCACTTGTGCCCCTTTCCCAAAGCCCAGGGAACAAACTGCGGAAGAGGAGGCGTGGTAGATTGTAAGGGCTGTGGAGAGATAGGGGTGAAGCATGAGACTACAGGAATATAGTCTGGACACCTGATTGATCAACATGCTTGTGCATACAAGCTTCTCCAACTGGACTATGGGAATCTTGGGTTGTCCAAAATTTGGACATAGATACTTGCAAAATGCACCAATTACTTAATTGTATGACATACTGAGTAACATCAATGTTATCTGCAAACAACTGTGTCATTGTATTGTAGAATCCCTTAAAAATAAAGAAAAAAGACTGATCATTTTCTCTCTCTTTGCTGGAATTCGGGAAGTACTCTGCTCTGATAGCCACAGGGAGAATCAGGTACAACTCTTAGAGGTCAAACCCACAGAGTGCCAGCTCTAGGGTTACTCTGTGCCCTGCAGTTTTATTGACACGGACTCTCAATTTGTCAACTGCACTTCAGGCTTGCCTACTCTTGTATGTTCAAACTCCTGTAATGCGATTCTCTATATTTGTCATTCGAGTTAATTGGGGGGTAGCAGTTTGCTCTGTGAACTTTTCCTCCTACAGAACTGAGAGGAGTTGTTTATTTTTTTTTTCAGTATTTTTAGCTTTGTAGTTGTTGCTAAGATGGAGTAGAATTTCCATGTTCATTTATGGGAGACTGCAAACCAGAAGTCCTTTCTTTTTTGTTTTTCAAATTATTAACTTCTAGGTGCCCTTGGTGCAGGCCACCTTGGCCAAGTGGATTAAGGATTTAAATTCCTAGTTTAAATTTATATGGTATGCTCAGATGACTTTTTCTTTAAAATAAACCCTACTTATTTCATTATAAATATGAAAACAGTTAAGCTAGAGAACATCGTGAAGGTTAGTGTTAAATGTCTATATTTAAATTAGGATTGATATGTATCAGAACCAATAATAATTGTTTTTTCTGTCTGTATATTTAAGAAATAATGATTAGATTTTTATTTTATGTATCTGAATGTAATGCTTGAATGTAGGTAACTGCACCATGACATGCAGTGCCCACAGAGATCAGACGGACCTGGTTCCCTGGAACTGGAGTTCCAGATGGTTGTTAGCCACCATGCAGGTGCTGAAATTGAAACCTGGGTCCTCTGCAAGGGCAGTCAGTGCTCCCAAACTTGGAGCCCTCTCTCAAGCTCCAAGATGAGACTTTCAGGCTAATTTGTTTATATTAATTCATAATTTCTTATGTTATTTTTTATGTTCAATACAGAATATTGAATTGTGCGAATGCTTCATACTCTATTTTACCAATTCCAAATTAATCTTTTAGTTTATCTGTTACAATTCCATGGCAGGCATTTTTGAAAACTGTTTACTTCAGAAATATTTCTTCAGGATATTTTTATCCATAATATAATAAGATATTGATACCATAAGAAAAAGTCCTTTAAACAGTATTGTTTTCAAAGAAAAAAATGCTTAAAAGTGCTAGATGTTATTTCTTTTGTAAGCAAAAACATTGGTCAGGTATAAACTCACCAAACAGTTGCCACTTTACCATCAGTGAAATAAAGTTCTTAAAGATTTATTTTATGTATGTGTATGTATGTCTATGTGTGGGTATGTACACATAGTTGAGGGTACCCAGGGAGCCCGGAAAAGGGTTCAGACCCCTTGGAGCTAGAGTTACAGGCTGTCATGGGCCATACAAAGTGGGTGCTGAGAATGGAACTGAGGTCCCCCAAAAGTGCAGTCATCGCTCTTGATGGCTGAGCTAGCCCATGTCTCTGAGCTAGCAAAATAAAATTTGAAAAAGCAATATTACTCAAAAGATTCCACTTTGCGTTCAATATGTTTGGAATAACAATTTTATGACAGTACTTATGTGTATGAGTAATAAACCAGTGTACAAAGCATATAGGTATCTGTTTTGCATGTGTGTGACAGACACAAAGGCAGAAAGATAGCACCATGCTGTTCTGAAAGAAATATTTTACAGGTAATCAAATTAATCAAATTAGGCCACTAACACACTTTCATGGAAATGGATATTTTATAGAATGTTACAAACAATCTATTTGGATACTACTTTACATATGTCAGACCACATAAAATTTGATGACCACTTATCTAGCAGAGGTTATTTTGAATTAAAAACAATAATCACTCATGCCAGATGTAGTGGTGCACATCTTTAATCCCAGTGCTTGGGAGGCAGAATTAGGAGAAGCTCTGTGAAGATCGAGGCCAGTCTGGTCTACACAGCAAGTTCCAGACCAGCTGGGGCTACAAGGAGACCCATCTCGAAGGAAAAAAAATAAATAAATCACTCACATAAACTCACAGTAGTTTTCAGTGATGAATGCCTAATAAACAAGAACATACACTCCATGAAACACAATGAAAGAAAAAGAACTTCAGAAATGTGTTCAACTTCAAGTATTACATATTCCTAACTCATTTTTGCAGTTGTTTTGTTTTTTAAAATACTTTTATAAATACCTTCTTATTTTTATTTTATCTATATGTATGTATTGCCTTGTATGTAATTAAGTACACCAGTGTACAATGCCCATAGAGGTCAGAAGAGGGCATCAGATTTACAGACAGTTGTTAGCCCCCATTTGGGTGCTGGAATTTGAACCCAGCCAGGTCCTCTGTACAAACAGCCAGTGCTCTCAACCACTGAGACATCTCTCCAGCCCCTTGTTCTTTTTTTTTGACATTTTTAAGTTTTTTAATTATTATTTGGGTGGATAGATATGGGTCACAACTAGCTTGTAGATGTCAGATGATAACTTTGTGGAGTGAGTGTATTTTCTTGTTCCTCCTTGATGTGTGTTCCCAGCATGGAATCCAGGCCATCAGCCTAACACAGCAAACACTTTATCAACAGAGCGGCATCTCAAGTCCTGTTTTAGTTTTCTGCGACAATGTCTCATACAGCCTAGGCTGGCCTTGAACTGACTGTGTAGTGGAGGATGACCTTGGTCTTTTGATTCTCCCGCCTCTACCTCCCAAGTGCTGGGACTACATGCTTATCTCATGGTACATGGCTCAATTCGCTTTTTCTTGATGCTCCTTACATATTTTCATTGTTAATTACCTCAGTCTTTTAAAATTTAATGACCCCTAAGATGTTAAATTGTCCTCCTGGTTTAGTCTCATTGCTTGGTTTTATTACTTATCTGAAATTCCTGATTTGAATAGTGAGGAGATTTAAGGAAGAAGAGGCTGGATGGGAAGGCCTGCAGTTTGTAGCTCTGTTTGAAGCTTTCAGGGCATGGCAGCGCTATAGGCTGGCCATATAGCTAGATACTACAGGGAAGACAGTCTTCCAGTGTTTGCTCTACAAATATTAGCTCAAATAGTTACCTAATAAACTATACAATAACCACCGAAAGCATTTAAACAATCTTCCTAGATGAATTGACTTGGCTTGCTGGGGACAGCAGTGTGTAAAGGAGTTCTTGGCTATATAAACACTCAGCCCAAATAAGACCCAGCCAGTCCATGATAGTCTAGGTATTGCAGGTCTTGAAAAGTTTGGTGATGTATAAACTGGTTCTGGGAACATGAATGTGACCACAGGATCAGGAGAAACACTGCACACCCTCATAATGAGATTAGTAGGAAAAGTCCAACTAAACACAGCAAAAAAAAAAAAAAAAGAACTAAAACATACCTCAATTGGAACATTGAGTTTGGAAGTGTGGTGGTTAATCTCCATGGTTAACTTGGCCAGATTTAGACTCTTGTAGGAGACTGTGTGTGTGTGTGTGTGTGTGGTGTGGTGTGGTGTGTTAGGGTATTTTCAGAGAGATTTGACTGATGATGAAAGACTTACCTTGAATGTGGGGAGCACCATCCCAGGCAGCACAGCCACAGACTAAATAAAATGGAAAAAGTGAGCTGAGCACCCACATTCGTCTGTCTGCTTCCTGACAACAGGAACTGACCAGCTGCCTCAGGTTCCCACGGCCATGCTCACCTGACATGATGGACTGCCTCCCCTCAAACCACCAGCCAAAACAAACTCTTATGTGTGTCTGACATCTGGGATTCCCTCGTGATCTTCTGATTCCAAAGGCCTTGGCTACCTTGCTTCTCCCGCTTTACCAGCTTGAGCACACAGAGCTCGTCCACTGGGCTCAGGCCAGCTTCGCTCCATACCTGACACTATTTTGGTAGTCATCCCATAGTCCTAGCATCTCCAATACCATGAGGTCTCTACTGCAACTAAGGCTGGTCAGTCACCACTGGCCACTCTGAACCCACACTGTGCCATGCCTGAGCAGTTCTCAAAGACCCCTTCATGTCATCCCAAACAGTCCCATGTGGGAGACTCTTACATATTGCATGTTTGGCTTCCACCTTGAGATACAGCCTTGGCCACATCTGGACCACAGCTTCTGTGTGCTGACTCTGAGGAAATAAGCTCCAAATATTTTACCTCACTAATGATGGTTTCTTATTAAATCACAGCTGATTTTTCAGCCCTAGCTACCTAGCATCCATTGTCCCAATAAAGCAAAACAAAAACAAACAAAAAACAGTTTCACTTTCATAGATTCTGATATATTCAAATATATCCTACAAATGGTCCTGATAGAGTCCTTGAAGGCTCTCCTCTCAAACGTCCCTCTGAAATTTCACAAGGAAAGTCTCCATTGTTTTTATTTCCAAAATTCTTATCTTCCAAGATGCCACAGAATAGCCCACTAAGCTCTAAGTACTCAGTGGTATTTTCCACCCCAGAAATACTTCCACAATTCTCCCCAAAACCACATGGTCCAGTCTTCCACAGAAATTGCAATGGTTCTGGTACTAATCTTTGGTTTATTTTGCTATAATAAAACATGGACCAAAACCAACTTGGGGAAGAAAGGGCTTGTTTCATCTTATACATTACAGCGCATCATCAGAGAAGGCAAAGAAGGAATTCTAAGGAAGGACCTGGAGGCAGAATCTCAAGCAGACACTGTGGAAGAATCTTGTTTCCTGGCTTTCTTCCCCTGGCTTGCTCACCTGCTCTCGTGCAGCCCAGCTCCTCACCAATGGATGGTATTGCCCACAGTGGGCTGGCCTCCCACATCAATTAACTACTCAGATGACTCTAGTGTGGATGAACTTGACAAATGCTAGCCAGCACACATATCTTAGAACACTTGAGTTTTCCATATGGAGCACAGAGAGGGAGGAACCTGGTGATGAGCAGACCACTAGTTACACCTCAGACTCACACTGTCAGTTCAAAGAAAGACCTTCAATCATTGGATATGGGTGATCTCTCTGGGGTTGCCATGGGCTCAACACAAGTTGACTAGACCAGGGGCTTTCCATGGTGGGAAGAGTTGTTACCACTCCATTCACACGGCTCAGATCACTCCACATTTTGCTTATTTCTAGTTCTCTCATTTAAGATGTGGCTTGGTTCTTAGCTGTGTGAGTGTGTGATGGACATGTGTGTAGTGTGGGCCTATGCACACGTCCCTGCACTCAAGTGGACTCCAGAAGACAAACTCAAGTGCAAGCCTTCACCTTCCATCCTGTTGAAGACAGAGCCATTGACTTGTACTGTGTACAGCATGATAGTTGGCCCATGAGCTTCCTGGTAATTAGCCTATCTCCATTTTCTATTTTACCATAGACTGCTAAAACTCCTTCCCTGTGAATAGCATCCATTCCTCCTCCTACTTTGGTCCCAACAAAATTTAAGGGAAGATTACACCAAAGTTCACCCTGGGGAACCAATGACTTCATTGGGCTTATTTATAGAGCACACCGGCAAGGAGTGGGTGTCCTCACTAAGGCTTAAACCAGAAAATCTTCACCAGCACAGTCTACGGGTTCCCCACAACTGCACAGATAGAGCCTCTCTCTGTTAGTCCTTTCTAACCTATAAACCCTACCCCTTTCCTGAGGCCACAGGCAATTCAGACCCAATTGCCCACAATGGGTTTAGAGAAGAGGCTGGATACTCAGGTTGATGTCCTGTGACCTCCTGCCCCTTCTTCTATGAAGGGACTGCTCTCCAGTCAAGAAGTCCAGCTGTGATAAACTTTTGGAAGTGGGCACAGCTGAGCTCAGGATGATGGAGTCTGTCTGGTTTAGAAAATTCCTCCCTATAATGCTGCAGGAGTGTTGAGAAGGCAGAGGTGTGCTACCATTGCCAGGTTTATGTAGGTGCTGGGGATCTGAACTCAAGTCCTCCTGCTCCTGTGGCAAGCCTTTAGTGGCTGAGCCATCTCTCCAACTGATGTGTACAGCTTTCCTCCCAAATAAAACATTCCATCCTAGTGGAAAGAGAGGCTCAAAAGACTAGGAAAGTAAATATCTCACAGGATACAGAAAACTACTGGAAACAACAAAATTCACAAGGACTCTTCCCAAGGTTATGAAAGCAGTAAACAGTGGCTAACTTTGGAAGACTCTCTCTAATAATCCCAGATGCCTAAAGGGGAATCACTGATCAGACAGAGCTGTCTGCAAGTTATACAGAGAGCACTGAGGACACTTCTATGAGCTGGCACTTTGGCTGGGACAGGTTTTTCAGTGATACAATTGCCTTTGAGTTGCTCATATTACTGTAAGTTACCTCTCACCCAACTCCTAGAACACCAATAAATAAGGTCCTTGCTTTGCTAAGTCAGACTTTGGTGGGGTCATTACTTTGGTCTGTCCCTTGTTTTTTTTTTTTTTTTTTTTTTTTACTTTTTCTTTCGAGGTGAGTAGACATTTGTTCAGGTCAATCCTGGGAAAGTTCATACAAGACTGGTCTTCTAAGATGTTTGAGAGGATTTATAAAAATCTGAGATACCAGCCTATTCATGTCCTGTAGTCATACTCTTCTAATCCTCTAAGGAACCTAAGATGTAAGAGCTCAGACTATTCCGAGGTTTTAAGCATGTATTACAGAAGGCTGCAAATGTTAGTGAATATAAAATTCACCCTCAGGGCCTGTAAAACACAGATTATTAAGTGACACATTCAGAATTCCTAATCTAGGGCTCCAGAATTAGATCATGTGTCAGGTTCTTATCTACAATGCTGACATGGCTGGTGCAAGGACCGTATGTGGGGACTTAATCAAAAAGACCACGACCACTCCTTATCACAACATAGGAGTGTGTATTTTCTTATTCCTGAATGTGCCTACTTGGCTGGCTGTGTTCCATACACATTCAGACATAAACAACAAGAATTGACCCTGGTCACATAATTTTAGCCATTTTACTCAGCACAGTAAAAATTGAGACAGTGATTGGCTCATCTATGGAGTTTACATAGTGTTTGTTTTCCATTTTCTTGTTCTTCAGCCAGTATACTTATTGAAGCCAGGCAGCACTCCATGAGTTAGAAAGTACATAAAACCCTTAAAAGGGTGGAGCATGGCTCCTTTGATAGAATGCCTGCCCCGGAAGCATGAGGACCGGAGTGTTGCCCGTAGAAAAATGTCGGGTGTGGTGGCACAACTGTGCAGACTCAGTGCATGGAAGGCAGAGACCAGAGGATACACGGAGCTTACTGGACTGTCAGTCTATCCTAATTGGTGATCTCCAAGCCAACCAGAGGCCCTGTTTCAAAAAGGTGGATGGTCATTCAGAGGATGGCCTCAGAGGCTCATCTCCAGCCTCCGCATGTGTGTGTCCCCATATGCCCCCCCAATGTAAAATCCATGAAGTATTGAAATGATCCTCTGAAAATTAAAGTCCAACTCAACAAAGGCTATCCCACTCATCAGTGATTCTGCTTTATTAGGTTCTATCAGAAGCAAAGGGAACATTAACAAAATAGACAAATCTAAACCCTACCACACAGCTTTTGAAATCAGAGCTCAAGATTCTTCCTTGCAGGTCTTTCATGAGCCAAAAATGCTGTAGAAAGTGATAGATGAAGTAAGTGAATGGTGATTGTGTTTTCCCTAGTTTACCAGGTTGATTTGTCATTTTCCCAGTCTCTTACTGATAGTGTTGGCTGTGCATGTTGGCTGTGCGTGGGTAGCAAGTGCTCACCCCTTCACCCACTGCTGTCCTCGGTGATGCTGCAAGGGGAAACTTTCATGTTACTGCTGCCAACAAGTACCAGCACACAGCATGTCCTGTCTACACTCCAACACATCCTTAACCGTTTTCTATTTATGTGTTTGCTAGACTAGTGGTTGCTTACATGTTCATTCAGGAAGTAAGGAATGGGTTTACACTAAAAACCCAATACTTGCAGGATAGGCAAGTAGCCAGTGTTGAAATGCCCAGGTTGGCTCCCAGATTGATGTAGCGATCCTAGACTGTGATGCTGCAGCTTCCAGGGATAGAGTCTGTGCCATTCATAATATCGATGACTAATCTTTAGTTGGCTTTTCTTCTTTTTTTCTTTCTCAGTCTCTTCATTCATTCCTGCTTAGAAAGTTTCAGGATTAACTTCAGGTATACTAGTCCTTTTTGGAAGTTATACCATCAGGGATCACAAACAGAAACAATATTCTGTTGTTTAGAAAATAGGCAAGAGGGCTGGAGAAATGGCTCGGTGGTTAAGAGTATATGCTGCTATTGCAGAGGACCTGATTTCCCAGCACCCACATAAGGCAGTACACAACTGCTTATAACTCTAGCTCCAGAAGATCCGATGCCCTCTCCTGGCCTCTGTGATCAACTAGACACATACAACAGACATACAGACTCACACACATGTATACAAATTTTTAAAGAATTTTCAAATAACAAAGGAATAATTTAAAATGAACATTAATGTACAAAACAATGCAGTTTTCTGATGAATATTATTTTTTCAAAACATGATGTACCTAAAGGCAGATATATAAGAATATACAAGTACCTGTTTCTTTAAATATGAATATTTTACGGTATATATTTTACTGAATTCTTGTGCATTTCATAAAATACATATTAATCATATTTAGGCCCTCTCCCCTGTCTGCACTGACCCCATGTCCCCACCCACCAAATTTCATGGGTTCTGTCATATAGACGAAGATTTTCTTCCCCTGGGTGTGCTTTCTTTTTCCCTTGATTGTTAGTTTCCTTTGCTTACAGAGAAAATTTTCACCAGCTACACATCTGACAGAGGACTAATACCCAGAATATACAAAAATTTCACAAAACAAAGAATCAAGAAAACAAATGACCCAATTAAAAGGTGGGCTATGGATCTGAACAGAGATCAGGAGAAGAAATTTTGAACAACCCAAGGTTCCCACAGTCCAATTGGAGAAGCTCGTATGCACAAGCATGTTGATCAAATAAGAGTCCAGTCTATATTGCTGTAGTCTCACAATTCACCCCAATCTCTGAAGCCCTTACATTATATCACACCTCCTCTTCCACAGGTTGTTCCCTAGGCTTTGGGAAAGTGGCACAAGTGGGTGAGAAGCAAAACAGTCTATTTTCTCTGGAGATGTCATTTTGGACTCTAGTCTGTTCAGGTTGTTTCCCTTCATGGGTTGACAAGCAATTAGATGTACAGGCATTTAAACAGTACTAATTTTGATGGCAAGCTAAGTTGTGGGCATAGACACAGATGTTTGGATGGTATGCTAATCCATGAACTGTGACTTTTTGTAAAAGATGTGGCATATAACATCCCCTAACCACTAGAGGACATAAGCTTGTGGCATCAGCCGTGAATTATTCCTCCAAGGAGAGAGCTAATAGCCAATTAGATTTAGGATACATAAAGACACATGGTTGGCCACTGTTGCATAGTATTTCCAAGCAGGGGAGGTATAGCTGATGCTGACAGAGGAGTTTGCTTGACTCATGAGACTAGTATTTAATTTATTGATTTAGTGGCCTTTTGTAATGCTCTCTGGCATTTCAGAGGCCAACTGTACTTTAGCAAGTGACATCTCAAAACATTTTTCCATGCTTACACCAGGTCTTCGACAACAGGGTCTTAACACCTCTCTCCTTGCAGGTATCCCACTTACAGGCAAAAGCCTTTATCTTTGATCCCCTAGCCAACTTCTCTTTGGCAGAATAATCCATTGCTGATATCAGAGCTCTCCTGTATTAATGTATTTTACTTAATTACACAGCTTATAAAGACTTTACTATTATATTTGGGTCTGAATAGAGAATTATTCTTTCACAGTTCCTATGTCTATCATTCAATTAAAAAAGGTAGTTATACCTGTTTTATAAGAAATTACCACTATAACAGTTGGCTCTAATTTACAGTTAGGGAATGACTTCATTACCATCATGTTTTTCTTTTTCCTATAAAAGGGAGAGGTAGGAAGGATTCTCAGCATCTGGAAGGTAAACTTCAGTAGGTCACATTATAAACAGTTATTCCCAATAGAATTCACAGAAATGCTCAGTGTCTGTGACTCAGGCAGTCTGAGGTTCCTCTTCCTTTAATATTCAGATGGGTCAACCTCTCTGCTGGCATTTCCCAGACCATCCTGCACAGCAAAAAGTCATACTTTTTCAGGCATTTAGGTTGGCATTTTTACCTGTGGGATCATACAAATCTCCTCCCATTGTTAGTTTTAATATCTCAAAATTAAAAATTTATCAAAAGGTTTAGAACACAGAGTTTTCCATTTGTATCCCAGAGGGAGTAGCCCCACCACCTTCCTCTTTTTGTTTTTCTTTTTTAATTTTTATATTTTGACCTATAAATGCCTAAGTCGTATTACACATACCTATAAACAGGAGCCAAGGCGTAAGTTTTCATCAAATTCACCCAAACTGTTTATCATTGACTGCATTCTATTTATTTGGGGAGTAAGCTTAAACCTAATTTCTTTAAATTATCTTAGAAGTAAAAGAAAATGTTACAAGGTGATACTGTATAACACAGAAGAATATAGAGGCCATTTGTGTACCTTAACCCCAAAGTTATTGTTGGGAATTCAATACAGATTATAAATGAAACAATTAACATTTTATATTCCCAATTAGTTCAAATGTATTACCATTTTCACCAAAACCAACCAAATTTAACTAATCTAAGCATTTTTACTAAGTCTTAAAATATCCTATAATATGTGGACAAAGCTTGGACAAAGTTGAATACCTGCAAAATAAATTTTAACCAAATATACACTTTGTTTTTAAAACTATGTGACTAGACTATGACTTCAGAGAAATCAAGTCCATTAACTTATATGGTTCATTTTGTATTTCTGTATAAATATCTACTGAAATACCTCTCTATATAAATATATGTTATTTTTAAATATACCATTTTAAACTGCAAACATTACAAAGTGGATTGTAATGACTATCTTCCTCCAAGCTCTTGGAGATTCCTTCTCCAGGCCTCACATGAAAACCTTCTTTAAAGATTTTTCAATATCTAGCTCTTAAGTAACTGTAGAATTGAAGGCTATATAACAAAAAATGCATATACAATATACATAACATGAGTATAACTGTAGAGATGAAGTCTATATAACAAGAAATACATATACAATATACATAATATGAGTGTAACTGTACAGTTGAAGGCTATATAACAAGAAATACAGTGCTAGGCAAGGGAAATCTTCCTTCGTGTTGTTTGTCAGTGTAGTCTGAGAAACTCCTGAAATTACACAGGGCTGTTACCACAGCCATAAATTGTATCCCAGACCTTGGAAGATAAGACCCTATTGTTGAAGACAAGATGTACTCCAGACATAGGCCTTGGGGAAATGGAGCTGGAACTGACCTGGAAGCCACCTCCCTGAAGACTAACTTTCATAGTATGAAAAAATATTATGCAAGCTGCTAAGGAGAAAATAAATCAATGGCTAGCCCCCAGCAGTAACACCTAACAACCACATCAGTTACTGACACAAGTAAACTGTTTCTATTGGTACAGTACTTTCACTTTATCTTGTGAGTAATCAACAGCTATCTAATTGGACTTATAGCCCACTCAATGGAAAATAACTTGTGTGTAAACATAGCCAGCTACACATGACTAAATAGGTCATAAAGCCTAGAAAACATGTCTGTTACCTCCCTAGACAAACGAATTTTTTTAAACGTTTTAATTTTTATTGAGAACATTTCTTAAGCAAATTTAGACTCATTCCCCCATCCATTCCCATCCCTCATGCGCCCCCTCTAACCTCCCCGTCAGAGCTCATGGATTGTGTCATGCACAAGTCCTGTCTTGCATCTTTTTCTCAGTCTTTTATAACCTTTTTGGTGCACAGATTTACTGTTTTGGTCAGTTCTTTGAATAGGTTTTTCTCTTTCTTTTTCTTTTCCCCTTTGATTTTATATGAAATTTCTTACCATATGATAGGTATGTATCCTTTTATTAACATACAAGTGTACCTGTGGCCACTCATCAAAGAAGGTTATTTTTGCAAGAGATGGAGAGTATTACAGAATTCCACAACCAGTAAAACAGAGAGAATAAGTGTCTGTGAGATGGCCAGCCCTGAGTGACACACATCTACAATGAAACATCTACACCTAAGGCTCATGGAACCTACCAAACCGGGGCAGGGGAGCAGAAATAATAATAATACATTTTTAAAGACAACCTGGTTTTATTATTTTTTCCAAAGCCAATTTTTTATTGAAGCTCTGTGCATTTCATACAAAATTACAAATCAAATCTAGACCCGTGCCCCCTTCCTTGCCCCCCCACCCCACCAGAGCTCATGCATTGTGCCAAAAATGTTTTTCATCTTTTCCTCAGTCTCTCTCAAAATTCTCGATGCAGAAGTTTTAGTGTTTTGAGCAGAAGTTCACCGTTTCAGTCAGTTCCTTGATGCAGTCTTTCTGTTGTGTTGATGTTATTCCTTCCAATATGCATCATTCCAAAATATGCACATATGCATGTCACATTTAGCATCTTCAGTTTATGATTCTTTTCTTTATTAGGCTGAAAGATGTCATGTTTGAAGTCTCCTCCTTGGCAAGCCCAACCACCATCAATTCTACCCTTCTGTTCCAAACTGGGGTTTTCCCTACCCATGGTCACCAAATGAGGTCCAGTAAGCACCATGTCCTGTCTTGTTCTACCTATACTGGTCTCCATGATACAGACTGGGTAGTCCAAAAATGGTAGTCTATACTCTGAAGAGGCAGAAACCCCAGTAGTAGATCAGTTCACAAGTCGGATGTCTCAGCAGTCCTCATCTGACACTGAAGATTTGGAGGATTCTTGGAGAGACATGAATCTTCAGTCCTTATTGGATGGTTGAAAAGCAGTGTCTCATGACTTTGAAGGATGGCAAAAGCAGACGCACAGGGTAGCTGCACTTGCCAGCCAGTAAGACAGGCAAAACAACTGAGCTTTTTTTTTTTTTTTCACTTTTTGTCATTTACTAAGATCTCAAGTTTTATACCTAAAGTACAATTTCTCTGGATTTATTATTTATATATTTCTGGTTATACTTTCCTTTTGGATGCTTAAGGCTACACAGTTAGCCCAGATTAACCATATTTTTTGTTTTCTCAAGGTCACTGGAGGATCTGATCCTCAAGTGTCACTCAGGATTGGCTCCTTTTGGCTTTTCAACCACCAGTTCCACCCACTCGAAGACAAAGTCAGGTCTTGGTAGACCAGTCTTCACTTTTTGAAGCATAAGCAGACTTTCCTCTTTATAGACTGGACACTGGCTGAAGTCCCATTAGTGGATCTCCAGGACCTCCCTGCACAGGAAGACTGGTAACTCACATTTGCAGGACATTTCAAGAGATGCCCATATGCATAGTCCCCTGGGACTTAGTCGACCACTGAGGGCAAGGAACAAAGTTATCCCTTAAGTCCCTCTGCCAAACTGGTATGGGCATTAAGTATGGTTTTAAGAATCCAGAAAGGCTAAATTATACCAGTCTGATACTTTTAACTACTCTATAATATTTTAGAAAAGGCTTGGATAAAACCTCAAGCAGCCTTGTATAAGAAATACTAAAAAGCACTACCATAAAATAAATACTGTGGTTAGACACAATGTAATGACAAACGGGTTTTTCCGAATTCCTTTGATCTTATATTAATCTAAAATATGCATACATATCCTCCATCCATATACCAAAATTTCTTAACTCTGAAAATAAATGGTAGCTTAGTTCTAGAACCTGTTAAGGGATTCACAATATAAGAACACAGTTGTTTTCAGATCAAGAGGAATATAATATTAATGTTGCTCAGTTTGCCTTACAAGTAGGTAATTGGCATTAGCATCCAAAAATGAGGGATACCATTTGTTTTTGTTTTTGTTTTTTTTCTGGGACAGTGTTACTTCATTTAACATGATATCCTCTAGTTCCACCCATTTACCTGCAAAGTTCATGATGTCTTCTTTCTTTACCATTGCATAGAACTCCATTGTGTAGATGTACCACATTTCTCTATCCACTTCTCAGTTGAGGGGCACTTGGGTTGGTTCCAGCTCTTTGCTATTGTGAAGAGAGCTGCAATAAACATGGCTGTGCATGTATCTCCAAGGGAAGACGAGTCTTGTGGGTATCTACCCAGGAGTGGTATGACTGGGTCAGGTGGCAAGCTCATTTTGAGACTTCCAAGGGTTCTCCACACTGTTTTCCATAGCGGCTGTACTAGTTTACATTCCCAGCAGCAGTGGATGTGTGTTCCCCTTTCCCCACAACCTCTCCAGCACTTGGTATCATTTGTTTTCTTGATCCTAGCCAGTCTTATCAGAGTGAGATGATATCTTAAAGTGGTTTTAGTTTGCATTTCCTTAATTATTAGAGATGTTGAACACTTTTTAAGATGTTTCTCAGCCATCTCTAATTCCTCACTTGTGAAGTCTCTGTTCAGCTCTTTGCTTCACCTTTTGAGTGAGTCATTTGTTTTCTTTCTTCTTTGTTTCTTGAGTAGTTTATATATTCTGGAAATCAATGCTTTGTCAGATGTTTCTGTGGTGAAGGTTTCCTCCCACTCTGTGGGTTTTCTCTTCACTTCTTTGATTGTTTCTTTTGATGTACAGAAGGTTTTGAGTTTAATGAGGTCCCATTTGTCAATTGTCAATCTTATTTCCTACACAGCTGCTGTCTGATTTAGGAAGTCTTTTTCTACACTGATGTATTGTAGGCTGCTGCCAACTTTTTCTTCTATCACCTTCAGAGTTTTGGGTTTTATGTTGAGGTCTTTGATCCATTTGGAGTTGACTTTTGTACAGGGTGAGAGATAAGGGTTTAACTTTATTCTTCTACAATGGTGATCCAGTTTTGCCAACACCACTTGCTGAAGATGCTTTTTTTCTTCCATCGTGTTTTCTTGGCCCCCTTGTCAAATATGAGGTGGCTGAAATTGTATGTGCTCAAGTTTGGATCTTCAGTTTTGTTCCATTGGTCAATAGGTCTGTTTTGATGCCAGTACCCAGCTGTTTTTATGACCATAGCCCTGTATTATATTTTGAAGTCTGGTATAGAGATCCCCCCACACCATATTGCTCTTTTTGCTCAGGGTTGCTTTGGCTATTTGGGGTCTTTTTGTTTTTCCATATGAAATTAAGGACTTTTTTTTCCAAGCCTGTGAAGAAACTCTTGGGGATTTTAATTGGGATTGTGTTGAATCTGTATATTAATTTGGGTAGAATGGACATTTTTACTATATTAATTTTTCCAATCCATGAGCATGGGAGATCTTTCCATCTTCTGATGTCTTCAATTTCCTTCTTCAGGGGTTTAAAGGATTTTTGGAGAGATTGTTGGTGTCTTTGGTTAGGTTTGTTCCTAGGTATTTTATTGTTTTTGAGGCTATTGTGAGTGGAAGGTCTCCTTGAATTCCTTCTTCAGTTGCTTGTTGTTGGTGTAAAGAAAAGCTACTGATTTTTCTAGGTTAATTTGTATCCTGTCACTTTACTGAAACTCTTAATTATTTCTATGAGTTTTGTGGTGGAGTATTTTTAGCATCCCTTAGGTAAACAATTATATCATCACCAAAAAGGGATAGCTTGACTTCCTCTTTTCCAATTAGTACTCCTTTAATTTCCTTTCCTTGCCCTAGCAAGTATTTCAAGCACTACATTGAAGAGGAGTGGTGACGGGGGCAGCCTAGTTCCTACCTTTAAGGGGAATGCTGCTGTCTTTTTTCCATTTAAGATGATGTTGGCTGTGGATTTCCTGTATATGGCTTTGATTACATTGAGGAATGAGCCCTCTAATCCAATTCCCTCTAGGACTTTAAGCATGAAGGAATGCTGGATTTTGTTAAAGGCTTTTTCTGCATCAATTAAGATGATTGTGGGTTTTTTTTTCTTTTCAGTCAATTTATGTGTTTTATATTTATTGATTTTTGTATGTTGCACCATCCCTGCATCTCTGGTATGAATCCAACTTGGTCATAAGGTTGATTTTTTTTTATGTGGGTCTGTCTGCAGTTTGCAAGTATTTTGTTTAGAATTTTTGCATCTGTGTTCATTAATGAGATGGCTCTATAGTTCTCTTTTTTGGTTGTATCTTTTCCTGGTTTTGGTATTAGAGTGATGCTGGCTTCACAGATGGAATCTGGAAGATTTCCCTCTGCTTGTATTCTTCTGGTTGTAAGTCTTTTTGAAATGTTTTATAGAATTCTGCTGATACCATCTGGGCCTGGGCTTCTTTTTGTTGGGAGGTTTCTTATTACATTTTCAATTACTTCATATATTATGGGTCTGTTTAACCTGTCAATCTCTTCTTGGTTAAGCTTTGGTGATTTCCAGGATTTCAGAAATTCATCCATTTCTCCTAGGTTTTCAAACTTAGTAGAGTAAAGGTTTTTAAAATATTCCCCTATGATTGTCTGGATCTTTTCATTGTCTGTTGTGATATTTCCCCTTTCATCACACATTCTATTGATTTGGAGTTGCTCTTTCTTTCTTTTAGTTAACTGGGCTAGAAGTCTGTCTATCTTGTTTATTCTCTCAAAGAACCAACTTTTGGAATCATTGATTTTTTTGTATTGTTTTCTTTGTTTCTATTTCATTGATTTCTGCTATGATTTTTGTTATTTCTTCCTGTCAGTTGCATTTAGAGTTCATTTGTTGTTATCTCTCAAGTGTTTTTAGCTCCAGTGTTAGATTGTTCACTTGTGTTCTTTCTTTTTTTCTAAAGTAGGCACCCAGGGCTATAAACTTCCCTCTTAGGACTGCTTTTGAAGTGTCCCATAGGCTTTGTTGTGTTGTATTATCATTGTCATTCAGTACCAGGAATGCTTTTATTTCTTTCTTTATTTCTTCCTTGACCCATTCATTATTCAGGAGTGTGTTGTTTTGTCTCCATGTATTCTTGTAGATAGCAGGGCTTACCCTGGTGTTGATATTGAGCTTTATTGCACTGTCATCTGATATAATGCATGAAATTATTTCAATATTTTTGTATTTTTTTCTGTGTCACAATATGTGGTCGATTTTGGGGAATGTTCTGTGGGGTCTGAGTAGAAAGTATATTCTCTGCTATTAGGGTGGAATATTTTGTAGATGTCTGTGAGGTCCATTTGGTGTATCATATCATTCAGTTCAGATCTCTCTCTGTTTATTCTTTGTCCAGTTGACCTGTCCAAGGGCTCAGTAGGGTATTAACGCCCCCTAATATGAGTGTGCTGGGGTTAATCTGTGCCTTGAGGTCCTGGAGAATTGTCTTTATAAAGTTTGGTGCATGAGAGTTTGGTGCATATATATTCGTGAATGTGAAATCTTCATGGTAAGTGTTCCTTTGATAAAGTGTCCCTCTTTGTCTCTTCTGATTTCTTTTACTTTGAAGTCTATTTTGTCTGATATTAAAATAGCAAAACCTGCTTTCTTTTTGGTACCCTTTGCTTAGAAAATTTTTCCATCTCTTCACTCTAATTTGGTGCCTATCCTTGAAAGTGAGATGGGCTTCTTGTAGACAGCATATAGATGGGTTTTGTTTCTGAATCCAATCTCCCAGTCTATGTAATTTGATTGGGGAATTTAGTTCATTAAAATTTAAGGTTATAACTGAAAGATATGTGTTGCTTCCTCTCACCTTATTATCCATTTGCATTTTTTGGTCTAGATTTCTACTTCTGCAGTTATACTTTTATTAATTTCTCTTTCTAGGTGCCTGGGGATAGTTGCTCCTCTCTTCTATCCTTTGAATTGCTTCAAGTATTTTCTGAAGGGTTGGTTTTCCGGACATGTATTCTATCATCGTTTTTATGTCATGGAAGATTTTTCTCTCTCCTTCAACTATAAATTACATTTTTGCTGGATATAGTAACCTGGGTTGGCATCTATAGTTCTTTAACACTGGGAATGCTTTGCTCCACATTCTTCTTGCTTTCATAGTTTGCACTGAGAAGTCAGCTGTAATTCTGATATGTTTTCCCCTTATATGTAACTTGTTGTTTTTCTCTTGTGGCTTTCAGAATTTTGTCTTTGTTTTGGGCGTCTAGCATTTTAACTATGATATGGCACAGGGACTTTCTTATCTTATCTATTTGGTGTTCTATGTGCTTCTTGTATTTGTATGGGTTTGTCTTTTTTTCAGTTTGGGGAAATTTTCTTCTATTATTCTATTGAAGATCTGATTAATACCATTCTCTTTGGATTCTTTTTCCTCTATCCCTATGATGTGGAGGTTTGATCTTTTCATAGTGTCCCACAGTTCCTGGTTGTTCCACTTTTGTGTATTTTAAAATTTTTCATAATCTTTACTTGAAGTTTTTAGTTGTTCTGTGTTATCTTCCAGGTCGGATATTCTTTGTTCTGCTTCCTCTGTTCTACTTCTGAGGCTTTTTCTGTTCCTTTCCTTTTGATTAGATGAGTGTTCAATTTCTTCCCTCATTTCATTCTGTGATTTCTTTAGTATTTCCACTTCTTTTTGGAGCTTTTCAATCTCTTCCTGTAGCTCCTTGCTTTGCTGGTTGGCTTCCTTTTTCATTGTTTCCACTTCCTTCCAGAGTTTGTCATTCCCTCCCTCTAGTTCTTTCTGGAGTTTGTCATTCTCTCCCTCTAGGCCTTCCTGAGTTTCTCATTCTCTCTCCTTAGTTCTCTGACTTGTTCTTTATACTCTGATTTCTTTGACTATGTCTGCAATTGTTCCTCTAAGATCTTTGTCCTGGGCCACCCGTAGGGGAATCTCACTCATTGTGGGAAACTCCCACAGGGTTGGTAGAGCTTGGTGTGGAATTATCCTGCACCTTTCCCATGTTGTCCCTTTGGCTTTCAGTTTTGTTTATATACTGGAAGTCTAATTCACTCTTACCTTTCTGTTCTGAAGGTTGTCCAAACAATGGGGTAAGGAACAATCCTGTTGGTACCATGCTGAGCACTGTACTCACTCTGCTTCCTGTCAGACAGTTTCTCTAGGTTGTTTCTAGGGCTTGGTGATGAGGGACTAGAGGTGTCTCAGCTTCACTGCTTCATTTATTGTCTTGCCTTGCACCCCAGAATCACTATTGTGGTTGCACTTGGACAGTCCCTCAGGAATTCCAGTTTGGGGTGGGGGGAATTCCTTGCTTAGTCTACACCCAGGTATTCTGTGCTTCAGTACGTGTCCCCAAGCTCTGTGCACCCAAGTCTCACAGTGGCAACAGGCCTACCTTTTATACCAGCTAGCGGGGCAACTCCACCCCCACAGCCACACAAGACAATGATACAATTATCCAACAACTCAGTGTTAGAATTATCCAACAATCTGCATGGCTGAAGCACCTGGCTCCTATCTGTGCTTCAGGTGGTCCTGGAAAACCCCTGTTCTAAGATCTGTGCACTCAGTAATACATTTTTCAGCTTTCAACAGGAAACAGCAGGTGAGTAACACTGAATGCGAAAACTTGTCAAAATGTAGAGAATGGAAGACTGTAACATGTGTGTCCCTGGATAGGACTCTACTAAGCCTCAGCCAACCAAGGCTTAGGGTGCATTGTGGTAAGGAAGATAAAAGACTCTAAGAGCCAGGGGTGGAGGATGACCACAAGGAAACAGATTTCCAAGCATCTGGAAATTTCATCATATGAACTTAAGGCAATGGTAACACTGTGGAGAAGATCCATGCAAACTCTGGGGGCATCTCTTGAAATGTCCTGCAAATGTGGATCACCAATCTTCCTATGTAGGGAGGTCTTGGAGATCCACTAATGGGGCTTCAGCCAGTGTCCAGTCTATAAAGATGAAAGTCTGCTCATGCTTCAAAAAGGGAAGCCTGGTCTAGCAAGACCTGATTTTGTCCTCTAGTGGATGGAACTGGTAAATGAAAAGCTGAAAGGACCCAGGGGCTCATGCTCCTCCCCCATAAAAAAAACAAGCAAACAAACTCTGAGTGACCCCTGAGGACCAGATCCTCAACTGAACTTAAGAAAACAAAAACCTTGGTTAATCTGGACAAACTGTGTGGACTTAAGCATCCAAAAGGAAAGTAAAACCAGAAGTAAATAATCAGTAAGGCCTGAGAAATTGTACTTCAGATATAAAACTTGAGATCTTAGTAAAAAGACAAAAAGAAAAAACAAAAAGACAGAGTGCTGTTGTTTTGCCTGTCTTCAATTCTTAATGGCAAGTGCATCTACTCTGTGGCTGCCATTGCTTTTACCATTCATCAAAGAAATGAAACACAGCTTTCTAACCCTCCAATATGGACTGAAGTCTCATGTCTCTCCAAGAATCCTCCAAACCTTCAATGCCAGATGGGGACTACTGAGATATCCAACTTGTGGACTGAGCAGCTACTGGAATTTCAGCCTCTTCAGAGTATAGACTGTCATTGTTGGACTACCCAGGCTATATCATGGAGGCCAGTAGAGGAAAATCAAGACAGGACATGTGCTTACTGGACCTCATTTGGGTGACCATGGGAGGGAAAGACCCCTGTGTGGAGCACAAGGCCAAGATTGGTGGTTGTTTGGGCTTGCCAAGAAGGGACCTTCAAACACTTCCTTAAGGAAAACATGACATCTTTTAACAAAAAAAAAAATCCTCCAATTCAGGTGATATATATATATCTATATATAGAGAGATATCTCTCTCTCTCTCTCTCTCTCTCTCTCTCTATATATATATATATATATATATATATATAGAGAGAGAGAGAGAGAGAGAGAATATCTATATATCTTATAATATCTATACTATCTAATATCTATATCTATATCTATCTATCGTATATATAGAGAGAGAGAGAGAGAGAGAGAGAGAGAGGTAATACAAGTTGGAGAGAACAAAAGCAACAAAAGAACTGGGGGGGGGAGACTGAAACAGTAAAGTTCTCCCCAAAACAATAAGTCTGCTTTAAAAAAATCTCTGGAAAGACTCAGAAAAAGATGCAAGACATGTGTGGCAGAGTGCAGGAACTCAGGTGGGGTGGGGGGGCATGGAAAGGGAAGTGACTCTAAATTTGATTGAGAAATGATGTATGATATATGGAAAAAGTCTAATAGCAATTAAAAAATTAAAAAAAAAACAAGGTCCATGCAAACTCAAATTTGACAAAACCCAGCAGAGAACTGGGGAAATGGGTAAAAATCCCCAACTTTAGCTGAGAAACTATTGGCAGCTTATCACTGCTGGGTGAGGAAGTGTAGCTCTTCTTTAAGGGAGAGATGCTGGAAGGAACTATAGGGCTCCAGCATATAAGTAATTTTAAAATTGAGAATTGCAGACTTTGTTGGAAGGAACAAAATTTAGAGTCAATAGATTTTGAAATTCAATACTTATTTTTGGAGAAAGAAATCTGATGAAATACTTCATGTCAAAACAGTAATTAGCAGGGCTTTAAAAAAATCCAGCTTATTTGATGTCACAAAACACACATGGGAAAAAATAGAAGTTCTTCTTGAGTGCAGACTTCTGCCACTTTCCTTTATGATGCTGTCACCCTGGCTCTGTCAATAATGAAGACCTGTGATGCTCCCTCTGGATGCAGTGTCAGGTTAGGACAGCTATTTTAAGACATGCAACTCATATTGAAGAATTTCCTGTAAGCCTTAGCCAGGATCACAGTGTCTTAAGATTATTCAAAAGTTTAAGCAATGGTTTTGTTTGTTAGGGTTTTATTTTCTTTGTAACCTGTAGTTTACTGGAAGTGATGAACTCAGTATAATCTACATCCAGGAAATGACTGAAATGACAGTTAGAGTATGCTAGGTATTAGGAGAAAATACACACGAGATCCCACAATGAACAAATCACTACAGATATCTGAACACCAAGTTATTTTTAGTAAAAGGAAATGACAATAGTGGATATCTGTTCATAGTCTGGTGGGCAAAGTGTCCGTTGGAGACATAACACGGGACCACCCTGTCCTTAGAGATATCTAGTCCTGACATTCCACATGGAGCTATCCTTACTCTTTGATCCACTGGATAACAGACGCCATAATAGTCAAGTTAAGTATATTCAGTATGAGTCTGCAATATTTCACTTCTGGGAACAAGTCATTACTCTATACAATGTTGAGACCTTGATTTAAAAACAAGTGTTAGGGGGCTGGAGAGATGGCTCAGCGGTTAAAAGCACTAACTAATCTTGCAGAGGACCTGGGTTCAATTCCCAGCACCCACATGGCGGCTAAGAACAGTCTTTAACTCCAGTTCCAGGGAAATCCAACACCCTCCTCTGACCTCCGAAGCATTTCACAACACAGGTGCACCTACTTACAGGCAGACAGTACACTCATACACTTAAAGTAATAAATAAATAAATACAATTGTTAACATTTTTGTAAACTTAATTAATTAATCTAATACTTGCCTTAACAACTCTGAAATTTCTGAACTTTAGGGCACACTGTCCATTAAATCTATTTAAATAGATTTTAAATTGAGTCACACATGAATAGCACAAGGGACAAAAAGGACATTCATTTCAAGTATACAGCTTGACGTTTTACTGAACATCTAGGTAAACAACATGCAGATTGGAAATGAAAACTAATGAAATACTCAAAAAAATTACCCCTGTGTCCCTTCACCATTGCAAATTTTAAAAATATATATATTTTATTTTTACATTATGTCTATGAATACTTTGCCTGCTTGTATGTTAGTATACCACATGTGTGCAGTGCCTGCAGAGACCAGAAGAGGGCATCAGAGCCCGTGGAGCTGGAGTTTCAAGAAATTATGACCTGCCATGTGGATTCTGGGAACTGAACCTGGGTCCTCTGCAAGAGCAGTCAGAACTCTAAGCTGCTGAGCCAGCTCTCCTCTCCTAGTGACTTATTATTTTTATTAGCATGTATTCATTTTACAAGTAGTATGAGTCATTGTGATATTTTCATAAACACATAACATATTTTGATCACATTCATCATAGTTATCCTCTCCGTAGCCCTCTCCCACTTCCTCTTCTGTTTTCATGTCTTCTCCCCACCAGAGATCCCATATATGAAAGAAAACATGTGATACTTGCCTGTCTGAGTCTGCCTTACTTCACTTAACATAATGATCTCAAGTTCTATCCATTTTCCTGTCAGGATTTCATTTTTCTTTATGGTCAGATAAAATATCATTTTATATATACTGTATAAATATATAATATATTAATCACATGAATATATACAATATTCATAAGTACATAATATGGTTATATAATAACATATATTATACATGTATAAAGTACACACACACATATATATATATATATATATATACACTTTATCATATCATCCATTGATAGACACAGAGGCTAAGTCTATACTGTGCATAGTCTAAATCTCTGTAGAATACTGAATTAAATTTCTTTGGATATCTTCTCAGGAGTATAATTTCTATTATTACTTTTAGGAAGGAGAAATTTCCCTAGGACATGTTATTAATTTACATGGTTCTGGAAATTTCAAACAAGAGACTAGCTTCCAAAATGAATAGTCTCTTGAGGAACTTGCCAGAGCTACCACAATTTCCTTTGGAAAGGAATACAAATTAGCATGCAACATCATTGTGAAAGAAACATTTGTAAACTTGGGTTCAGCATCCAAATTATAATTGCAAGATAAATGACTGAGTTAAGACTAATAGAGTGGCAGATAGAATAAATGTTATTCATGTGATTTTGATTATTAATCAATGTGTTAATGTATGATGAAAACATTAAAGGTAAAAATTGTAAAAATACTATGAACAATATGAAGAGTATAAAAAGAACTCCAATAAGACTGGCTAAAATTAAGAAAACAAAAGACACCAAATGCTGGAGAGGTTGTGGGGAAAGGGGAACACTCATCCACTGCTGCTGGGAATGTAAACTCGTACAACCACTGTGGAAAGCAGTGTTGAGAACCCTAAAAAAATTGAAATGAGCCTACCACCTGACCCAGCCATACCACTCCTGGGTATATACCCACAAGACGCATCCTACCACAAAGATACATGCACATTTCTATGTTTATTCCAGCTCTCTTCAAAATAGTGAAGAGCTGGAAGCAACCCAAGTGCCCCTAAACCAACGAGTGGTTAAGGAAAATGTGGTACATCTGCACAATGGAGTACTGTGCAGCAGTAAAAAAAAGATAACATCATGAACTTTGGAGGTAAGTGGATGGAACTCAAAGCCATTATGCTCACACAGTCCCAGGAAAACAAGGCCACTATGTTTACCCTCATTTGTGGATGCCAACACCAAATCCCCCAATTGAAAGGCAAGCTGAGCAACGTTATTGTAATATTTCTTTCTATTGGAAAGCAACTGTGCTGTTATATTGTAATGAGCCCTAGAATTAACTTACCACTTATTTTTAGACACGGTAATTAAGGTATATGGGTGGAAGGTATGTATTCATATTTTAGAGCAATATAAAATTAAAGGGAAAATGTGAATTCCTAAATATATTTTGGAGTTAACATATGGTTTGTTCCCAGAGGACATAATTCTGGTACATATATGACATTTATATAGGCATATTTTGGAGCAATACGAATAGGAGCGAGCAACATTAACACAAGGACTGGGTTCTTGTTCATGAACATGTGTTCATGAACATATATATGTGTATGTATTTGACACTTGTGCAGTTTTCCTATAATCTATAAAAGCATAAAATCATCAATGATATTGGAGAGAAATTCAAGGTAATTGCCCGGAAAGGAAGACACAACAAAATTGTTTTATAATGCAAAGCTTTAAGAGAAGTGGATAAAAATGCATAATAATTAAAAGATAACATTCATTTAAGGAGAGTTTCATGACAAGAATGCATAGTGTTATGAAAAAAAAAAAACATGTGTCCAGGGAACAAAAGGAAACAGAATTGAGGAAAGCAGGGACTCTTAGATTTGTAAAGCATAATAGATCTCAAACACAGTAAATAAAATGGAATCCACCCTAGTGGGAAAAGCAGAGAATATTAAAGAAAATGAAAACGTTAAACATAGGAAGTAAATAAGTCAACTTATAGAAATAATATTGTAGATTTCCCAGTAGCAAAAAAATGATGGCTACAAAGAAAAACAGTACTGCTAAAATTACAAGGACAACACCATCAACCGCCTCATGGTTATTAAAGAAAAACTACAGAAGAAAGACATTTTCCAGCAAATCAAAGTGACCAAATTCTCCTGCATTTTCCTTTTCTTTTTTTCCTAACTCAAATTTAATAAGCAGAATTTCTTTTTTTCTTCTATTACTTTTTTTTATTTTTTAACAATAAGTAATAATTTATGAGTACAAGTATCCTTCATGTAAAACCAATTTGCAAGCAGTTGTGCCCAAACCCACACAGCCCAAGGATCCCACCATCCAGCTAGGGGGGCTTGTATGTTCAATCAAGTTGATCAAATGAGTGTCCAGTCTATATTGCTGTAGTTTCACCATTCACCCCAATCGCAGCCCTTACATTCTACCACGCCCCCTCTTCCACAGATTGTTCCCTAGGCTTAGAAAAGGTGGACAAGAAGCAAAACAGTCTACTTTCTCTGGAACATTTTCCTTTACTATTATATCTTTCTCTGGCTTTTATAATTCAAGTGAAATCCTCTTCTCTCCATAATGGTAAAATTCTTAAACACCATATTCTAAAGTCAAATCTTACACTTTTGCAAATATATTTAATCTTCAAAATTTATTGTTGTCTGAACAAGTTGGTTTTATCTCAGAAATATAAAAGTAATATATTAGAAAATACTCTATGTATGTGGTGCTGCACTGTAAGTCTCCCTTTAATTTGAATAATATAGTTTTTGTTTTTTTGTAATTTACATATATTGGAAATTATACCTGTTATAAAGTCTAACACAAACAGCATATTTTGTATTGAAAACATAAGTCTGTATAGATGTATTTAGTAGTTCATTATGTCAGTATTGTTCTGTGATATCACCACACAGACTTATGGACTGCAATGGAGAAGATCAATTGTTATTGTTATTCTCTCATAATCTATGTAGTTGGTCTTGGTGAAGTTTGTCAGGATTTCTGCAGCAGAGGTTCATAAAATTATAGTCCATGCACTAGACTGTGGTTTTACTTGAAGCTCATTGGGGAAAAGATTCACATCTCTGGGCATAACATCATTGGCACCCGTCTAGTCACTTTCAGGCCACTGGACTGAGGGTCTTCCATATCTTGGTGTCAACTAGAACCAATGATGTTTCTTGCTATTGAAACTTCTAACATGGCGACAGCCTTCCTCAAAGACTGAGGCAGAGTCTCTTAGCAAGTTGATTTCAATGCTAGTAATATTAACATGAGAGCAATGTTGCACTCATTTTGTCAAATTTTGTTGTCTAGAAGCAGGTCATGGCATCCTCTACAGTCAGGAGGCCAGAACCTTGCAAAGCAGCTACATTTAGGAGGGGGCCAGGGATGCATCTCAGTTGGGAGAGTGCCTGCTTAGTATGCATGAAGCTCTGGGTTTGATTCTCAGAACCTCATGAAACTGGGGATGGTGGTGCACATCTGTAATGTCAAGATTCAGGAAGTGGATGGAGAAGGAACAGCAGTTCAAGTTCATCTTAAGCTACATAGCAAGTTTAAGGCCATGATGGCATACATGTGACCTTGACTCAACAACAGAAAAAATATTTTTATCACACACACACTCATACACACACACACACAAACACACTCACACATTTATATACTTAGAATGATTTAGAGTTACAAAGAAATTGTAACAAATTTTATTTTCTTAACTCTCTTCCTTTCCTTTTCCTTTTATTTTCCTTATATTTTGCATGTGTCCTACAACAGAACTAATTGTATGAATTCCTCTTCACCTAGGGTAGCTGTTCACATCCTGGTGTATATCTGGACAGTGAGTGCCAGTGTAGTTGGATAACATTACTAGAGGTTATTTGTAGAATGGTGTTTTCTAATAAATAAGTAATTTAAATACTAATATTTGTAGGGGAATATCCAACCAAGTTGAAAAAAAACAAAGCTCTGTAGATATCTCCCAATTTGATTTGAAGCCTACTGATACAATCTAACCTAAAAAGAATATATATATATATATATAATATATATATATATATATATGTATATATATATGTATATATGTCCCTTGAATGAAATTAACTAAAGTTAAGGCATATTTGACAAATTCCCTTGCACATTAATCTGGGACTTCGTTATTGTACATCTACAGAAAGAAATTTTCTTTTTATTTTTTATTTTTTATGTGTATGAATGTACTGTCTGCATGAAGGTTTGTGCACCCGTGTTGTGCAATGCCTCGGAGGTCAGAAGAAGGTGTCAGATTTCCCTGGAACTGGAATTAAAGATGGTTCTCAGCCGCCATGTGGGTGCTGGGGATCAAACCCAGGTCCTCTGCAAGAACAGTCGGCATTCTTAACGACTAGGCCATCTCTCCAGCCCCCAAGAAATTTTCAGGGCAAGTGACTATTCCTGTCTATTCTCTTGTCCTTGGGATATGGATAATTTCCTTCATAAACTAGAGCTCATTAATTTAGACTGCTTCTTGGAACTCTGGCAAAATATTTGGAAATAGCTGCATTCATTCAAAAAATATCACCTAAGTTCCCACTGCAGCCAGCCATGATGTTTTAGAGTTTGAAACAACTGATGCTATAATTGACCAAATTTCCTTGTTAAACAACAATTTCCTTTCACATAATGAACATTAGCTAAAGATAAGCCAAAATATGGGTTATTCCATCTTGCAATGGCTGATACCTACCATTAAAATTTGGATTCTTTCCAAATTAATCTAGGTTGTTTTTTTTTCCCTCATTTGAATTGACTTGGGCTTACTGATCCTAAGTGACAGAAAGCTTTGGGTTTTAATGTTAATTTAATTAAGGGATTATTATTTTACTTCAAACCAAGTTGTTCTCAAAGAAACAATGCTAGGTTACACTTGATAATGGTTAAAAAGTTATCTATGGGGCTGGAGAGATGGCCTAGCGGTTAAGAGCACTGACTGCTCTTGCAGAGGACCGGGGTTCGATCCCCAGCACCCACATGGCGGCTAAGAACCGTCTGTAACTCCAATTCCAGGAGAACTCCAGTTCCAGGGGAATCCCACACCCTCTTCTGATCTCCGAGGCATTGCACGACATGGGCGCACAAACCTACATGCAGACAGTACACTCATACGCATACAATAAATAAATAAAATTAAAAAAAAGATATCTATCTAAGTTGGGGAGGATCAGGGACTTAAGAATAACAGAGGAATCTCGGGCAACATTTCCTTCCTGATGTATGTGTCCATGTTGTGTGGTTAAGCATCCCTGTGCACATGCATGTAGAGGCTAGAGGATAATTCTGCTGTAGTCTTTAATTGCCCTCCACCTTAATTACTTATTTTTGTTTGTTTATTTATGTATTTATTTATTTATTATTTAGGGACAGGATTTCTCACTGAATCTTAAACTTGTTGATTCGGCTAGACTGGCTGGCCTCTGATCCCCAGAGATCTTACTGTTGTCCTGTCCTCACTGCTGGGGGTCCAGGAGTACACCCCTTGGCTTTCAGCTTCTTTGCGGGCACTGGAGCTGGAACTCTAGTCCAGACACGCAGCTTTTTCATCTACTTGACTGTCTCCTAGCATCTTGATTTTGGTTTCTGAGCCAAGATCTGACTCTCTCTATATAATGTAGCTTAAGAGGGGCTTTGCTGTGATTTGAATAGAGTATCCTCCAAAGATTCCTGTGCTTGCTCCACTGCTGGTAGCATTTGTTTGGGAAGGTTGAGATACCCTTAAAAGGAAAAGCCTGGCTGGAGGACGTGGGTCACTGGGAGTGAGGCTTGGCAAGGGCTTCATAGCCTGGGTCTACTCCCTGTTCAGTCTCTGCTTCTTGAATGTGGATGTTCCTGCCGCCAAGCCTTCCCTGCCTGCTGCCCTGTCTTCTTCACCAAGATGGACTGTACCGCTCTGGAACTGAGATCCCATTAAAAAAACCTTTCTCCCTTAAGTTGTTTTTGTTGGGCTAATTTTGTCACAGCAGCAGCAAAGTAAGCTAAGACAAGCTAGAAATTGCTAAGTAGCCTAGCCTGGATCTGAAGCGACTGGCTCAGCTTCCCAAGTGCTGAGATTATAAGTATGTGCCCTCAAACCCAGTGGTAGCCTTAAGCATTTTATCTGAGAACTCTTAAAATTTGACCCTCCCTCAACTGACAAGTGGATAGAGAAAATGTGGTACATCTACACAATGGAGTTCTATGCAGCGGTAAAGAAAGATGACATCATGAGCTTTGCAGGAAAATGGCTGGAGCTAGAAGATATCATGCTGAGTAAAGTAACACAGTCCCAGAAAAACAAACAACAAATGGTATCCCTCATCTGTGGATGCTAGCACCAATTACCTAATTGTATGGCAAATTGAGCAACATCAATGTGATCTGAAAACAACTGTGCTCTTATATTGTGAATCCCTTAAAATATAATAAACAAAAAATTTTGACCCTAATTAATAGAATTATTATCTTGATTTGGCAAGAAGGCTCAGCCATTGATATATCAAGGAAGCCTGTGTTAACATGACACATCAACATCAATGAACATAAAATGCATGAGAACTTTCATCTGATAAGTAGTTTTCTATTGGAAGACAACTTATCTTCCATCCCCTCAGCTTCATTCATCCATCAGCCAAACTTCTATACTTTTAAAAACTCCCATTTGTCTTGTATTAGATTTTGTTTCTTTCCATTACTTTAGGATAAAGTCCAAACTTTCTTTTCATAAAAAATTCTTTATTTTTATTTTATGTGCTAAGTCTGTATATAATGTAAGTGCACCCATACCATGCAATGCTTGCAGAGTCTAGAAGGTGTTCAATTCCCTGAAACTGGGTGCTGAGTTATCTCCCCAGCTTTAGGTAGAAACCTCTAAAATGTTTTATAATGTCATGAAAAACGTTTTCTCTTCCACACCCCAGGTCTTTCATGTTAACTACTCTGGTAGTTTCCATAGTTTCCATAGCTCATCAACACACTGGTCTACCACAGTTCTTTCCCTTCCCTTCCTTTCTCATCCCTTCTCTCCTCTCCTCCCCATTCCCTTCGATTTTCTTTCTTTCCATATCCTTCTCCCTTCTGCTCCTTCTCCTTTATCTCCTTCTATCTTCTATCTCTCCTTCCCTCTATGTCTCTCTGTCTCCCATTTCTTCTTTCCTTTCTTTATTTCTCTTTTTTGCCTCCCTCTCTCCTTTTCTTCTTTTGACAAAGTGTTACTATGTACCTTCTTGTTGTCCTTGAACTCTGTGTGGTGTAGATTAGCCTTGAATCCATTATCCTGACTCAGCCTTCCAAATGCTGGGATTACAGACATGGGCCAAAACTCCAGGAACCTTTGAACATTCTCTTCTTTTTGCTTGAAATACTAAAAGACCTGTCCCTTACAATGTACAGTCTATTGTTTTAGCTAATAATTCTACTTCATTAGCCCTCAGCTTAATTTTCAGCTGCTTCATAGAGCTTCCCTGATTTTCCACATGAGCCTGAATCCCAACATTATAGCATTTCAATCTACCATGTACCTCTTTTCACTGGCAGTTAACATACTCGTCCTTTTCTACAGTCTGTGACTTCCTGGTTACTCTTTGTCTGAGTAAATAGATTTTTAAGCTGCAAGAGGGTTGCTATCTATTTTGCTTATCATTACTCTTTTTCTTCCTGTATTTTTTAATGTGTGTGAGAGGGTGGTGTATCTGTGCATGTATGTGCTTTTACATGT
The DNA here is from genome assembly GCA_009823505.1 of Rhizomys pruinosus. Taxonomy (NCBI): domain Eukaryota; kingdom Metazoa; phylum Chordata; class Mammalia; order Rodentia; family Spalacidae; genus Rhizomys; species Rhizomys pruinosus. The sequence goes on from VZQC01008136.1 coordinate 2,230,538, forward strand.
GTGTGGATGTGTGTGGGGTGCAGGTGCACACACCTGTATATGCGTGTGAATTGCATATGTGGAGGTCTGTGGATGATTTCAAGAGCCATCTTTCATGCAGGATCTCTCAAACAAAGAGCTCTCTAGTATGGCTGGTTTTGCTAACCAGGTTCCTGGGGTTCACCTATCTTCCTAGACTGGAAATATAGTTTGGCTACCACAACTACTCAGCATTTACACGAACATCTGGGGATCCCATGATCCTCATATGTTTGTAGGATGCACTGTAGCTGCCCCACCATCTCCTCAGCACTCGTTCATCTTTTCTGTGGCTGAGTTAATTTATCAGACATTCAACATAATCTTCCCTCCAACTGTGGCCTCATAATGTGGATAGTTGTTCTGTTATGAGAAACGAGAACAATGATTGGAAAACATCGCTGTGCCTTCACAGCGGAGTTAAATGGAGAAATTTGGATGGGTTCAAGGATCCAAACGTGTTTGTTTCCATGATGAAAATTGTAGCTTGCCTGATTAGTCTTCGTCATCCCTTAATGATCAAGAATTAGACAACAGAAAAAGGGAAGAAAGAATTCAGTGTGGGAAAAGATGATGTCTCAGGAGCATGCTGATACCCCAGGGCTTCAAAGCCTGACATGACAAACCAGTATATATTTCAAATGTGACAATAGTATAAAAGCCTCTTATGATAAAAATTTCAGTTTTAGAGTCCCTGAGAAAAGAAGATTAATGCTCAACAACAAAATAGAACAGAAACACCTCACTTAGCCTTCCAGTAAATACATGCATGGATGGAAGGAATTGAGATTGTGTTTTGAATATAAAGAAACTGGAAGTTCTGACAGAAGAGGAGAAAATCACACCGACCACTGTAAGTGATGAATGACTTAAGGAAAGGGGAAAAGTCCTTAAATTTGCTTTTGGTGTCCCACTGCTGAGGAGAATTGTAAATGTGAGCCTTGAGGAAGCTCGCCCTAAACCAATCACAGATGAAAACACAGAGAATATCTTTGGAAGCTTCTCCTCCAGTGACTCAAACAAAAATGAAGATCTCAACCATGCCCCGTGGAGTAGCAGTATTTATCTTTAAATATGATACCAAGTATTTAAACATTACAAGACATATTTCAGAGTATTCAGTTCTTTTATTAAAATAGAAAGAGAAAAATGGTGTTTTTTTTCAAAATTATAAAGAATATAAGAAGGAAAGCAGAAGAAAAATAGTAATAAAAAGAACATATGTAAATCAATGAATTAGGAAGCAGGAAGGTGATTATAGTAGTTAGGATACATAAAGTTAGGTGTTAATGATATTTTTAAATTTAATAACAACTAGATTTTTGAGGCACATATAAAAGAGAAAATAATTACAGATTAATAAAGAAGAAAATCATTGAAATCGAAATAAAAATATTCTATCAAGCATGTGCAGAGTTATAAAATCTGGGCATGAATTTTTAAAAAAATATAAATCAATGTAACTATGCCAGAAGTTAGTTAAATGTTATAAAATGATTTAGAAAGCTTTCTGAGGATAAATTCCTTAATAAGATACAAAAATAATTTATATTATCATATTATATCTCTGTATCTCTGAACCTCTTTCTTTCTCTCTCTCACACATACACACACACACACACACACACACACACACACACACACACATGCACAGAGTCACTTATTCATGAGCATACGCACATAATCCCTAGAAACAGTTTTTAAATGTACCTAAAGTCTGGGCATGAGTGTAGGTTTATAATCGCACAGTAACTCAGAATGCTGAGTCAGAATGTTCATGAATACAAAGCCAAACTGGGCTACATGCTGACTTCTTGCCAAAATAGCATAATAAAGTAAAATAAAATGAATAGAATAGAATAAAAAAATAATTTGTAGTAATGTGTTATACTAATCGCAGTTTTAAGAGTATAAGTGTAAGCATTCAAATAATAGATTAGAATAAATACAATTAGTGTTATTTGGTTATTTGAAAGCATTAAGTACTCCTACCTTAAAATTACACAAGGGAATTAAAGGAGCCAAATAAGACTTGTATATAATGCCTCACTATAAAGCTCATTACCAAAGTAGCATATGAACTTAAAATATGTCATTTATAGGAATGATAAATTGCACAATATAAAGAAGAGTGGTTTCTTTTTCTAAAAAGCATAATCTATTACTATAATTTCTGAAGATTAGATTATTTTAGTCTAGAAAAAGAAGTAAACCAAGGCACTGTACTAAGAGTAAACCAAACACTAATACAACATTGAAAGATAATATTTGAGGAACAGGTCCTCTCTCAAACAAAGCATTAGCTCTACTGACAGCATGCCTTTGTGTGAGGTTAAGGAGGAAAATACTACCTTAGAAGGAGTTACACCTTTGCTCAGGGAGTCAGGAGGCAAGGTTTGAATAAGAAAAACACTAACCTGGTCCTGAACAAGAAGACCCAAGGCACAAGGAGGACGCAACAGGAGAAACAGTCTGGGAGAGAAATACAGAAACCTGTTACGGGGCCTAGAGAGATAGCTCAGGGTTAACTGCACTGGATGCTCTTGCAGACAGAGGACCCAGGTTCAATTCCTATCACCCACATGACAGTTAACAACTTCTGTAACTCCATTTCCAGAGGATCCAATGCCCTCTTCTGGCCTGTGGGTACATTGCATAACCTGTATGCACTTGCATACATGTACTCATATACATAATTAAAATAATTTAGACAAAAATTTATATGATGAGAACGTGTCAAGCAAGAAAGAGATCCACCATTGGGAAAAAGTGCATGATAAGGACACTCTTTCCAACAAGGTATACACTGTCTCTGTAGAGAAAAAAAGTAAAAAGATATTGTTCACACCCCGCTCTTTAAACTGAAAAGGATATTATATTAAAGTACTAAATATTGTGCTGGAGAGATTGCTCAGTAGTTAATAACACTTCCTGCTCTTGAAGAAGACCTGAGCTCAGTTCCCAGTACCCACACCAGAAACCTTCAGTAACTCTAGGCTTAGATGTTGTGATGCCCTCTTCTGTCCCCAACAAACACTGCACTGCTGTGCACAGTCCACACATAGGCACACACATATAATGAAAAAATGAAATATCAATTTACTATTTGATAGAAATAAAATATTAAACATAATTAAGTACTTAAAGAAAGTGTGTTTAACTTATTTGCATCTTCCTTAAGGATAAGGCATTTCTAAGCATGCCATAACTTCCAGAAAAATACATTAATTTGAAGTAAATATTTAACATGTTTATACTAAGTAAAAGTTTTGTTAGAAAGGCTAGTATCAAGCAGATGCAACACAAGAATATTTTCATATTTATAAAGTTACAGGTAAAAAATAAATTTCAGAGAACTAACTTCTGCAGATCATAAAGAAATAAGGCTGCTCAGAGGATTCAAATGTCAAAATTCATGAACTCCAGTATACTAGGAAAAGAAAGCTTTAATGGCAAATGAGGAGGAAGTGCATTAAATGTCATTAATCTATAAATGCAAATAAAGTAATTAGACACATTTTCCTAGGCAAATATCTCAATTCTTAAAAGTCTGTTCATATTTAAATATGCCAATTAAAAATGATATTTTCGAGACAACAGAAAAATTTGAATGTGTACTTGGCATTATTGATGTTATGGTAAAGTATTTATCAACTGACAATGCCTTTAAGGCTCTCTAAAAAGGTGTGTTCTTCTCAGTGGTTTACACAGAAACTCACAACTGATACAGTGAATAAGTGACTGGAGCGTTCAGCCACAAATGGAACATCAATATCATTGACCTCTCCTGACCAAGGATCAGAGACCATAGAGGAGGAATGGGTGGGCAGACTGTAAGAGCTGAGGGTCAATGAGAACCAAAGAAAATGTGTCCTTTGGATATGGCAGGACACCTGCACTCAAGAACTCACAGCACCTGTGGTTGTCTGTGTAACACCCGCAAAAGATTGAGATAGTCAACAGTCTAGTATGGAGCAGGAAGGAGGTTGCCAGCCTCCACCTCTAATTGAAAAGCTCTAGACAGCTGATGTCCTCTGAGGATGAGAGGGTCAGTTTTCTTTAAGAATGTGACCTCTATTAGGGCTGCTGCACTCTAGCGAACGACTGCACACCCAGAAGTATACAGGCACCATAAGTTGGAACTGATAGCTTATTTAAAAAGCAAACAAAAGTTGGGCTGGAGAGATAGCTTATTTAAAAAGCAAACAAAAGGTGGGCTGGAGAGATGGCCTAGCGGTTAAGAGCGCCGACTGCTCTTACAGAGGACACGGGTTCGATCCCCAGCACCCACATGGCGGCTGAGAACCGTCTGAAACTCCAATTCCAGGAGAACTCCAGTTCCAGGGGAATCCGAGACCCTCTTCTGACCTCCACGGCTTTGCACGACACGGATGCACAGACTTGCATGCAGGCAGTACATTCATATACATACATACATACATAAAATTAATTTAAAAAATTTTAAAAAAAGCAAACAAAAGTTAAGGGAGAGAGTAGGGAGGTAAGGACAGATCTGCTAGAAGTGTGTGGGGATGTGAAGATGAGGAAAATACAGTGTATGAAATTCTCAAAGAATGCATTGATGGGAACGAAAATATAAGGATCCAGCTTTGGAATATTTCAGTGTGTGGCTTGCTACGGTAGCTTCCAGAACATTCAACCTTCTGAAATCATCTTTATTCAATACCCCTGAACAACTATCGAATTGCAGTCTTGGTGTTAAAAGTCTTTCAAAGGGCCCACATCACTTCAAAATTATGAATTTAGATTGCTGTACTTCTCCTCACAAAACTGGTGCTGATTGATGCTCCTCCGCATAAGATACAGAAACATCAGCTTTCCTATTGGTTGTCAGCGCTGTTATCTCTTTTCCTATTGGTCAGTTCACTGAAAAGTAGGTTCCTTTCAAGTTCTTCTCATGCCCGATGAGAAACCTTTGTCTCCACACTCCCTATTTTTTTTTCAATGTTTGTCTCTTTGTTTTAGTTTTCCAGGTATCTCTCCTTTCAGTATTTCTAGCTCTTTCTTTTTCTCATAAAGTGGGGGCCATTTGGAAGAGAGTTTTAGAGGAGAGGGTGATTAGAGAATATATCACATGGATCTAAATAGCAAAATAAAAGCCGGGCATGGTGGTGCACGCCTTTAATCCTAGCACTTGGGAAGCAGAGGCAGGCAGATCTTTGTGAGTTCAAAACCAGCCTGGTCTACAAAGTGAATTCCAGGACAACTGGGGCTACAGGGAGACCCTGTCTCAAAAAGACAAAAAAAAAATACTAAATATCATAATAAAGTATTTAAGACTGTGGGATTGAGATGCGTGTGGGGCCAGTAGTCTCTAATCCCAGAACCTTCAAGGTCGACACATAAGAACTGTGAGCCAGTCGGCACTGAATAGTGAGAACCTGGTTTTTTGTTTGTTTGTTGTTTGTTTGTTTTGTTTTTGAGACAGGGTCTATAGCCCGGCCTGGAACTCACTCTGTAGAACAGGCTAGCCTTGAACTCCCAGAGATCCCCTCCCTCTACCTCCCGAGGGCTAGGATTAAAGGCGTGCACCATCACGCCCGGCTTGAAGACAGTTCTTAGCTGCCATGTGGGTGCTGGGACTTGAACCCAGGTCCTCTACAAGAGCAGTAGGCACTTTTACACACTGAGCCATCTCTCCAGCCCTGAGAACCTATTCTTAAAAATAACTACCACCACCACCAATAACAAGAGGAAAAGCAATAATGCTAATGACAAAATTGTTTAAAAAAAAGTCATGTCGGCAAAAAAAAAAAAAAAGAAAGTACGTCACACGGCATCTGTTTCAGAAATAAACTGTTTGTATACCTTTAAATACATACACTCCTGTATTAAATGAACTTGAGAATAATGCATTTACTGTTAAGAGGCTTGGTCCGTGATTGTATTGAAATACAGGGAAAGAGAATTATGGGATAACTGCAGAGAATGAGATTGTGTGACCAGGCAATTGTGTGAAGTTTTTAGGTGAGATGAGCTAAGAGTCTGATTGGAGTTTATTACTACAGATGTCAGGTATCTACTAATGTGGAGGAGAGAAAGGGGGAGGAATGTGAAGTCTATGGATTATCCACCTGCCTCCCAACAATACTGACAACTGCCAGGGTCATCCCCAATCAAGATGGAGAAGGCAGAAGAATTTGACAAAATAATAAACACCAAACTAGAGAGCGTAGTCCTAGGAAAAAAATTGAACACTTTCCACACATCTATAGAAATAAAGTGGGAGATCACTATAGAAAAGTTAACGTTAGGTTGAAGAGATGGCCCAGTAAGTGGTCAAAGCATTGACCACTACCACACACGCTTGAAGGCTGAAATTCATTCAGATCACCAAACCTACATAAACACCACGCCAGGTGGGCATGGAAGTCCCACTGTGACCCAGACCTTGGGAGCTGGAGATGGGATTTCTACAGCCAGCTGGCTTGCTAGACTACCTATAATCAGTGAGTTCTGGGTTCAAGAAAGATACCTGACATCAGCCTCTGGTATCCACAGGTGTGCATAAACACGTGCATGTACATTCATACACACATGTGCCACACACATGTGAATATGCATACATGTACTTATGCACACCAAACTCATACACAGAAATTAATATTATATAGCATCATGGCTAAAATCTAAGCATAATAGTCCACATTATATGTTACTCACAGTTAAGAACTTTGATATATTTTATATAATCAAGCAACATCTGGGTTATTAGTCTATTCAATGAGCATTTACATAGAAGTTAATAAAACTTTTTTATTAAAGTTCTTCTTTTATTAAAATGGAATAGGGAAGGAATTTATTAATGAAGATGTGAGATGGGATTGTTTGCATAGACTGTCTCCCCAAGACCGGAAGACTTCAGTTAATTCCACTTGTATATCACCTTCATTTATGCTCAGGAAGCTTATAAAGTCCTCCACGGAAATAGCTTATTGCAATAATGATATACTATATCATAGACATTAGTTGGCATACTACAAAATGGAATCTTATTGACTCGAGTTTTCTTCATTGTAAAAAATCCAGGCAATTAAAAATAAAAAGCAATGGCAAGGCAGGTGTGTGGAGTGTGTGTGTGTGTGCTTCTGTGTGTGTGCCTCTGTGTGTGTGCCTCTGTGTGTGTGTGCCTCTGTGTGCGTGCCTCTGTGTGCGTGCCTCTGTCTGTGTGCTTCTGTGTGTGTGCCTCTGTGTGTGTGCCTCTGTGTGTGTGTGCCTCTGTGTGTGTGCCTCTATGTGTGTGCCTCTGTGTGTGTGTGTCTGTGTGTGTGCTTCTGTGTGTGTGCCTCTGTGTGTGTGCCTCTGTGTGTGTGCTTCTGTGTGTGTGCCTCTGTTGTGTGCCTCTGTGTGTGTGCTTCTGTGTGTGTGTCTCTGTGTGCCTCTGTGTGTGTGTCTCTGTGTGTGTGCCTCTGTGTGTGTGCCTCTGTGTGTGTGCTTCTGTGTGTGTGCCTCTGTGTGTGTGCCTCTGTGTGTGTGTCTGTGTGTGTGTGTGCGCGTGTGTGTGTGTGCGTGTGTGTGTGTGCGTGTGTGCATGTGTGTGCCTCTGTGTGTGTGTGCCTCTGTGTGTGTGCGCGTGTGCGTGTGTGTGTGTGCCTCTGTGTGTGTGTGCGTGTGTGTGTGTGTGTGTGTGTGTGTGCATGCTAAGCTCTTGCAGAAGGTAGGAGCAGGCTGGATATACCTGGAAATGCAGTAACAAAATATTCAAATATCTGTAAAGAAGTATTTTAAGTTATGTTGTATAACTAGACATTAAATGATGATATCACCATTTAAGTTATTGTTCCTGCTGGGTGTGGTGGTACATGCCTTTAATCCCAGCACTTGGGAGGCAGAGGCAGGTGTATCTCTGTGAGTTCAAGGCCAGCTTGGTCTACATAGCTGAGCTCCAGGCCAGCTGGGACAAAAGGGAGAGCTTGTCTCAAAAGACCAAAAAAAAAAAAAAAAAAAAAAAAAAAAAGAATTATTGTTCCTGATATCATGACAGGAAAATAAACTTAATAGCTTGTTGTTATAGTTACTTTACTCATAACCAATGAATTTGTATGTGCGGGTGGCATGCATGCTTTATGCATGTATGTTCATGTGTGTGGAAGATGGTATACATACAGGTGTGCATGCATGTGTGTGGATGTGGAAGCTCAAGGTGATGCTGAGTGTCATCCTTGGTTCTTATCCACTGTATTTATTGAGACATGGTCTTTCGTGGAACCCAGAGCTCGCCAGTTCCAGCTAGTGCAGGGAGCCATCTTCCTCCAAGATCCTTTGATTCTGTCTCCTCAGTCCTGGCAATACAAGGAGCTGCCACACTGTGCAGCTTTTGCATAGATTTGGGGATCTGAATGTGATCTTCATGCCTGCATGGCAAGCATTTTATCACCCCAGCTCATTAAGAACTTTTACAGATTTTGAATAATGTAACAGTTTTCACCGCTGTCCAATATTTGGGATTTAATGCCCTGGATTTTTGGCCGCTTGGACCCATATGATCCATATCTCTCATGATGGCTGTGCCCAATGGTTCTATAGTGGCTGTCCTAAATAGAAAAGACCCTACTCATCTCTTTTCCTCACAGGAAACTCTAGTCACTCATGCATCAACGTTAACATCCCATGGCCGTCCCAGTGCACTGCCTGTCTGGATATTTGCCTGTTGATCCTCACGTTGGTCAGCAGCATTCCTCTCCTTGGCTTAAATATCTGAGGAAATTAAGTCTATTTATGTTTTTTTCAATGCCTATTTTTATTGAATTTTTGTGTATTTAATACATTACATCTTAATTGCATTTAAACCTCTCCCTTATCTCTACTTTCAGTAGCCTGCCCACAGGATTTCATGCATTCTGTCATGTATACTAAGCCCTACCAAGTCAAGTTTGTATGCCCAGATTTCCCTCAGTGTTCATCCACTGCAGCTGGATCAGCCTGTCTAGTGTCACTCTATTAAAGAATGCCAACTAACTCTTCTATAGGGGAATGATGCTAGATAGGCTGAGCAGGCTTCAGTGGATGAACTCACATTCAGGGATTTCTGGGTATATAAACTTGAAAAAAAAAATATATATATATGGCAGAATGTTTGAAATCCTGTGGGTGGGCTACTGGGGATACAGAGAGGGGAAGAGAGCTAAATATAATGAATATGTATTGTATGAAATGCATAAAGTTTAATTAAAACACACATTGAAAAATAAAAATGAAAAAGTAATATCAACTGTCCCTCACCTAATGATGATTGGCTGGCAGTAGCCCCCTGGCTTATGTTGGAGCCTCCTTTCAGTTTCTGTCTGTGCTGGTTTTTGTCTGGTCTGAGTCTGCTTGGGTCTTGTGTCTTCCAATACAAATGTACAAACACAACTTTCCCTTGATGCTCAGTGTCCTGACTCTCCCTGCATCTTTCATTTTTGTCAGCCCTCGTATTTCCATCGAAAGTTCTGTTCTTCTATTTTCATGAACTTAAACAAGTGAAATCACATGACATATCAGGTAGCAGAATAACCACATTGGGAAATCCTTAGTTCCTACATTGGAAAGTGTTATCGAAAAGGATGAAAGATTCCTTCAGTTGGTACCAATTATCTAGAGCTCTGGTTTGATAAGGGCTGTGGGGTTATGTTAGTCCAGATCTCTAGAGTTAGGTCAGGTGTACTAGAATGGCATACTCGGGTTTAAATTGCCTCTCTCATATTAGATGAGAGCCTGAACTTCTTACTGTTTAAATGACTCATTTCAAACACACAGGCAGTGAATACTGCCCCTCGAGGAGAAGTCAGATTTTCTGCTTCCTGGGCACCCAATCTCCACCAAGAGTGGAGACTTTCTTCTAGCATCTTCAAATTTTCCCTTGTTTTGTTCTTTTCTTTTCTGAGTCTCTGAGCCATCTCCTTTCTTTTCATACAGAGGTGGGAAATCCCTAAGTAAACTGGATTATTTTATTTTTCCGCATGGATCACAGCTCTGATCTCTTCTGTTTTCTAGCTTTAGAGACATGTTGCTAATGCCCCAGTATTAGAACCTACATCCCTGGTTTAAGAATAATCAATAGCATAAATATGTCCAAAATAAACATAACTCCTAAAACTGCATTTTGAGTTTTTTTTGATTACCTCAAGCTAGCACTTGGGAAAATGAAACTCCTACTGCAATTCAATATACAATGTATTCTCCAGTTTTTTGCCTTTAGCCAAGTACAGTGAACTCTCGCTCTGTTTTCTGTACCCCTTGCGGATGACTGCCTCCCTACCTGTTCCCAGCACTTCCCTTCAATTAAATGCAGCCACACAAAAAAATCACTTTATGTTTACCCAGCTGAACAGTTGTCAGTGGTGCAAGATCATCTAAAAGAGTTCTTAGAGGAAGCATTACAGGAAGACATTGAAATAGAAAGAATCACAAAAAAAATGTTGGCTAGACCTAGACTGGTACATTTTAAGAAACCCAATAAATAGTTTGCAGGTGATGATGTTGGTATCAAAAGATTGCAGCTTCTCAGATTGGCCATAATTTTATTAACTTGAAGTATATCTACTTAGTGATTTTCTCCTAAAAACGGCCATTTTGAATCCCCTGGACAATTCTTTTCATTACCTTTCTGAAATTGATCAATTTCATCCCTGGCTTGTTTGACAGTCAACAAGGAAATTGGATTGCTTTTAGACAGGTAAATGGGCTCCCACTTCTTTCCTACTTGAAAGAAAATACTTATTTGTAGCACAAATAAACACAGCACATGTCCATTTCCACAATACAAAAAATTCTTTGAAGCAGTCGCTCAACTAGAAAATAAATTGGGAGGAATAAAATAGACGCAAGTCTGAAAAATGAATTAGGGTAAATATATATATATATATATATATATGACCATCTGTTGTAGCATAGAAACAGTGACCAAAACCAACTTGGGGAAGAAGGGGTTTGTTTTGGTTACAGCTCACAGTCTCGCATCCAGAAAAGCCAAAGCAGGAACCCAGGGGAGGGACCTGGACGCAGATCATGGAGGTACGCCGCTTGTTGTTGTTACTTGCTTGTTCCTCTGGCCTGTGCTCAGCCTGCTTTCTTATATACACACAGGACTACCTGTTCAGAGGTGGCACTGCCTACAGTGGGCTGGACACTCCCACATCACTCAACAATAAGAAAATGCCCCACAGACCTGACACACAGCCCAAAACAATGGAAGAAATTCTTCAACTGAGGCTCCCTCTTCCCAGGTGTGTCAAGCCAACAAGTAAAGCTGCCCAGCTCACTGTGGGAATGCTTATGTAAAGGACAGCCAGGGGACAGAAGTCCCAGTTATTTTGGACATCTCTTTACCACAGTCCTGGGTAGAGCAAGAGTTGGAGAAATATACGTTACACATACTAGATATTTCTTTCTTTCTTTCTTTCTTTCTTTCTTTCTTTCTTTCTTTCTTTCTTTCTTTCTTTCTTTCTTTCTTTCTGTGTGTCCCTGTGTGTGTGTGTGTGTGTGTGTGTGTGTGTTGTGTTCCTGTATATACTGTACATGTGGAGGTCACAGTTAACCTTCAGTGTTATCTGGACCCAACTGCCTAGGAATGATGCCACTCACAGTGGTCTGGGCCCTTCTACATGAATGAGAAATTAATAAAATGCTTCAGAGACATGGCTGTATGCCAATCTGATGGAGGAAATTCTTCAAATGAGGTTCCCTTTTCCAAGGTGACTTTGGATTGTGTCAAGTTGACAGCTGAAGTTAACTATGACAAAAACTCAATGAAAAACAGGACAACACTTTTCATAATGCCAGGAAGTGCTATTCAGATCCAAAAGAAAGAAAAGATGTTCTGTATGAAATACACAAAAAATCAGTAAAAAATACAAAAAAGTTTAAAAAAGAAGCTGGATAAAACATCCACTACAGACCAAAGAAATAAATAACAGGGGCTGGAGAGATGGCTCAGCAGTTAAGAGCACCCACTGCTCTTGCAGAGGACCCGAGTTCAATTCCCAGCACCCACATGGTGGCTAAGAATGGTCTTTAACTCCAGTTCCAGGGTTATCCGATGCCCTCTTCTGACCTCTGCGGGCATTGCATGACATGGGTGCACCAACCTACATGCAGACAGTAGTAAGCTCATACACGTAAAAAATAAATAAATAAATAAATAATTTTTAAAAAGAAAGAGGTAACAATAAAAACACAAACCAGGAAGCTCTTTTGTTTTGGATACCAGGCAAGAAAGGAGTTAAGGATGAGGAAACAAAGGAAAAGGCAGCTGAGTCTTGACTTCCCTGTCTCCTTACTGTCAGAGGTCCAAACGCCCCTGTGTGGTGAATCTTGACTTCCCTGTCTCCTTACTGTCAGAGGTCCAAACGCCCCTGTGTGGTGAATCTTGACTTCCCTGTCTCCTTACTGTCAGAGGTCCAAACGCCCCTGTGTGGTGAATCTTGACTTCCCTGTCTCCTTACTGTCAGAGGTCCAAACGCCCCTGTGTGGTGAATCTTGACTTCCCTGTCTCCTTACTGTCAGAGGTCCAAACGCCCCTGTGTGGTGAATCTTGACTTCCCTGTCTCCTTACTGTCAGAGGTCCAAACGCCCCTGTGTGGTGAAGCATCCTGGAAGCTGAAGTCAGATTGCTCTTATTATATCAGAACTAAGCTTCAAGATGCTTTCCCAGTTACCAATGTGCACTTCAGGGTTTGCATACTCAAATGATCCTGGATTCTGCAATTGCATTGTAGTTTTGACATTCCCACCCCACCACTGGGGACTTTTCTAAAGGATTGTTGAAAAACAAAACAAAATAAAAACAAATAATAACACTGTAGGAGGGATATCTGGTCTACCATGATTTGAGAAGGAAAAAGTAACACTTTATTCCATGAATGTATCACCCACCACATAAATACTCGTACAAACTTTAAAATCCACAGTACAGAAACCATGGGGCTGATCTTTGCCTTGTGGGAGGGTTCACTTTGCTTTCCTAAATAAACGTGTGCTTTGGGCTGATGAGTTGGCTCAGGGGGTAAAGGCACTTGCTGTGCAGGTTTGATGATGTGAGTGTGATCCTTACAACCCACAGGAAGCTGGAAGGAGAGAACCGACTCTACATGTGTACATCATACATACACATTTACAGGCAAGTGTTGACTACTGATTAGAAAACAATGGGCTGGAGAGATTGCCTAGCGGTTAAGAGCGCCGACCGCTCTTGCAGAGGACCGGGGTTCGATCCCCAGCACCCACATGGCGGCTGAGAACCGTCTGTAACTCCAATTACAGAAGAACTCCAGTTCCAGGGGATTCCGAGACCCTCTTCTGACCTCCGCGGCATTGCACGACACGGGTGCACAGACCTGCACACAAAACAGTACATTCATACACATAAATAAATAAAATAAAATTAAAAAAAAAAGAAACAAACAAAAATAAAATGATCTGTGTCTCTGGACTGAATGCTGTGCTTTAAGAAGTCAGGAACTAAGAGAGTGTAACATTTTCACAATTGAAATGTTACTGAATTTTTCCAATTTTTATACCATATAATTTGATGACATTTAGTCCCCCACTACCGTCTCCCCCCACTGGGTCACCCCCCACTGGCGTCTCACCCCACTGGCGTCTCCCCCCACTGGCGTCTCCCCCCACTGGGTCTCCCCCCACCGGCCCCTGACAAGTTCCAAGCACTCCATTTACACACACAATATGGTCGACAAAGTCTGATTTGGGTCCCATCTGTCCCTCAGTACGGGTCAGTCCACTCGCACCTGGTCAAACTTCCAAGAGCCCCATCCATGTAAATTCTATCTTCCCCCTCCCAGAAGCCGCCTTTTGTCAAAAGTTCCTTAGTTTGGGTTTGGATTTCTTACCCACTTCCCCATGTCCATGGTGGATTTTTGTCTGGTTCTAGCTTGCAGATGACTTGCAGTCGCCATTGCTCATGTGTCTGGAAAACTCTGTTCCGCTGTCATCATCCCCATCTCTGGTTCCTATAATCATTTGGCCTCCTCTTCGACAGTGACCCCCAAGTCATCAGAGGGAGAAGTTTGAAATAGGTGTCCTCTTCAGGGATGAGAACTCTGTAGTTGCTAGTTCTCTGAACATTGGCCAGCTGTGGGTTTATGGGTAACCATCTTCTACTGCGTAAGGAAACTTCTCATGTGTGAGTTGAAAGATGCGTTCATCCTAGGTGCAGAGGTTGCTTTGAAAATGTGTTAGGTAGGGCTGAGCAGCTCACAGACAGTTATTCTGTGCAACTTCCCGTTAATCTCCATCTGTTGCAAAAAGCTTATTTGATGACTGGTGAAGGTAGACTTGTGTGATGCATATTTAGAAGACAGTAAGAAATTATAGCTGTCTATGGATATGGTGAACGTAAGTTTTTCTCTAGGACCTGTGACCACTCCATTTAGCAGGCTGTAATTACATTTAGACAATTTTTGATTACTCCAAAGATAAAAAAGCCGTTACTTCACCAATAGCAATACTTTACTGGGACAGTCATTGTTGTTAATTGGGCTTTACAGCTGAGTAGGCCATCTATTGTTTTCCTCCTTTGGTAGTTTGCATAGGATCCTCTGATTGCATAATAACAGGAAGTCAACTTCCAGGTAGTCTCAGCTCCTCCGTTGCTCTAAGTCCTGTGTGCAAAGTATGGCCTGTCTTCAGCAATAAGGTCTTACCTTCAAGTTCTAGGAGGCAATTGAGGCCTTTGGCAATAGCCCATGTTACTTTGGGAGTTTCTTGGACTACCCTGCCAACAACTTGAAAGAAGATTTCTCCTGCCTGGCACAGTGATTTTTGTTGTAAACCTTGAAGCTAAACCCAGACACTCATGGATACTGTTTGTGTATTTTTCGGTAGGCTTTTTAACTAGTCCATTTCCCCTGGTTTCCCCTCGTCCTTTCCAGTTAAATTACCTCAATTTTCCCCCATTCCCTCCTTGATAATCCCCTCTCTCAGGTTCCTTCTTCCCCTTTACTTTCCTGGTTCCTTTCTGTTTCCCTGGCTCCTACAGTTTCACCAGGACATATACTCACATCTAAGTACTTCATGCTAAGATCTAAAAATGATAAAGAATATGTGTCTCTTGTTTTCCTGCATCTTAGTTACTTCACTTAATATAAAAGCCTCGACCTACATCCATTTATCTCAAAATTTCATGATTTAATTTCTCTTTACTTCTGAGTAGAATTCCATTGTGTAAATGTATCACATTTTCATTATCCGTTCATCACTTGAGGGACATTTAGGTTGATTCCATTTCTTTAGCTACTTTTTGGCATAAATTTTTATTGAATTTTTGTGTATTTCTTATATAGTATCTCATTCAGTCTTAATCAACTTTGTGCTGCCTTCTCCAATGGCACCCATGCAAAGCCACCCCCCCCCCACACACACACACTGGGATTCACACATTCTGTCATCTTAGTTACAGCCTATTGTTCCAAACTCATCTCAGCTGTTCCTCAGTTCAAGTTCCTCCACTGAGCTCTTCTCAGGCTCTCCAGAGTCCCTCACTTTAAGAAGACCAATTCTTCCTCACCCAGCAGTAATCAGTTGCCAATATTTCTTCAGCTGAGATTGGATTCTGATGCTCATTTCCGCAGTTCCATGCTGGGTCTTCATCTGGCTGAGCTCGCATGGGTCTTGTACACGTTGGCACCATTGCTGTCCTTCCATACGGGCAGAGTCCCAGGAACTTGTAGGATTCTGTTTCCGTATGGTAATGCATCACTTCCCTGGCTCTTACAATCTTTCCACCTCTTCTTCCACAATGTTCCCTGAGCCCTGAGTGAATGAAGCTGAATATATGTGAACTGCCCATAGAATCACACGTAGACTCTTAATCTCCAGGGTTTGGCCATTTTTAACCTTTTGAGTTCCTAGCTCCCATGAGGGAGCTTCCTTAATGAAAGTTAAAAGGTTAATTATAGTCTTCTTGGCCTCTTGTTCTGTGCTACATGGGCCTTAGGTGTAGAGGTTGCATTTTAGATTTACCACTTAGGCTTGGGCAATTCACAGACACTGTTTGTGTGTGAGCAGTTGTGGGACTCTGTAGTAGTCTTCATCTGGCACAAAAGAAGCTTCTTTATTGAGTAGTGTCTGGGATATTCATCTGTAAATATAAGGATACCTATTTTGCACGTAGTAAAAAGTTACCTTAGCCTAGGAATATGACAGCCTTGGGAATTACCCTAAGATTTATTATGTCTCCTGCCGTGTATATCTGGCTATGTTTACAGTGCCACACATGACTTTCCTCTCCTTTGTGTGGGGCTTTAAGTCCAATTAGTTAGCCATTGGTTGGCCCCAAGATAAAAGTGCAACCTACTATACCATTGTTGTGTGCTGTGTCGGACATTGATGTCGATATTTGTCCTTGAAGCTAGTGTTGGACCATCTATTCTCTCTTAGTAGCTTGCTGAGCAGTACTCTCCAAAATTATAAGAGATGTCCTTCAGGGGAGGTGGTTTTCAGGTCAGCTCCAGCTCCATTGCCCCAAATCTGGTCTCTGAAGTAGTCAGTCTTCAGCAATAGGGTCTCACCTTCATGTTCTGGGAGGCAATCAAGGGCTATGGGAGTAGCCTGTTTGAGCTGGGGAATCTCTTGGACTACCTTGGCCAACAACCCAAATGAAGGTTTCTCTTGAGAGTGGGAGAAAATCTTCACCAGTGACTCATTTAACAGAGCTTTAACATCAAGAATATATAGACTACTCAAAAAACAAAGAAAAAAAGAAAAAAAGTAACTCAATTAAAAGATGGGTTAAGGATCTGAACAGCAAGTTCTCAAAAGAAGAAATAAAGATGGTTTTGAAGCATCTTGAAAAGTGTCCAGGGAAAAGCAAATTCAAGCCACCTTAGGATTTCATCTTACCCCACTAAGACTGGATGAGATCAAGAAAGCAAGTGGTTTCTGGGTAAACTTATGTCACTATACATCTTCCCAAATGCTAGAGAGGATGGGGGGAAAGGAGAATGCTCAATCACTGTTGGTGAGACTGTAAGCTAATGCAACCTTTTTTTTTCCTTTTTAAATTTATATTACTCAAAAATATACCTGCATACCCTCCACCCATCTACCAAGATTACAAAGTCTGAGAATAAGTGGTGGGTTAGTTCCAGAGCCTGTTAAGGGATTCACATTATAAGAGCTCAGTTGCCTTCAGAAAAACAGTAATAAAACACTGACATTTCTCAATTTGCCTTACAACTAGGTGCTTGGTGCTAGCATCCACAGGTGAGGGATACCATTTGTCGTTTGTTTTTCTGGGACTGTGTTACTTCACTTAGCATAATATCTTCTAGTTCCATACATTTACCTGCAAAGCTCATGATGCCATCTTTCTTTACTGCTGCATAGAACTCCACTGTGTAGATGTACCACATTTTCTCTATCCACTTGTTGGTTGAGGGGCATTTGTGCTGATTCCAGCTCTTCACTATTGTGAAGAGAGCTGCAATAAACATAGACGTGCATGTATCTCTGCAGTAGGATGAGTCTTGTGGGTATATATCCAGGAGTGGTATGACTAGGTCAGGTGGTAAGCTCATTTTGAGTTTTTTAAGTGCTCTTCATACTGGTTTCAATAGGGGTTGCACAAGTTTACATTCCCACCAGCAGTGGTTGAGTGTTCCCTTTCCCTACAACCTCTCCAGAATTTGGTGTCATTTGTTTTCTTGATCCTAGCCAGTCTTATAGGAGTGAGATGATACCTTAAAGTGGTTATAATTTGCATTTCCTTAATTATTAGTGATGTTGAACACATTTTAAGATGCTTCTCAGCCATCTTTATTTCCTCATTTGTGAAGTCTTTGTTCAGCTCTTTACTCCATCTTTTGACTGAGTCATTTGTTTACTTCTTTGTTTTTTGAGTAGTTTATATATTCTGGAAGTTAATGCTCCATCAGATGTATCACTGGTGAAGGTTTCCTCCCACTCTGTGGGTTTTCTCTTCACTTCACTGATTGTTTCTTTCACTGTACAGAAGATTTTGAGTTTAATGAGGTCCCACTTGTCAATTGTTGACCTTATTTCCTGCACAGCTGCTGCCTGATTTAGAAAATCTTTTCTTATGCCTATGTCTTGTAGGTTGCTGCCAACATTTTCTTCTATCACCTTCAGAGACTCCAATTTCACATTGAGGTCTTTGATCCATTTGGAGCTGATTTTTGTTCAGGGTGAGAGGTAGATGTCTAGTTTTTTTCTTCTACAAGTGGTGATCCACTTTTGCCAAAACCATTTGCTGAAGATGCTGTCTTTCCTCCATTGAGTCTTTGTGGCTCCTTTGTCAAATATGAGGTACCTGAAATTGTGTGTGCTCAAGTTTGGATCTTCAGTTTTGTTCCATTGGTCTACATGTCTGTTTTGTGCCAGTACCAGGTTGTTTTTATTACTATAGCCCTGTAATATAGTTACATAGTTTGAAGTATGGTATAGTGACCCCCCCCATCTCTTTTCACTCAGGGTTGCTTTAGCTATTTGGGGTCTTTTGTTTTTCCATATGAAATTAAGGATTTTTTGTCCAAGTCTGTGAAGAAACTCTTGGGGATTTTAATTGGGATTGCATTGAATCTGTATATTAATTTGGGTAGAAGGACATTTTTACTATATTAATTTTTCCAATCCATGAGCATGAGAGATGTTTCCATCGTCTGGTATCTTCTTCAATCTCCTTCAGGGGTTAAAAATTTTTGTTGTAGAGATCTTTGTTGTCTTGGTTAGGATTGTTCCTAGATATTTTATTGTTTTGAGGCTATTGTGAGTGGGAAGTTCTCCTTATATTCCTTATTCAGTGGCTTGTTGTTGGGGTAAACAAAGGCTACTGGTTTTTCTAGGCTAATTTTGTGTCCAGACACTTTACTGAAACTCTTAATTGCTTCTCGGAGTTTTCTGGTGGAGTTTTTTTTTTTAACAGGGTCTCCCTGCGTGTGTCACCACGCCTGGCCAAGAGTTTTTAGCATCCCTTAGGCAAACTATCATATCGTTTGCAAAAAGGGATAACTTGACTTCCTCTTTTCCAATTAGCACTGGAAAGCAGTGTGGAGACCTCTTAAAAAACTAAAACTGAACCTACCTTTTGATCTGATTATACCACCCCTTGGCTTATACCCAAATGAGTCGTCCTATTGCAGAAACACGTGCATATATATATATATATATATATATATATATATATTTGTTTCTGCTCTTTTCACAATAGCTAAGCTATGGAAGCAACCTGACTGTCCCTCAACTGACCAGTGGACAATAAAAATTGTGGTACATTTACACAGTGGAGTTCTACTCAGTGGTAAGGAAAGATGACATCATGAAATTTGTCAGTAAATGGATGGAACTAGAAGCTGTTATACCAAGTGAAGTAGCACAGACTCAGAAAAGCAAATGACATCTGTTCTTCCTCATTTGTGGATCCTAGCACCAAGTCAGAAATCAGGAAAATGTAAAGGAGTTAGGAAGGGAAAGGGAAAGAGTGAACCTGAGAGAGTAGACTAGTAGGAGATAGGTATTACTAGGGGAGAAATGGATAAAATGTGGGTATTTAAATGGGAGGAGAGAAGAAGAATTATAGAAGAAAATTTGGGGATAAAGGAAAGAAGGAGCTCAAGTGAGGTGGGAAATGGGAGACTGATATTATCAAGGGAGAAATGGGAAAAATGGGGACACTTTAAATGGAGATGTCATGGAGGGAGGATTATACAGGCAGGGGGAGAAGGGAGAGATAAAGAATGCCTAGTTAGTGTAAAAACCTGAGGGAATCATATTAGTTTTAAAACGCAATGACAAATTATGCATACAGTATCTCAACATGAGTCTGTGAGCATAGCTGAAGGCTACAGTTCTTAGCTGTTTTAGAAAGAACATCAACCAACATGGCTAGGCAAGTATTTCTGTAGTACGATGAGAATCATTTTCAATTAAAAGCTCTGAAATAATGAATCCATCTCAAAAGTAAGCAACTCTGCATGGTACATTTTAAATTGAATGTTTTCAAAGGGCAAGTTTGGGGATTCATTACCCCTGGACAAACTGTCAGCCCATGAAAGGAAACAGCCAGAATTGACCAGAGTCCAAGTCAACAGCTCCAGAGAGAGTGGACTGTTTTACTTCTCATCCACCTGTGCCCCTTTTCTAAGCCAAGGGAATAATCTGTGGAAGAGGGGGCGTGGTAGAATGTAAAGGCTCCGATTGGGGTGAATGGTGAAACTACAGCGATGTAGTCTGGACACTCATTTGATCAACTTGATTGAACAAACAACATGTCACCCCCCACTGGATGGTGGGGCTGTGGGGGTTTGGACACAACAGCCTGTAGATTGGTTTTGCACGAAGGATGCTTGTACTCATGGATTATCACTTATAGCTAAAAAAGGAAAAAAAAAAAAAACAGAGAAAGATGCAAGACAGTTATGGCAGAATACATGATCTGGGATGGGGTGGGGGTGGGGGGGAAGGGAAAGGGAAAAATGCCTGATCTGAATTGGAAAATGATGTATGAAATTCACAAAGCATCAATAAAAAAAAATTAAAAAAATAAAAAAAATGAAAAAAATATTGAATAATGTAACTCTCCTTTAAAATGTTCATTCTATATCCAAAAATTTATGCTAAAAATAGGAGGAAGGCTATCTATAACAGTAAATGAGGGAAGGAACTTATATTACAGACTGATATGGTTGGTTATCATGTCTGTAACCTGAGACCCTATGAATAACCTAAATAGCCAGCAACGTGAGCTAACTTATCTCTTCTGAGTCATGAAAGCAAGGAACATATGCACACACGGACGGGCTTATCTATCTGGAGATGGGCTCAGAAAGTCTTCTCTCCACATTATTTTGCTGAATTTCTGAAAACTGCACCTCTGATTTCCATAACAAGGCAGATTCTCCTTTTTACAGCCTCCAGCGCAGCTGCCTTTCACAAAGAGCTGCATGTGAATCAGTTCTGGATGGCCCCACATTTTCTGTGGCCCTATGTCTGCTGGGGAATTCTCCAAGGTCTGGTGGATGGGCAAGAATAGTCAAATCTAAAGGTGGAAGCAGTTACAGGAATGGCCTGATCACTGCCTGTGAGAATCTCAGGTGAGCTTCCTAGCTGGCATGTCCTTGGTGCGTGCCTAAGCCCTGCCTCCCATGGTCACCCTGTTGAGGGACAAGCCTTCCCCTGGCTCCCTGGGATGCTCTGACTTTGCTCCCCAACTTCCCCTCCATAGACACATCACTTCCACGTACCTTGACTCCTGCCCACAGTGCAACCTCTCCTCCTGCTTTCTTTTTTGTCCTGGGAGATGTGGGTCTTTCTCCCTTTCTTGCTCTATTTGATTTTATTGTCCTTTATTTCCTTCTCATTCAAGAGAGGAAGTAGAGATGGATATCATGTGTTTATTCCCTTGTATTTATCAAGAAATAAAAATACATATAGACACAGACATATACATATATACACAAAAACTTTACATATGTACATATATATTCATTTCATGGCTTTGATTTGTGATTTGTTTTGAGAGAGGATCTCACATCTTGGCTGGGGCTGACATTGAATTTATAAGAATCCTCCTACCTCAGTCTCAATTTTTCAGCAAGAAAGCTATAACTTACACACTTTTATTATTTTTTATGTGTATGAGCATACTGTCTGCATGTAGGTTGGTGCACCCATATCATGCAGTGCTGTGGATGTCAGAAGAGGGTGTTGGATTCCCCTGGAACTGGAGTTAAAGATCGTTCTTAGCAGCTATGTGGATGCTGGGAATCGAACCAGGGTCCTCTGAAGAGCAGTCAGTGCTCTTAATCACTGAACCATCTCTCCAGCCCATAACTCACACACTTTCAACCATATGATACCTAGGTCAGTTCTGCACTGGGAAGTGTTACTGAACTACTGATTTACCAAAGTGGCATAAGAGAGAAGTTGGAGACAAGTTGCATAGGAATGTTTAGCTCTTTTCTTTCTCTCTGTCTAGGATCTGGAGCCCCCAGGTCCTGTCCACAAAGAGTTTCTCTTCCAACCTCATACATGAACTACCAGTTCTTTGTAAAGTGCACCCACTGCCTGCGAGCTGGATAAGCCAGGCTTCTGTGACAGCAGGATGGCCACCCAGTTTATAGCAGTTTGGTTTTACTCTTATATTCAAGAAGGATTGGACTTCCCCATGGCAAAAGCTTTGCTTCTACCTCATGGAGCCATGGCTGATACCTCCACTCCTGTCTGCTTGCACCTCCTGCTGTTTCCCTCCTCTGGGAAGGTTACTCTGGGTGGTTCTTCTTTAATACACACTTGTCCACATTTCTCAAGTACCTTTTAATTAAATCTTTTATCTGAGAGCCAAGGGCTTCATGTAGACTTTTTTCTTTTTACCTCATAAAAACAATATATGTCACATTTAAAACAAAATTGTATTTCCATAATGATCTCTCTTCTTGAAACAAGTCTTTCCTTCCTTCCTTCCTTCCTTCCTTCCTTCCTTCCTTCCTTCCTTTCTCTCTCTCTCTTTCTTTCTTTATTTCTTTCCTTTCTTTCTTTCTTCCTTCCTTCCTTCCTTCCTTCCTTCCTTCCTTCCTTCCTTTCTCTCTCTCTTTCTTTATTTCTTTCCTTTCTTTCTTCCTTCCTTCCTTCCTTCCTTTCTTTCTTTTTTTATTTCTTTCTTTCTTTCCAGTATCTTTTGTTTACCAGGCTAGCCTCGAACTCCCTGTGTAGCTGAGGATGATCATGAACTTCTTACCCTCCTGATCCTGCCTCCTAATACTGAGATCACTGGCTTGCACCACCATGGCCAATGCATGTGAAGCTGAGGAGCAAACCCAGGGCTTCCTGCTTCATAGGCGAGCACTGCATCAACTGGACATCTTCACTGGCCTTCTCCAGGCACTGTACCGGTGGGTGCAATGCCTCCGTGGATCCCACTGCAGAGCCCCTGTGCTGGGAATAGGAACATAAAGAAATCCTTAGACGTGTGATACTTGCAAAATTGGGCATATAGGTATCATTCTTTGGAACTCGTTGAAGTCATAAAACACTTATTTATGAGATAATTGAAATCAGAATTCAAGAATAAGGAAATTGTAATAGATAAGTTTGTGTGTGTGTGTGTGTGTGTGTGTGCGTGTACACGTGTGTTATGCACTCACGTGTGCCTCTGTATGCAGGCAGAGGCCAGAGGAGAAGGCCCACTGTCCTGCTCTACCACTCACTGAATCTGGAACTCTGGTGGCAGCCAGTAAGCCCCAGTGATCATCTTGTTTCTGCCCCTCATACTGCAGATTCACTGGCATACAAGCAGATAAGTCCAGCTCTCCTAGATGGGTGCTGGGATCTGAACTCGGGTTCTTATGTTGGCTCTCTAGTGATCTTATCTACTGAGCCATCTCTCCGGCCCTTGTAGTAGATAACTTTTCAGTAGATTAAAAACAACAGCAATCAGAAATAGAATATATTGCTCACCCTGCCTGCTCCATGGTGTCTCACGCAGACACTGCGGGAACCTTGCATCAGGAACCCAAGAGTGACGGTGACCGTGGTGGCTCATGCTTATAATCCCAGCACTGGAGACCACGGCAGGAAGTTCTCTGTGGGTATGAGACCAACCTGGCCTGTAGAGCAAGCACCTGCACACCCAGGCATGATAGTTACTCTCTTTATTGCTTAGACAGAATTTCCTGACCTAAGTGCCTGAAGGAAGAAAGGGTTTATTCTGGTTTATTCTGGTTCATGGCTTCAGGGTGCAGTCCACCACGGCAGGGAGGTCATGGAGGGAGGGAGCATCCTGATGCGGCCATGGTCAGCTGGTGCTGAGCTTTCTTTTTGTTTTATTGATTCCAGGCCCCCAGAAACTGTTGCCAGCATTTAGACTGGATCTTCCCACCTCATTTTCTTGGTTGAAATTTTTAAATTGAAATTTTGTGTATTTCATACAGAACATCTCGATCAATCTTAATCATCTTCGTACCCCTTTCCCATTAGTACCCTCTCACAGTACACCCCCTGGAATTCTATCATTTGTGCCAGGCCCAGAATGTCAAGTTAGTGTCCCCACACCTTCTTCAGTGCAAATTCATCCACTGGAGTCTGGTCAGCCCATCCAGAGTCCCTCAATTTAAGAAAATCAGCTCCTCCTCGCCCAGCAAGTATCAGCTGCCAATAGTTCTCCTGATATTGGGTTCTGGTGCCCATTTCCACAGTACCGTGCTGGAGTTTTGTCTGCTTGAGTTTGCATGGCTCTTGTGCATGCTGACACACATGTATGTTCATATGAACAGGATCCCCAGAGCTTGTCTGATTCTATTTCCATATGGTCATGCACATCCTCCCTGGCCCTTACAATCTTTCTACCCCTCTTCCACAGCAGTCTCTGAGCCCTGGGTGAGTGAAGCTTAGTACAGGTGTACTGTCTGAGGACCCACACTTCACCTACACCCAGGCTCCTCACTTTGGTTATTTGTGACCTTTTCTGTTTCTGGTCCTCTTTTTCATAAGGGAGCCTCATTAGTGAGAGTTGAAAGATTCACTAGTGTCTTCTTTATCTCTTGTTCTATGTTGTGTGAGCCTTAGGTGTAGAGGTTTTATCGTAGATCTGCCACTTAGGCTTGGGCAATTCACAGACACTGTCTGTGTGTGACCAGTTTTGGTACACTGTAATAGTCTCCTTTTGGTGCAAAAGAAGCTTCTTTGATGAGTGGTGACTGAGATAAAATATAAGGATTTAACCTCATTTGACATAATCTAGAAACTCCCTCACAGACATGCTCAGAGAGGTTTATTTCCGTGGAAAATCTAAATTTCACTAAGTTGACAATCAAGGTTAATTATCATACCAGAGTTTCATCCCAAGAACCTATTACAAAAACAAAACAATGTAATACAGTGGAATACACTATGATACAGTACACTACAATTCAATACAATACACTACACTACACTACAATATAATACAATACAATAATTAATCTAGGGATGAGTGGCTAACATGACCCTTTCTTTCCTCAAGGAATTTATCCAGTAGTAAAGGGAACCAACAATCATATGATTAAAAATTGACTCAGGGGCCTGGCCTGGTGGTGCAGGCCTTTAATCCCAGCCCTCATGAAGCAGAGGCAGGCAGATCTCTGTGAGTTCAAGGCCAGCCTGGTCTACATAGTGAGCTGCAGGCCAGCTGGGGCTACAGGGAGACCCTGTCTCAAAAAAACAATAAAAAAATTTAAAAAAACCTGACTAACTGAACTTAGTCCCTGGAAACCATGGAAAGAAAATGAAGAGAACCAGTTCCACAAAGTTGACCTTTGACCTCCACATGTGTATTGTGGCATGTGTCCATCCACATCCAATATCATATACACATACGCAATAATAATAACTTTCTAAAATTAAGTTTTAAATGACTGGAGCACTCTAATATGAAAATCAACCTAATAAATTTAAAGAATATAAGTCCCTCTAAATACCCTTTATCATTTAAGTGCCAATTTTTTATAGCTAATATCTACAGAATTGTCTAAGAATTCGAATACTATGTCCTTTGATGAAGAGTGGAGGAAGACCCCGTTGACACTTCTGGAGTGCTATGTGAACTGCCTTTCTGACCCTGGTTGTCTGTAGACACTGGGGTTCAAGTTGCCTTCCACCTACCACCAGCTCCACAGACACCTCTCCATGAGGCCCCAGGTTTCACACCACTCTCTCCTGGTTCAACAGGCCCTTCTCACTTTACTCTCCTTGTCCTAGACTCTTGCCACCTCCTTAAAGTTCCCTATCTGAATCTTCTCATTCTCTTAGGTGTCCATGTCGCCAAAGCCCTGGTTCCTCAAAGCCTACCAACATTGAGATAAAATGATATAATATATAAAGAAGTAGAAAAAATGAATTTTTAACAGATTGGGCAAGATCTATGGAAAGAACAGTTCTTAGTCTGTCTTTACCTTGCCCATAGACACGTCACCTTTCAGGAAAGGTGAGACAAAGTCCAGGAAATGCACTCCTGCAAGTTTAGCTGTGTGCCCCAGTTCCTAGATCTGGGAGCTGAGTCTGTTTCATAATGTCTTGGTCCAGGGCTCGGGGCGGGGGGGCTGTACATCTTCAGCCCCTGTGGTTTGTCCCTGCTCTCCTGGGCCCCAGTTATACTGGGACTTACTCTTCTTACTCATCTCCATGCACCTGTCCTCCAGACCTCATCACCAGTCCTCTCCTCTACCGAGTATTCCACCTGGAAGTTCATTTTCACAGATAGTTAATGCAGAATCACAAACTATGTGTCAGTGAATTCAGCCATGGCTGTTAAAAATACACCCCTGTTTTCTAGCAATATCCCATCAAATTTATTACTGCAAATTTAGTTTGTGTGACTATTTTCTCTCTTATGGTAGTTTATTGTGATTATCTCTTTACATCCCTCATCATTAGGACTAGAATGTATTTTATTGGTGTCTTCAGTTTGACCAGTTTCAATATTTAACACATATCAAGAATGCAAATATGGGGCTAATGTAATGGCTAAACAGATAAAGGTGCTTGCTGCCAAGCCTAATGACCCGAGTTCAGTCCCCAGGACCCATGTAGTAGAAGGAGAGAACCAATTCCCAGAGATTTTTCTCTGACCTCTGTGTGCATGCCATGGCAGGTGTTTGACCACACATACACACATGCAGGCAACATAAATAAGTAAAATGATAATTAAAAAATAATGCAGGAGCTAGAGAGATGGTTCAGTGGTTAAGAGTACTGTCTGCTCTTGCAGAGGACCTGTATTTGGTTCCCCGCACCCACATGGTGGCTAAACTCCAGTTCTAGGGGACCTGATGCCCTCTCCTCTGACCTCTATAGGCATTGCAAGATATGGGTTCACTTGCATACATGCAGTCAATAAACTTATACACATAAAATAAAAATAATAAATAAAATAAAATTTTAAAAAGCAATACAAATATATTTTGAATGAATAAATGAAACAAAGTATGTGAGCCTACCATGAACACGATTCCAGATCGAGAATGAACACAAGAGCAATCAACTCCCAAGACTTTTATAAGCACATTGTACATACCAAGAAGAAAATTGAGATGTGAATAAGTCCTCAGCCTTGCCCTTGAGGGGTTCACGGTCTAAGAAAAGATATAACAGGTATAATAGACAACCACAATGGATTTGCTTCAAGAGGAAAGTTATTTTCTGTTACAAGCATCGCTGACTGTAGCCATAAAGTCAGTCTTGTCTTAATTGAAATCCTAGCAGAGTACCCATCACAGGAATGAAGGCTTGGGGAAGTACTTCAGTTTGGAGAGCATACGCCTGGATTTTGAATTTCGCTTCCTGTAAGCCCAGCTCAGTGCATGATAGCAGATTGATTCTCACATCAAAGAGAACCCAAAGCTATACATACTTAACCTTTGTGACCAGCTACTGCACGAAAAGGAATAAGCAAGTCATAGGAGGGGAAATGAGTTGCCAGAGATTCTGTAGTTCTTTTAATCTTGTGAAGAATGGGACTATAAATCAATAAATAACAATAATATCAAGAGGGACAATTATATTTTCTAACCACTTCAAAACACTGGAAAGAAGTGGTTGGTTCCAGTAGCTTTCTCTCTCTAATAACAGACTAAGTCTTTACTCCTGAAAGTAGGGCACTAGTCTGGTTTGCATTAGTGTGCTTTGACTGTGCTGGAAACATTCCAATGAAAATGAAAACAAATGGAAAAATTAGTCCATGTCAACAAGCTTTTTCCTCTCTTAACCTTTTATGAATTACAAATTCATGTTTTAGAATCATGTCTTAAATGCCCTATATGTAGTAGATCTACATTTATGAATTCTAAAGATACTTGGAACCCTAGTATATAAACTCAATTTGAATAAAGATAATGTTTCTCACTCCAAGAAGTATTGGTACTTTTTTCTTTTAAAATTATCATATTATAATGTTGGCCTAAGTACAAACCATTATGCTAATGAGTTTACTGAAGTAGACCCAAGTGTAGTTTGTCCTTTTGGTGGCCTTTCCCTCTGCATGAAAGGTATTTTTCTTTATAGAATTTAGAAACTTTGGTTTGATTTAAAAACTAATGAGATTCGTGGTCATGGAAATGTGCTACAATACTGTTTAACTGTAAATGTATACTGTATATGTATATGTATACATATATATATATATGTATTATACATATATATGTATAATACTAACTGTAAATGTATACCTAAATGCTTAAAGAGAAAAAAAATTCTGCAATGCATTTTTGTTCACAGTTTAACATTTGTGTACACGTTTCCTTCTTTTTTCTTCTTTGCATTAGTTCTTGGTGAAGTTTATATATGCATACAATACATTTTGGTCATATTCACCCTTGTTTCCCCCTCAAACTCCACCCAGTCTCTTCATATTCCCCGTCTCAACTTCAACCTCATGATTTCCTCACCCAGAATCAATTATTGCTGCTCACGTGCATCCACTGGAGCATGGCTATAACTTACCAGGAACCACACCACTGAAGAAAACTTACCTTTCCTCCCCCCAGTGCCAATACTTCCTCAGTTAAAGATACAGTTTTATCATTCCTTCCTCCACCCATTATGGAATGTGGGCCACATTCATCTGCTTGATCATGTACAGGCAACCATACCTGCTATTAGTTCATGAGGTTTGTTGTGTTTTGTTGGGTTTTGAGATAGGGTCTCACTGTGTAGCCCTGGCTTGTGTGTTACTCAGTATTACAGTCAGGAACCCAGCCAGATATGGTGATGCATTCCTTTAATCTCAGCAACTAAGAGGCTGAGTCAGGCAGATCTTTGTGAGCTAGAGGCCAGCCTGCACTACTTTGCCACGAGTATCTTGGATGTAGTGTCAGAGTACTAAGAACAGTAAGTCCCAAGCATAACTCAGGAGAAAAGGCTTCATCAGCGGACTTTGCAGAATGAGTTGTAATACATAAACGTGGATAGAATTGAATCAGCAACTGGAAAACTTTGCTATCGAAAGTTTAATCAGGGCCGAAGGAATGGGGACCCTGCTGGGGTTGCCCGAACTGCTTTACTAGACATAGGACATTCAGGTGCCGCTGATCCTTACTGGCTGAAAGGCCTTAGGTTTTATGAATTGCCTTTCTTCCTCATAATGGGAAAGTAACTCTGGAGTTTCCAGATTTCTTGACTTTAAGACTTACTCATACAGAAAAATAGTTTACCTGGTACATGGTTCTGTGTTTCTTTGTTTTGAGAGTTCTTCACACCGCTTGGGCTGGTCTGGAATTCCTTAGGTAGCTAAGGCTGACTTCAAACACTTCTTCCTCCTGCTTCCATCTCTCAAATGTTAGATTCCAGGCATACACCACTATGCCTGCCTTATGTGTTGCTGGCAATTCAACCCAGGCCTCAAATATGCTAGCTAAGTATTCCAATAGAGCTGCAAGCACAGCATAGTAAGCGGTTCCTGTGATGAGGGAAATGTCTGGTGGCAGCAACTTAGCTCTAGTAGGTAGGTAAACTGAGGCCAGAGAGTCCTGCGCTAATTTCCTTCCAGGATACCGGTCTGAGGTTTTTGCTGGAGCCAAATAAGTGACTCCCCTACCCTTTACCTATTAGCTATGCCACATGCTAAACACGAGCTCACAGGCTGTTCCCAGCATCCACATACTGGGTGGCTAATAACTGCCTATAACTTAAGTTACAGGGAAACTGAGGCCTCTACTGACTTCCACTGATCTTACATGACACAAGTGTACTTATATATGTGCAGGCAAAACACTCATACACATAAAATAAAAATATTCACCCTACCATCATACCTCCCTCCAAATGTAACTGTTCTCTTGGGGTTCCATATTGTCTGCAGTAGTATATAAATGAATAAATAAATCCATAGGCAAAGAAGGGGAAATAACTCAAGAAAGAAGAAATATTTATTCAGTGGAATACTACATATCAGTGTTAAAGATAGAGACTGAATCATTCTGGCGAGCCTTTACCACAAATATGCAAGTACTATTCCAGCTTCTAGCAACATAAGAATGGAGAATGTAAGCAATCTCCATGTGACTTGGGACTTCACAGTCTAATAGGAAAGATGGACAACAAATGTATAAGTAGAACCAACTGCAGGTGGCAAAAAGCAAAACCAAACAAGAAGAAGAGATGGAGGAGAAGCAGGATGCTCCACAGAGAAGTAGATTTAGAGCTGGGAGCATTTGATCAGAACGCAGTGAGACTGAGGGGTGAATTTCAGGAATAATGAAGAGTGAGGGGAAGAAATCCTTGCCTAGGAGCAAGATGGCTGTTCAGGAAGATTGGCTGGGGAAGAGTTTCGAGGAGAGGGAAGTATGGATGGAGAAAGCAGTCCCGGTAAGGAGCAGGGAAGAAGACTAGGAGGATAAAAGCTACAGAATCATCACCATCATTATGTTTCCAAAGGTCAAGTTGGCTGAGAGGAGGGGTGCTGGTTAACAGGCTTCTCTCTGTAAAGAATGAAACGGATAAAGAAACAAGAAAACAAAAACACCTTCCTCCAAAAGCAAAACATCTCTAAGGAGTGATCCTAGGCATACAAAAATAGCTAAATTAGTACTTTCAAACCATATAGTGTACAGTGTGAGTGTGTGTGAATGCCTATTTAAAAAGCCCCCAGGAGGGACGTGGAGGCGCCTATCCAGCACATGAGAAATAACTCAGAGAACAGAATGGGTTTGACTGCGGGTGGGGGAGAGTCTCTTCTGTTTATTTTTATTTTTCTGCAACAATAATGCCTTAGATTTTTGATTGACTGTCTTAAATATGGATTGTAAGAATTATAATGCTGAATTAAGCCCTAGGGGAGTTGATTAAATAAAAATTATAAATGTATGCTATAACTGCAACTTTAGACGAGACAAGTATTTTAGAGAATCGGGGTTTCCAATGGTATGAAACAAATGTCATCACTCTGAATTTACAATTTTACTTTTGAATTATTTTTCAACAAAATTAATTTAGGAAATGGTAAGCATACATTTCCAAGTGTTGAGGAAAAACAACTCTCACCTCAAAGGCATAAGATATAATTTATTCTGGAGCCCAATATGACCATGGCTCAGAAATACAAATTTAGGTCACTTCAAACTCCATGCTCCAACATGGTAAGAGTTTAACAAGATTTTATAGTAACAGAACAAAGAAAGCTATAAATCAAGGTGCATTTCAAATACATTGGTAGAGACAGCACAGAGGCGGCTCACAGCAAAGCCAGAATTCTGCTCCAGGTCTCAGATGCTATCTGATGAACTCTTGCCTTGTGGTTGATGGAGGCTATTGGTCTGCTAAGGTCTTTACCTGTCAGTCACTGGATGTTAGGCCAGACACAGAGATGGGCAAGGAATAGAGACATAAGGGGTGATGATGCCACAAGAACACCTGTAATAAGGCTCTGGCCATGCAACATTCCCACATCTCCACCTCACTCAGGTTCTAATCAGTCAGCTGGCCTTCACAGGCACAGCTTTCCAGAAATTTTCTCCAGGAATTCTTACTCACACAGGGAAGACGGGTGAGAAACAGCTAGTGTGAGAACCAGGTGCATGTCAGAACTCACAGAAATCATTATCTAAAACTGCTGGTGGAGAATTAGAGAGGAGAAACTAGTTTTCAAAACACAGGGTTTGGATGAGAGGAATCCTGATGTGAGATCTCTTTATTTTCTTTTTTCATTGTCTAAGGGGTTGACAGGGGCCAGTCCATTGCTTTATCTAAACTTCTCCTTCTGCTGGCATAGAACTAAACATTTCTTTTGGGGGGGGGGTCTTTTTAAAATTTTTTAATTATTTATGTGTATGACTGTACTGTCTGCATGTAGGTTGGTGCACCCGTGTCGTGTAGTGCCGAGGAGGTCAGAAGAGGGCGTCAGATTCCCCTGGAGCTGGAGTTAAAGATGGTTCTTAGCTGCCATGTGGGTGCTGGGAATCAAACCCGGGTCCTCTGCAAGAGCAGTCAGTGCTCTTAACCACTGAGCCATCTCTCCAGCCCCAGGACTAAACATTTCTAATGATGAAACAGAGTTAAGAATAGCTGATGATGACTTGGAGTTGTTTCCTTGTCCTGACCCCAAGAGAGTGGTGTCATTTCTCACTTTGAGAAAAACAAAATGGTGTGACATTTGGTAGTGACACTATTGGTCTCAGCGCATGGTAAGAAGCAAAGTCAGTGAAGAAAAGGTTTAATTACAACATAAAAAATAAGACTGTACATGTTCCTAAGAGTGGAGAGAAGCCCTGTAGAGTGGCCAAAATACAATCCTTAGGGGTGTTGGGCCATTGAAGACACGAGTCCAAATGTTCTTCTGAAATAACTTGCTGGCTGACAATGACCAGTTTTGATTTGTTTGTGATTCTGATATAACACAACAACCTCATGGCTGTAATCCACAAATCCCGTTAAAGGAAAGCTCCAGACAAAGGCTTGGAGTCTTGGGCTGTAATAAGTGAAAGCTCTGGTCTGTTAGTGGAACAAACCTCTTCACCATGAAACTCAGAGCCCAGAGTCCCTGATGCCAAATATCTTCATGAAGCATGGACTTTGATTCTAATGATTCCAATGATACCTTAGGTGGAAACACACATTTCCAAATTCTTGTTATTAAATTTTGACTTCTGATTCTATATAAATATGCCTGTTACTAAAGTGTATTCACTTCCTTGAGATATCTGCAAAGCTGACCTTGCTTTCCCATCCCCTTGGCACACTTCTACCAGGAGCCATATAATAAGAAGTGGGCTTTCATCTAGGTCATACATTTTCATGAACATGTTTGGCCTTTGAGAGTCTTAGATTTTCTATTCATAAAGATAAAGGATAATGTGCAAAGGCTGAGGCGGTTCTTCTCTCCTCAAACCTGAGGCTTTGTGTCCTCAACTTCAAGGGAGGTGAGACAGGGTGCTTGGGTTTGAAGGGATCTAAGTGAGAAGTCACGACGCTTAGGGAGCAGAGAGGAGCACAGAGTCTCCTGGGAATCCGTATGTGTGAAATGTGCTGTTGGAAAATAGTACCAGGAGCAATGAGATGGGGGAAGGACTCTGGGAACAGGGAACAGAGACACAGCTTCAGTTTTCCCTCAAGATGAGCCAGGAAGAAGACTTAGATGTCAGAAAACAAGTTCCTCTTCATACTTTATGTGTCAGATAAGAGGAGGTCCCAGGAAGGCCCAGGACTGAAGTGTCAGCATTAGAAGAGAAAACATGGGCATCTTTCCTTGAGTGGACAAAAATCAGGTCTTGCCAGACCAGCTTCCCTTTTTGAAGCATGAGCAAACTTTCCTCTTTATAGACTGGACACTGGCTGAAGTCCCATTAATGGATCTCCAAGACGTCCCTGCACAGGAAGACTGGCTCACATTTGCAGGACATTTCAAGAGATGACCTCATGCATAGTCCCCTGGGACTTAGTTGACCTCTGAGGGCAAGGAGCAAAGTTATCCCTTAACTTCCTCGACCAAATTGGTATGGGCAATAAGTATGGTTGTTAAGCATCCAGAAAGGCTACATTATACCAGGCTGATACTTTTAAATTTTTTTTTATTAATTTTATTTATTTCTGTATGTGTATGAATGTACTGTCTGCATGCAAGTTTGTGCACCCGTGTCGTGCAACGCCGCGGAGGTCAGAAGAGGGTCTCGGATTCCCCTGGAGCTGGAGTTCTCCTGGAATTGGAGCTTCAGACGGTTCTTGGCCGCCATGTGGGTGCTGGGGATCGAACCCGGGTCCTCTGTAAAAGCAGTCGGTGCTCTTAACCACTAGGCCATCTCTCCAGCCCCCAGGCTGATACTTTTAATCACTGAATAATAGTCTAGAAAAGGCTCTGGACAAAAGGTCAAGCAGCTTTGTATAAGAAATAATAAAAAGCACTCCCATAAAATAAATACTGTGGTTAGACACAATGTTATGACAAACTAGTTTTTTTCCCTCAACATTTTGATTGTATATTACTCTAAAATATGTGTACATACCCTCCACCCATATATCAAAATTCCAAAGTCTAAAAATTCATGGTAGGTTAATTCTAGAACCTGTTAAGGGATTCACAATATATGAGCAAAGTTGTTTTCAGATCACGAAGAATATAACATTAATGTTGTTCAGTTTTCCTTACAATGAGGTACTTGCTGCTATCATTCACAGATGAGAGATACAATTTGTTGTTTGTTTTTCTGGGACCCTGTTACTTCACTTAACATAATATCTTCTAGTTCCATCCATTTACCTGCAAAGTTCATTATGTCATCTTTCTTTACCACTGCATAGACCTCCATTGTGTAGATGTACCACATTTTCTCTATCCACTCCTCACTTGAGGTGCACTTGGGTTAGTTCCAGCTATTTGCTATTGTGAAGAGAGTTGCAATAAACATGGTTGTGCGTGTATCTCTGCTGTAGGATGAGTCTTGTAGGTATACCCCGGAGTGGTATGACTGGATCAGGTAGTAAGCTCATTTTGAGTCTTTTAAGGGCTCTCCATACTGCTTTCAATAGAGGTTGCAGGAGTTTACATTCCCACCAGCAGTGGATGAGTGTTCCCCTTTCCCTAAAACCTCTCCAGCATTTGGTGTCATTTGTTTTCTTGATCCTAGCCAGTTTTATAGGAGTGAGATGATATTTTAAAGTGGCTTTAATTTGAATTTCCTTAATTATTAATGATGTTGAACACATTTTAAGATGTTTCTCAGCCATCTCTGATTCCTCACTTGTGAAGTCTCTATTCAGCTCTTTACTCCATCTTTTGAGTGTGACTCACTCACTCATTTGTTTTCTTTCTTCTTTGTTTTTTGAGTAGTTTATATATTCTGGAAGTTAATGCTCTGTCAGATGTATCACTGATGAAGGTTTTCCTCCCATTCACTTCACTGATTGTTTCTTTTGCTGTACAGAAGATTTTGAGTTTAATGAGGTCCCACTTGTCAGTTGTCGACCTTATTACCTGTGCAGCAGGTGTCTGGTTTAGAAAGTCTTTTCCCATGCCTATGTCTTGTAGGTTGCTGCCAACTTTTTCTTCTATCACCTGCAGAGTTTTAGTTTTCACATTGAGGTCTTTGATCCATTTGGAGTTGATTTTTGTACAGGGCAAGATATAAGGGTTTACTTTTATTCTTTTTTATCCACTTTTTTTGTACAGGGCAAGATATAAGGGTTTACTTTTATTCTTCTACAAGTGGTGATCCACTTTTGCTAACAGCATTTGGTGAAGATTCTGTTCTTCCTCCATTGTGTCTTCTTGGCCCCTTGTCAAATATGAGGTGGCTGAAATTGTGTGTGCTCAAGTTTGGATCTTCAGTTTTGTTCCATTGGTCCATTGGTCTACAGGTCTGTTTTTACGCCAAAACCAAGCTGTTTTTATGACTATAGCACTTTTTGTTTTTTTTTGTTTTTTTTTTTTTTTTTGGTCTTTTCGAGACAGGGTCTCCCTGTAGCCCCAGCTGTCCTGGAACTCACTCTGTAG